>JAFIDM010012231.1:145721888-145733002 GCA_023159025.1 Thereuonema tuberculata
GAAATAATATCCCCAGCTTTAATTAGAAGTAAAATGTTCCTTTATTTTTATAACTATTATTAATTTTAAATGACCAAATATAATTTAATTTCTTTGTAGTTTTTCTTCATCCTTTTTCTTTTTTATTATGTTAATACAGTTATTACTTATATTTTTAATGAAATGAGTCAGAAACAAAATATGTTATAAATATGTAAATGATAATCTTTTTTACTTTTTTAATGTAAGTAAGAAACAAAATTTTTTTCCATTAATGTAATGAAAAAGAAAAAACAAAACAAACGATGAAGAAAAAAAGGAAGATGAAAACAAAAGAAGAAAGTAAATATTTGGTCATTTATATAAATAATAGTCATAAAAAAGGAACATTTTACATTGTCTTCCAAATAGGGGACAATAATTAAAATTTCTAATTGAAATTACTAATGTAAGCCAAAAAGAATAATAATAATAAAATTCACTGAAACCCATCTCGTGGAGGGTGGGCCCCAAATATAATTTGTATATTCTTTTGAAGTATTTCATTTGTTCTTTCATCTTCCAAAAGAACACCAAATTTCGCATTATACAGGGTGTGTCATCTACTTGTTAGTATTCATTTCTTCAATATATATATCTTATGCAACTGCACTGAATTAACATTCCAATTTTCATTTATTCATTCTTGCCTAAGAAACAAATTCCTTGTTCTCCCAATGTCATTTTTTAATAAAAGAACAGTAAATATTCTCATTACACCGCACATTTATCTCAATTAACAATAATGTCCCATTTATAAACAAACAAAAAGCAATCCTATTTTCACTGCAAAGTAAATGGGAAATTATTTTAAATACATAAGGTTCAGTTGAAAAGTAAAAGCAAAACCAAACAGAATAAAGAAATAAAGAAAAACATCATTTTTATTTTTCAATTAAAAGCATATCTGCCAGAGATCTCTATTCAGTATCAACATCATTCTTGTGCTTCAATAATCAAAAAATTTGATTAATAATAAAATATAACATTTCTAATTTCCAACGTTTGTTGAATCTTCTTTGATAACTTTTGTTTCATGCTGTAGAAATCTTTGAGAGATTGTCCACTTTAATTAACAATAACAATGAAGAAAAAAAATAAACAAAACCTGGAAATCAGAAAATTTTGAGCTCAAAATTGAACAAAGAGGTCACAATCATTTACTATGAAATTTCTTATTACAAAAGATTTAAAATGATGATGACTATAAAAGGGGGGAAAAAATGCTCAATAAATCAAGATTGCTCGAAAAAATGCTCAAAAAAAATGTTTCTCTTGATCACCTTTCCTTTAAGTCCTTTAGTTTGTTTGCCTTTACTTAATGACTGAAACTTGAAACATATAATTAAGTTACAATTCTTTATTACTTGCAGATTTGTAATGTATTGAACTTAGGTTGCTACTGAGATCATTTTCAAATAGTTTTAAAATAATACATAATTTTTTTTACTTACTGAAAATGTGAAGAAATTTCTCTATAAAATATAGGATTTAAAAAATAAAAAAAATAAAAAAATTAATAAAACTTTAGTTTTAAAAATGAGTTAAAAAAAAAAAAAAAGAAGGCTGAAAATTAATAATAATGAAGTTTTGTAAAACTTTCTTATAATCTTTAAACTGAGTGTAATTAGGATATTATTCACTTTTTAATATATCTTAAAAATGCTCATTGAGGACTTAAAAAAAAGGTTTATTAAATACTGATCAATAGCTTTCCTTTTTCAGCACAATACTACATTATTCTTCTTGTTTGTGCCTTTGATTATTTAATAATTCACATAATTCATTAACAACATTAATACAAGCATATCAAATATAAAATAGTCATATTAAATTATGAAATTATTCAAACAAATTTTAATTTCAAATTATATTAAAGAATTTAGGACAGAAGAGAGTTGAATGCACAATTGTACTAAATAAGAATAATAGAAACAGGATACAGTTGAACTAAAGTCAAATATTTTAGGATTGTTCCTGAACTCAAAATTCTTTATCAGCCTTCTACTATATCTTCTCATGGTACAACAAAATTAATTTATATAAATCTCAATGCTTTTTATTTATTTGAAATCAACTAACTGCCATTTATATTGTAAAGCAGGGTCATACCGTACTTCTGGCTTTACAAAAATAAATAATTATTTGCTTTCATTATTATTATTTGTTCCAATCTATCACAGTAGTGGTCAAAGGCTTTTATGTGCCAAGTACATTCAGTTGTATCCTGAGGCCAACCTGCTAAATGCGATGCTTGTAATATAAAACACATGAGCTATAATAAATTCTAAAGAGGCAAGACAAATAATAACTAAGATAACTGCTAAGATTTATCTTTAAAATCATGCTAAGATTTTTAACAAATATCAAACTGCTCAGATTTCAGTGTTTCAAATAACAAAATTCATTAAGTCAAATTTATCATAAAGAGGCTCACTAGTAAAGATAGGGCAAAAAAACATTTTTTTTTCTTTCTGCAAGGTGGAGGAATCGACATATGGAATTCCAAATTTTAGGCATTAACAGGGAGTGAAAATTTACAAAAAGATTTTTCTTTCCCATCCCCTCCCCCATTAAAAAAAAAAAAAAACCTGATAGGGATGAACTCTCTAACAATCTGAGCTAAAATCATTTGAATATCATGAAACTGGATTTGTTGGTGTTAGAATAATTTGCCATTAAAAAAAAAAAAAAAAAAAAAAATTCTCTTAATTTTGAAATATTCCAAAATTGAATCATAGTATTCCAACTACATACAATTAACTAAGTAGTTTTGGAATGTACAACTGTTTGAAGAAATGCTCAACAATTTAATTTGGTTCTGCAAAGGAGTCAAAATTGAAAAAAAATTCTTCCAACTTAGGACCCTTTGACTTTGATATTTTTTTTTTTTCTTTTCTATAGTCGAGTCGAGTCATTTTAACTAAATTGCTGGAGGGAAGCCCAAAAAATAATGTTTATAGACTCCAACACCTTGTCTAAATTAGATGGCTAAATCATTTTCAGCTATAATAATGAGCATTGGTGGTAAGGTTCTCATATCAAGCAATTATACTGTGATTAGTACTTAATTGTACATTTTCTCACTTAATTTAAACTTTCTCTTCTCTTGACTTAGTACTAATGGGAGGCAAAAAATAAGCCAGAGGATTGCATTCTTACAGTAATTACATTAAGTCAGCAGTTATACAGTCTAAACAAAATATTTCATAATAACAAATAAAAAAAAAAAAAATCATCTAACAGGTCATAGGAAATGTAAATTCTTCAATTTGATGGAATATTTTATTATTATTATTAGAACTCCTTTTTATTATCTATTCTTCATTTTTATTCATCAGCAAGAATTTAGTAGGGTTAAATTGGGAGAATAAGGAAACTACATCAAATGAAAAAGATATGAAACCTGTGAAAGACAAGAAGTATTCAGAACAGTTCCCTCCATCTCCAAATAATACCGAGGCAGCCAAAACTCTGAAAATACTTTGACATTTGAGGGTCTAAAATAGACTAAAGCTAATCACATCTAAGAGTTTTTTTTTTCCTCCGTTTCTGAGGCTACCCTTAATTTATTTTTCTCCATCTTCAAAAGATTATTCATCAATATATTCAACATTGAAGAAATATAAAAAAACGTATTTTTATTTTTAATTCGTATTAATATATATCTACTTTTAATATCATATAAGGTTAGTCAAAATGTAGTTTATTTTGAGCTGAGCTGCTACTTTTTATTAGAATTACTAATGCTACAGATTTTATCGATTGTATATATTTTATATAAAAAAGTGTTTCTCTTTTGAAAAATATTTGATAATAACGATAGACTTTCATGTTTAAAAACCAATTTCTGCTAATTTATTTATAATTATTTTTTTCATTTGGTCATTAAGTTTTCTGACAGAAAGTTTGGGAAGTGTATTTACAAAAAAATCGGCAATTATATAAATTATATTTACCATAAAGTTTAAATTTAACTAAATTACAACAGATGTGTGTGTGGTTTGTTTGTTTGTTTTTTTTTTTTTTGTTTTTTTTTCAGATTGCAAAAGTACTAATGAATTTAACATATTAGCATTTTTTTTCAGTGTTTATTAGCAAGTGAATTTACACTAATATTTTTTTTTTTTTTTTTATCATTAAGTCACTCTCAGAGTGACCGAATAATTAGATTTAAGCTGATATTTATGTAATATCAAATTCGCCGATCTTAAAAGACTTTTATATGAAGTTCTTGAATTTAATTTTGTAGTAGCTGTTACTTTAGCTTAGGAACATCTGGACAACATTCTGCAGTACAAAATAGTTATAAATCCAGTATTTTTATTTCAAATGACGATACAAAAACACTAAGATTACAGACATCCATGGGATTGACATTTATTAGGGCAGAGAGTAATTTCTTTTTTTTTTTTTTTTTTCCGAATTTCAATTTTCCATAGTGCGGAAAAGTTGCATTATTGGTATCTAAAACATGTATAAAAAGCTTCAGGAAAATCAAAGAATATCTAAGAGTTCCACGTCAAGGACAAAATTTTAATTTTTTGCACAAAATTGTCATAATTTACTGTTAATTCCACGTAATAAAACAGCTTTGTTTCTGACTTTCCTTAGTACGGATATCTTCCTATTGGTGTCTGAAGCATGTGTAAAAAAATTTCGGAAAAATCTAATAATGTCTTACGGTTTACGGTCTCATATCTAATGGCAAACATTAATAAAAAAATAAATGACATTGACATAATAATACTAGTAGAGGTAAATATAAAAGATGAAGAAATATTTCTATATAACATAAATGGATTCGATAAACAATGTAAATTGAGAACTGGCTCAAGAGGTGGGGGTATTATTATATGGTATAGAAACGAATTTAATATTCTTTCTAGAAGTATGGAATCAATAACACATGAAAATTTAATTTGCGAATTTAAAAAAAACACTAATAAAAAATGACTTAACAATTTACATCATATATAGACCTCCTCATACGAATAAATCAATATTTATAAATGAATTAAAATATTAAAATTATTAACAAAAATGGTAACAGAAATTTAATGTGCATAGGTGACATAAATATAAATATAGACGAAAAAAATAAAAGCAAAATAGGTTTAAATTACACTAACATGCTACACAATTTTGGCTTTAAAAATTATATTAATAAAATAACAAGATCAGTAAAAACATCCAAAACTGTAACTAATACATGTATAGATCACTGCTTCATAAATTCAGAATCTTTGAAATTCGAAGCTGGAATCCTGCACTGGGATATTTCAGATCATTTTGGATTATTGATTGAGATGGAAAATAATATAACTAATATTAATGAAAAGGAATTATTATGTAATGAGACACATAACAATTTTAGAATAAATACTGATTACCTAAATCAGGAAATAAATAGTTTATATGAATAAATAATAATAAAAAAAACTGAAGACCCAAGCAAAATCACTTATAAGTTAAACAAAATAATTAAAAAAGCAAAAGTAAAAATTTTTAATAATACTTATAAAAAAAAGGAATTTTAAAAACCTCATAGGACATAATAATCCCGGGTACAAAAAAAATTGGATGACCCCTCAATTAATGGAGAAAATAAAGGAAAAAAATGATTTATACACTAAATTTTCAAAAAACAAGAATAATAAAAAACTGGAAATTGTATATAAGAAAACACGTAATTCTTTGAAAAATTTAATCACAAAACAGAAAAATAAATACTACAGAAATTTAATAAAAAATGACTCAAATGTAAATTCAAACATTTGGAAAATTTTAAACAATAATATAATTGAAAAAAAAAAAAAAAATTATTAGAAAATTACGATAGCAGAATTCTATTTCATAATTTATATAAGAAGTTCACTCAGAACAACTATGGCAAAACCTCAACAAAACATAACTCAAGAAATAATAAAGACAATATACTGGAAACGGAAATGAACTCTATGGTTTTACTAACACCAAGCAAAAATGAACTTCTGGAAATAATAAAAAACCAAAAAAATACTTACTCGTATGGTCCAGATTTAATTAATACGATAGACATCAAAAAAATAAATGAGTCTTTATCAATTTTATTGGTGGACCTTTTCAATAAAATATATAATACGGGAATTTATCCAAAACCATGGAAAATTGCATATACAATTCCACTACACAAAGGTGGAGACCAAACAGACCTTAATAACTACAGACCAATTGCTCTAATTTCCAATATTTCAAAAATAATCGAAAGCTATCTATCGAAAAAAATTAATAACTACATAATTCAAAAGAATTTACTAAACAATAACCAGTATGCATATCAGAAAAACAAGAGCACTACACTATTACTAAACAAAGTTAATGAGAGCATTAATAAATCATTGAATGAAGGAAACATAATATATATAGCTTTTATTGATTTTAAAAGAGCTTTTGACTCTATAGATCATAAAATCCTATTAACAAGACTTGATCAAATAGGCATAAGAGGAAAAGAAATAAAAATTATTGAAAACTACTTGAAAAACAGAAAATTCAAAATTAAAATAGGACAAAAAATAAGCAAAACTTTCAATACAAAAAGAGGGATTCCGCAGGGTTCGAACTTGGGACCTATTTTATTCAATATTTTTATTAACTCTATAAATAATAACATAAAAGATGCAGAAATTTATTTATATGCAGACGATGTAATTCTAATTACTAATGATACTAATCAAACAAATGCGAGTAATAAAATGCAAATGGAGTTGAATAACATAAATAAATGGGCGTATTGTAATAAAATGACAAACTGTGAAAAGTCTAAGATCATGATAATCAAAAATAAAAATAGAAAAATAAATAACAATGATACTTTAAGTTTACATGAAATAGAATGTACAAACATAAATCATAACAATAACTACTTATTGAAAAACTGTAATTGTAAGAAGTTAGAAATCATCTCTACATATAGATACCTGGGAATACATATTGATGATAAACTTAACTGGAATAAACAATACAACTATGTTATGGGAAAACTTGGATCATACTCTTATCTTTTCTATCATATTAAAAAAATTGTGCCATTTAAACAAAAATTAATTATATACAAAGCTTTGGTCGATTCATTGTTAAATTATGGACTAGAATGTTGGATAAGTTTAAAAAAACAACAAATGAATAACATAAACAAAATAACAATGAAAATTTTCAATAATGTATACGTGAACTATAAATTTAAACCTACATTTGAACAACAACGAATAAGAAAAAAATATGGGATACTAAAAATAGATGAAAAATTTATATATAAAATAGTCATATCCAATTACTTTGAAGTAAGAAAAAAAAAAGAAATTAATAGATGAAGAATTTAATACAAGACACAATTGGAATAAAATCTTTAAAATAGACAAAATAAGCAATAACTTTGGATATAGATTAAATAATTATGTTAAATACAAAATTTTCAAACAATTAAATATTGAATACAAAGACAATATTACATTTAAAGAAATAAAACACAAATTAATCTCTAACGTGGTAGATGGAAGAATAATATTAAAGAAAGATAATTACTAATTTAAATTTTTTTTTTACTAATATAGCAAACTCTCAGTCACATAACACAGGTATGCAGTTTACATAAGCATACCTAATGGGACTGATATACATTTAAAAAAAAAAAAAAAAAGAAAAAAAAAAAAAGAATTATTTTAAGGCCAATTTTAGTAATTTTTTTTCAAAAAAAAATTTAAAAAAATGTAATGTTTCAATGTCCATAATGCATCTACCTCTTTATATTTTTTTTATTCCAATTGCAATATTACACCTCTTTCACTGGTTTCTTTTAATGTTCTGTTTCTATACTCAATCGACAGATGTCACTGAAGACCGTGTACAGGGATTCCCTGAGCTATTTCTGTACTGTGTGGAAGTTCCTGTTGTATTGTATTAAGAAAAGTTTGTTGTTAACAACTGATAAGATATTTTTGAGCAGTTTAAGTGTTCTTGTAATCTTTTTTAAGATATTTTATAATTCCTGATTGATTGCACAAACATTGAATTAATAATTATAATTTAACCTTTACCCAAAGCAAAATGTCAAAGAGGGTCATTAAATAGGGGGCTGGAAGAAAACAACATATTGTTCAGTGTTTGGAAATAAAGTCAATTCTCATTGGTCGCGTTTTACCAATGTCTGGGGATGTTATGAGATATTTCTTGTTCGTTAGAGGTGATTTGAAGGAAAACTCAGGATATTTTGATCCAGCAGTTGGAGAAATAGATAATATTTTGGCAGAGAGGTTAGAAGAGACCTGAAATATAGCGTTGCGAAAAGCTACCTGTCGCCAACTTTGAAGCAATTTCCAAACAATGATGATGAAGATTCAAGTGATCTTAGCACAGATCAGTGTTACCTT
Source organism: Thereuonema tuberculata (assembly GCA_023159025.1). NCBI lineage: Eukaryota > Metazoa > Arthropoda > Chilopoda > Scutigeromorpha > Scutigeridae > Thereuonema > Thereuonema tuberculata. The sequence continues at coordinate 145,730,318 of JAFIDM010012231.1, forward strand.
TGGGTTATTTGACATACTGTGATGCTTGCTAAATGCTCACCCTTGTTACAGAAACAACATGGGAAACTGAGTCATGCACAGTGGTTAACAAAGGCAAACTGAATATTGCATTTTTATATAATTACTCCGGAGCCTTCAGATTCGCTTAGAGCTCTCTCCACTTTTCTTATCAAGGTTCATGCACCTTAGGTGTTTATCAAGGCTTCTGGGATTACCATAAAATCCCACCCAACTTCCATGATGGAGCACAGCATGTTTGGAAACCAACACATTCCTCGAGATATCTCACTGAAATTTGAAGAATATTGTTGAGTATTATTTCAAAGGAATGGCTACTGCGGCCACCTAGGATCAACATTTCTGGCTATGATAACGGACGAGAGAAAGCACATAAAGAGAACTAGGTTTATGTAGGATAAACCTAGAGTCAAGCAAGGAGTCAGAAAACCGTCGAAGAATTACGGATGTATGAAATTTCTCCGTTCAATTTCAATACAAAGTTCTATTATGAGCTCGTTGACTGGAACTCACTCATCATATGTGAACCACCATTAACTGCTCATTTAGCTGAAAATGATTTGATTGATCTCATCACCAAATGCGATCATGTGGAGGTAGCTCAACAAATAGGCACAGTTAAGTTCCCTTGCCATACTCAGGGAGTGGAGAGGTTGGTTAATTTAAAGACAGAAAGCTTCTTCTGCTGTTTGCAGAGAAAATCAAAGGAATGGATTCATTTCAGTAAGAATGGAAACATGTCAATTAATGTCCTCCTTTGACACCAAATGTCATTATAGGTTGAAAACTCATAACAAGGAAAAGTAAAATTCATGTGCCCATATGGTTGGGTAGTTGGGTTTGGCACAGGTAGAACTTTCTGCACAGTCACCTTCATGTGGCAGGTTCTGTTTTTTTTTTTCTGTGCATACCATAGAAAAAAAGCAAAGAAACATGTTAATAAGCTGTATAAAATAATAAAAAATGCTCGTTATAATAATATAAATAAATATAAAAGAGATAAACCTACTAATAATGTAACAAATTATAACAATTCAACTTATAGACAACCTTGGATGAACAAAGAGATTATGAATCACATAGAGGAAAAAAATAAGTTATTTAAAAAACATAAAGGAAACAAAACAAACAAAAACTATGAATTATTGTACAAAAGAAAAAGAAATTGGTTAAAAAATTTTATAATTAAACAAAAAAAAGATATTTTAGAAACTTAATAAACAGTGATCACAATTCAAACACTAATTTATGGAAAATTGTAAATAAAGAAATATGTTATAAGCAAAATAAGTCTGATAAAAAAGATATAAATAAACTTTTAGAAAGTCATGATATTGAAGTTATTTTCAAGAACTTTCGCAAAACTTTCACACTTAAAAACAATTGTGTAAATAACTCTGAGACACATCATAAATTAAATTACGAAAACAACCCTTCAAATAATTCAATGGCTTTCCTTCTACCGAATTCAATCGATATTATAAATACGATTAAAAAACAAAGATTACAGTTTTCAACTGGAATTGATACAATCTCTATGAACGAAATTAAAAATTTCAAGGACAATATTTCTCTTTTAATTGTTGAATTATTTGAAAATATTATTGGCACAGGTATCTATCCAAATCTGTGGAAAATTGCGTACATCATTCCCATCTTCAAAGGAGGTAACATTAACAATTTTGAAAATTATAGACCAATTTCTCTACTCTCCAATATTTCTAAAATTTTCGAGAGCTATTTATCTAATTCAATTTATAACTTTATTAAAAATAAGAACATTTTAAGTGAAAATCAATATGCCTATCAACCAAACAATAGTACAATTAAACTATTAATAAATTTAAATAATTTTATTAATGAAAATTTAAATAAAGGTAATATAATATATATTGCTTTTATTGACTTTAAAAAAGCCTTTGATAATATTAATCATAAATTACTTCTACAAAAACTTAACTTAATGGGCCTGAGAGGCAATATATACAACGTATTAAAAAGCTATTTGCAAAATAGGAAATTTAGAATAAAAATAAATAATTCCATAAGTAAGCTCTATAATATTAATTCTGGTATACCTCAAGGATCCAATTTAGGACCTTTATTATTTAATTTATATATAAACTCAATAAATAATTGTATCAAATTTTCAAAGATTTTCATTTATGCTGATGACGTTATACTCATTAATTGTGATAAGAATCAAATGAATGCAATTAATTATCTTCAACAAGATTTGAATAATGTTATTAAGTGGACAATTAATAATAAAATGAATATTAACCGTGATAAAACGAAAATTATGATTATCAAAAATAAAAATAAAATTGTAAATGAAAACTATTTTATTACTCTTCACAATCAAAACTGTGAAAGAATTAACACTGAAATTACATTTACAAACAACTGCACTTGTAACAATCTTGAATTTGTAACTCAACAAAAATACTTAGGACTGTATTTGGATGAAAAATTTACATGGGATATACAGTATAATTCAGTTATCAAAAAATTACACACCTATATATATCTCTTTTTTTTAATTAGACAATTAATTCCATTTAAACAGAAATTAATCATTTTCAAATCTTTAGTCGATTCAGTTCTGGATTATGTTTTGGAATGTTGGATTTTCATGAATAAACAACAAGTTAAAAATATAAATAA
>JAFIDM010012231.1:145755086-145765210 GCA_023159025.1 Thereuonema tuberculata
TTATTAGAACTGTGTGTGGTGGCCAGAACCTAGTCATTCCATTATATACAATACATCCTAGGAAAGTTTCGAGGAAGTCAAAGGTTCCCCATCATCAGCAAGATCATTATTTTAAATTGTAAATAATTAGTGTGTCTCAATTGTATATATTTATTAAATTATAAGGCATACACGTTAAAAACTTTATATAAGATTAATTTAATAAGAAATTAATAAAATTTTAAATATAACAAACATTTAAAAAAAATATTAGCTGTCTTTCCTAAGATAAGTTAGGATCACGAAACCAAAAACATTGGGGCAGGATACATCACACAGAGTATACAACCATGCTCAAAAATTAAGGATGATTATGAATCGTAGGAAAATGTTGTTGAAAGTGAATCATCATGGAAATTATTGCATACTTCTAACAGAATGACCAAAGGCAATTTGTTCAACAGCATATACAGGGTGATTCAGGAGAAGTTACCGCCACTTACAGAGCTCATTTACGACGATATTTTGAGCAAAACGTCATAAAAACCAGGATTCTTATTCTCAATATTTACAGAGTTACAATAATGTGTAGGTTGTTTGTAAAAGACCTCATTCGTTAGTTGGAGGAGTCAAAACAAATGAGAAATAAAGAATGAATTTTTCAGAAATATTGTTTTCTTTTATTGGCTAGTATGTGTTGAAGCAAAAAATATGTTGTGAATTGCTGAATTCCGTCGTACAGAAAGTGAATTGCGTTGTTTTAACTTCAAAATTGCATCTGGCGCATTTATCAGAACCATTGTGACAAATCACACCAATTCTATTCACTTGAGTCTTGTTATACGTGTAATGTGTTTTCAATTAAAGAAAACATTATTTCTGAAAAGTTCATTCTTTATTTCTCATTTGTTTTGACTTCTCCAACTAACGAAAGAGATCTTTTACAAACAAACTTCACGTTATTGTAATTCTGTAAATATTGAGAATAGGATCCTGGTTTATATGTGATTTTTGCTCAAAATTTCATCATAAATGAGCTCCGTAAATGGCGGTAATTCTTTCTGAATCACCCTGTATGTCATGGTGCCCAGGGGCGGATAGGCCCACGGGGATGCTGGGAAACTTCCAGGTGGGCCGGAACAATTTGGGCCGTCGAGAGGTCCGGTATGATTTATGTCAAGTCCATGTAAATATTGCCAAACATCTTGTTTACATTTATCCTATACATTTTCTATTTCGAACTGTCTTACATTATTTCTATTACTTTCGCAGTGATTTACAATAGAATGGATTAAATTGACAATTATTCGAGAAACAAATAAATTTTGACTTGGCTACATTGATACAATGATTTAACTCCATCTATATTACATTTTTTGCTTAGAATAATCACCTGAGCACGCTGTGGCAAAGTTTATTGGTTTCTTGTGATATTGCCGGGGAGCTGTAACAAACCCAATTTCCTGCCAAAGTGTTTGTTAAAATGCAACAATGGAATGCCACATGAGCTTCAATTTCGAAGCTCAAATTTATGAGGCATCGGTCAGAATATTATCTAGAAGTAGAGTTGAAGTGATAAACATGTCTCATTTCGAGATACGCTCATCGATTACATTCTGTCAGAAATTGGATATTTCCACTTCAGAAACATACTGAATGGTTATGCAAGTGTATGATGAGATTGTGCTGAACAGAAGCAAAATATTTGAATTGATTAATCTCTGGATGATGATCTAAGACAAGGTAGACCTTGGATTCAGGGTCCAGACGTTATTCAGGATATTGGTCTGCAATTGCTGAGGACTCCCAGCAAACATGTCAAGATGTTGCTGATAGGTTTAACATTTCAACTTCCACAGTGCACGAACATTTCGACAGGACCTTGATCTCCGGTTCATAGCCCTGAAATTTGTTCCATATTTGTTATTGGATGACCACGGAGAACCGCAGTTTTTGGGTCTTGGTTATGGATATTGATAAAGGCTTATTGAATTTAGACGTCGTGACTGGGGATGAGAGTTGGTATTATCTCTTTGACTCAAAGATAAGAGAAATTCCTCTGTGTGGTTACCAAGAACAGCGATGCAACCCACCAAAGTGAAACGTGACAAGAGCAAAGGGAAGGTGATGATGTGGTTTTCTTTGATGTTCATGGTTTTGTACATCACGAATTCTGAGGGTAAGTCAATAAATGATGATGCATATCTTGCCATTTTGAGGAGATTGCAAAAGGCTAATCAATGCAAACAGTCTGATATTTTTAGGGAAAATTCTTGGATACTGCAACATGACAATGTTCCAGCACACAGGTGTTATTCTGTGAATAATTATCTTGCCAAAATGGGTACTTATACTTTAACATAAATTTCATATTCACCGGGCTTGGCACCATGTGACTGTTACCTCTTTCCAAAGATGAAGGACCTCTTGAGAGGCCAAAGATTTGCATCCCGCAACAATGTTATTGAGGCTTTGATGACTGCACTCCATGAGATGTTTAAGTATGGTTCCAGGATTGTTTTTGGTCATGGTACGACCGCTAGTTGAAGTGTAAAGTGGAGGGAGTTTTTATAAGGTGAATATTATAAGTATTTATAAGGTATCATGAAATATAGCTTTTTGTTAACAAGTTAACTCCTTTTAAAATTATTTTAGTTAGAAGAAATCAGATGGAACATCAGTATTATTACACTGATTTCTATTACATCTGCTATTTTTTTTTTTTTTTTTTAATTTTATCTTTTAACTTTAAGAGTCTAGTGTATACATTCATTGACATAAAAATTTCCGCACCAAGATCATTCTATAAATGTAAAAGTAAACAAATAGCTACAGTGAGGGTAAATATGCAAATGAATAAGGTTTGGTATGATTGCACAAGACAGTTCATCCTACAGTCAAAGAACCTATATAAAATGTATATAGGTTCTTTGCTGCATTTACACTGCAATCGCAAGCCATGGGGCTTATAAGGCACACAGTGGAATCCAAATGCACTGTAAGATGATCAAGCGAGGTCTGAGAGTTGTCTGCAGTGAAGATAATCTGAAAATCATATTTATTTCCTTCAAGTTAAATAGTAATGCATCATAAATTATAATAACTCATAACGAATTATTAGACGAAGACTGGCAAAAATTCTCAAGCTTTTCAAAATTTTACAAAATTCTCAAGAAATGAGAATTTGATAGAAGAGAATTCTTGAGGTGAGAAATCTTGAGCACAATCTCTAGTGACCAGATACAAATCATGAGAAAGGTTGTCAACGTTAGATCCTTATTAAAGAAGCTAAGACAAAAGACGGGATTACAGCCTAGCACCACATATCAGATGTCAACTATTATTCATTATCAATAAAAAACATTAGTTAACACACAGAAAAATACTGAATTAAGCAATGATTTTGATTAGCTTTATCGTTCATTTTGAGGTTTGAATCTAATCAGGAATGCATTTTTAATATATTCAATGCTATTTTGAACTTTTACAGCAATGATTAGTTTAGCATCGATTGATTAGAAATATTTCATATCCATATCTATAGTGAGCCCAGACATAACTTTACATATTAGGAATCTTATATCTACAATATAGGTTTACTTATATATTCTATTGTTTAGTTGAATTGAACAAACGTTACATTAAAAATACGTGAATTCATCGTATTTTTTTTAAATCGAATCTGAAGACAGTCACTTGATTAATCCAGTACTTTCATTAATCAAGGATCGAGAATATCAGATACACAAGGCAAATATAAATATTTTTTAAGAAAAAAATCTTTATTATTTATTAAAAAAAAATATATACAAAACAATAAAAAAAAAAAGAAAGAAAAAGAAATCAAGACATACAGTAACATAAATTTATTGATCTTCACTTTGCTTTTATGTTTGTTAAAATTGCTTTACTTATTTTAGTAAGTTAACAAAATTTAGTAAGAAATTTTTTACTTATAAAAGAAAATAAGTCAATAATTTCTTACTAAAGTTTAAAAGAAACAGATTTCATAAAGAAAAACTTTAGGAAATAAATAAAAAGAAAATTGGAAAAAATTGGAAAACTATAATTGATTAAGTTATAACAGTTTGGATTATTAATTACATAAAATTTATTAACTTCCATCTTCAATTTGAACAACAATTTACCAATGTTAACGTTATTTACAAAGTTGTTAATTTGTACATTCTATTTCTTTTTAACACAGAATCTCCAATTTAAAAACAAAGTTACTTTAAATAACTGCATTATTAAACCATTATTTATCTAAAAAAAAAATGTTTCTTACAGGAATTTAGATACCATGTGAATTATACAGTTATAAAACATTATATACAAAAATATATTTATATATGAACTTTTTTTTTTTTTTTTTTTTACCAAAATATACCTACATACATGTTAATATTTTATTACAAAATCATACTATACAGGGATATTTACAAGGAAGGAATCAGTACATTTTATCTTGTTTCTGTTGGCACACAATTCACATTGAAATGGGGGAAAAAGGCAACAATAATAAGATAACTTCATAGAAGTTATTTATTAATAGATATATTTGCATAGACAAATATAATAAAAAAAATGCTAACTACACTTTGGAAATATGAAATATTATGCAACAATGCAGTTAGAAACAAATGTTGTCAATACTGGAGAACTTGATTAACCAAATAAAACACTTATTTGATAGCAACGATTTCACTTTTTTTCCTTTAAAAATCAAAATAAAAACAAGACGACATGTAGAGCAACTAAATACTTGACTTTTATGGCCATTGAGTTTTTCTTATTAAGGATCACTTTTAGTTTTACTTTAAATGAAGTTCTGCAGAAAACAGAAGCATGTAAATATTATTATTATTTTATTGTCTACAGGGAAGTCAACTGATGCACTGGAAGTAACTTATACAAAACATAAATGACAAGTGCTCTCTTTTTGCCTAGGAATATTGTTATGATGCTTAATAGGTATTAATAGCTATAATGATAAAAGATATGCCAAAGGCAAATGTGGTTATTTCCTATTCTCTGTGGGTAAAATCAACGGCATCGACGAGGCATTTTTAAACATAATTTTAAGCAATTTATACTTAAGAGTAAGTGAATTTAAACATGTACTGTGATCAAATAAGGGAGAAAAATATTTAACTTAGTAGGAGCTCAAGAGCTGTTGAGCATCTTAGTCAATTAGCTGTAGGTTAGATAAGTTGAGGTATAACTCCCTCTAGATGTTTGTATTGGAAAATTTTAAAATTAGTATGTACCGATAATTCAATGTTCGATGGTTCATTTGAAATTATGTTAAAAATGCCTTGTGGATGCTGTTGATTCTACCCGTGGACGTCTGTGACCTACATTATTTTACTCATCTCTTTATATTATAAGGGGAAAAGTGAGAGTACTTAAAACAAACTGCTTTTTTATAAATTTTTGTATAACGGTGTATTTACCTATATGAATCTGTGCATTTATTTTCTATACTTAAAATCCTTATAGAAAATTGTTTTAATTACAGAAAATGCAATTTAAGATTTAGTCTGATTTTCTAGTTTTCAATTAATATGAGGCTACTAAAATGGACTGAAGCTTTAACTTAAGTTAAATTTTATTATTTAATATGTAAAACAGAAGCAAAACAAACAAGTTGCATTACTTCTTACATTATTATTTTTTGTTTGTCTATTGATTTTAGGATCACGAACAAATCAAAGCTGCTTCATACTATATATAATTCATGGTTCAAAGGAATTTCTGGCAGGAATTTTTACAAAATTATTGATGTTTTGCCAATCTCTATCTCTTGGGTAGTCTTCTCTTGAGTTGGTTTCACAGAAGGCAATGGAATACACATTATATCTGGTGAAGTTCCATACTTCTGAAGCCTTAAATTGTTCATAAGTAAGTTTTTATCAATATTATATTTGCTTTGAAATCTTATAATGGAAATTCTTATCTTGCTTTCACTGGCCAAATATAAAAAAGAAAACAATGTTAAAATAAGTCGCTATAGGCCTTTATAGGTCATTGGGTTCTCAGGAGATAAGGCCCCAGCTGTTTCATGATTGCTGGGACTAAGTTTAGATCGAGTGTCAGCCCGATACTTGCCTGCCTTTAATCGCCGAGAGAGAAACTCAGACAACATTTAATAGAGGGCTGAGTGGAACCTAGGGCCCATCTGGAGGAGAATTCAGCATGGAAAAGATCAAAGGGGTATCCCAGGATAGAATCTGGCTCATCCAGGATGCAGTCCAGTATTTTACCACTTGGCTACCAAGTCCCATAAAAACCAATGACTTCCAAAATTCAGAACAAAGAAAAATGTTGGAAAATTCGAAAATGATTAAAATAACCCTCTTTACTTATTAACCACTTATCAGTGCCTCAATTATCTTTTCCTCTTATTTCTAACCAAATTATATTTTTATTACATTTCCAATTTTTTTGCCCTAAAAGTAAACAAACAAACAGAAATAGATGAACAGATAATTAAAACAAAGAAAAAGGGTAAATTATTATTCTGAAAATTGCAATTTAAATGAATTAAATTCTTATTTTGGTATTTTGTTTAATTTAATTTTACTCTTTAATTGTTTTCAATAGTCTTTCTTTCTGGAGTAGCATGTGCCTCACACTGTGTTTATTGATAGTCCTCTTGTTTTGTGAGTCACAAAACACCTAGTTACAATGGTTTCGCCTGATGTTGAATGAGTGATGTTTGGCCAATCAATCATCATAGGTGGTTAAGCTAATGAGATTGGTTGAGGCATCCTGACAAATCTCATATAAAGGAAAGCTTATATTTGTCTTCTCCATTGTGTCAGAAGACAACTGCCACAATGACAATCGAAACATGCAACATACTTTCCATGAATATATTTTTTATCCTTAAGTGTGTTTTTAAAGGTCTAACTATTCATTGGCAAAGTTTAATAAAATTAACTTTAAAGGAAAAATATGTATAATTTCTTCTTACTTTTTGCATTTTCTACTTTAAAATTTTATAAAAATAGTAAATTCTAGATAATCATAAGGTTTACTGTAATCTTCCATGACAACACATATTTTCAAATAAATCAAAAACAATAATAAAATAAAAGTGGGCCATGGAAGCAAACTTTCCTATTTAAAAATACCAACCCAAATAATACAGAACTACGATTCTTACAATAGCAATCAACACAAGCATATTAATACATTTATGAATTATTGATCCCTTTCATATACAGCACCAGTTGTGATTATGAGGGTTTATTTCATGTTACTGAAAACACATTATTGAAATGTCAATTTCTTATAATGTCAGCTGTATTTTATGGTTTTAATGAATAGCTAAGGAAATGAGAACCAAAGTATTGTAAATTACTTTTTGAAAAAAAATGAGTTAAATTTGTTATTGGTGTGGGGAAAAAAATTAAAATAAATTTTGAAGATTACGCTATCGGTTGAATAAAAAGTTCAGAAGTTTTAATAAAGCAACCAAGATTTAAGGCTACGAGTTAGTGGAATATGTCAAGAAGAAAGTAAAACAGATACTTATTAGTTTAAAAATATGGGAAATTCCATCTTTTAAAACGAGTTCATAAATATCAAGCTTATAGAAGAGTATCCAAAATTGGAATACACATTAAGATTTGATTGAATCAACTTGTGCAGCATAAGGTTAGTCATATCTATATACTATATATAAAAGAAGACAACAAAAGAGGAGGGGGTTTCTGAAGTCACAAATAGCATGAAGTATGTGAGAGCCAGTCCAATGGTTGCATCTGTCTTAAACATAGAAAAGACATTGACATTTGATAGAAAGTGGATGAATTTTAGAATCTATCTGTCGCCATAATCAAGAAAAATCTCAAACTATTGGTAGGGATTCAAATCTGGCTTCTCCAGTCTGTATCAACTGTGCTACTGGTCACATATGTAAAGAGCTGATTGCTTCAATTATTTTTTATTTATTTATTTTTTGTATTAGATTTCCTACCATGGAATAATATTGCAGCTCTTATTATATTAATAATAAGATTTAAAAAAAGATGATGAAAATAAAAAACCAGAAAACTAACCAAATTATACAAAATCTTAAATTCACCCATAAAAAAAAAAAAAAAAAGATTACCCTTTATCTTTATGAAATCATTTTATGAAAACTTTAAAATATCTATAGGAAGAGACTTCCTGATAATGAAGAAGCCGATCTGTCAAAAACTGACCTAAGCACTAGTTCCCGAGATAAAAATTGATATTTTATGAGGAAAACGGTAAACTTGAGAAGTAATAGATACAAAGATTTCCAGAAAAGAAATCCAGAGATTATTCCAATTTCTATAGAAAACAACAAGGTATTTTTGTCTCATTTGATTAGAAATCAACAAAATTCTTTAATGATATCGACAGTGATCTTCTTCTTATTCAACTTGATTGGCTCTGACTATTTTGTAAGCAATTAACAAATAGATGCATGAGTATACTTTGTTTTTAGGAGAGAGAGAAAATCACTAGTATTAATACTAGTGTTGATTCTCATATCCTCATCTATACATTACAAAATATAATCCTTCATAAAAATATTTAAAGTGGATTCTGCTGTTATAATAAAATAGGGAAAAAAATGTAGGGAAATAAATTATTTCATTCTCTCATTTCATCACTACAAGCTGCTCTACAGTAAATTCATTAAGTAGCTGGTAAATATGCATATTCAGAACTTTTTAAGTTTAAACATTAATGCTTATGATTCAAAACTGAATAATAATAAAAAAGGTATATAAGCTGTACATATTTACTGAACTGGAAGACAATAATTGAAGAACGTTAGACAAACTACTGACTATGATGTAGAATCACCATAATGTTATTGATTAAAGAAAACTGCTAGAAAAATAATATTTCCTAAAAGTTTCAACTCATTAACAGTAATAATGCTTGTCCACATCATTTCATTTTACTTCACTGGGGAAGAAAGGAGTTAATTTTGTATGAATAACATGAAAATAAATATTCTGCGTCCTTTCTTCATCCATTTAAGCACTTGATTTGACGTTCACTTAAGAAAAAGTTCTACACAATAGACTTCCTCTTCATTTCCTCTTGGCGTTAATTTTATAATCACTTGGAAAAATGTCATCACTGTAAGGTTCATCCTTACAGTATATTAATGCTTTTTTTCTTTAACTGTCCAAAGAAATGCAATTATATTTACAAAATTTACCAGAGTTTTACGGATAGTAAATGGCACTTTAAAAAGGAACATTAACTGGGGATCCTTATACTGTACCTTTCATTATACGCTAAAAACTCATTTATCCAAAACGATTTTTAGCATATTTTAAAAATACACAAAATATTTTCCCGTCGCTACAATCAAATTTGTTACCATACACAAGTGATTAAGTAACTAACTCCAGTAATAACATCAATGTTGACTAATTAATGTAATTACATTAATAACATGTACAATATATGTTTAATACAGTATATTCTGGATTATCCGAAACGGTCACAGTCCCATCACATTCCGATAAACAAGTTTTTAGTGTATAATAAATGAAAACTAACGAGTGCATATAAATAAACAAAAGCACGCCTTTGAGTTGTCAACAGAGGGAATCGGGGACGGCCATTTCATCCTTAGTGGGGCCTCATCAGCCCGATCCACCCTCCCCGATGACAAACCCAGAAAGGCGTGAAACATAAATGGAAGTCACACTCGCTCCTGACAGTGATTCCCAAACAAAAAAAAAAACAATAATTTAAAAATAAGTGCACTAGGAAAACCTTTAGCCTAATGATCATTAGGATTCAACAGGCATAATAATCGCAAGAACACAATTTAACGTGCAGGAAATTTGTTAATAAATGAAAACAACGACTGCACATAAATAAATAAATGCACGCCTTTGAGTTTGTCAACAGAGGGAATCAGGAACGGCCATTTCGTCTTACTGGGGACTCATCAGCCTGATTTAAGTTTTTGGTGTAGTTTTGTAATTGGATCACCCAAGTTTCAAGGTTTTTCTTTTTTCTCCTATTCATTCTCCTAATGTTCTTTCAATAAATTCATCAACATCAAGATGCAAGAAAAAAAATGTGATGTTTACAGCTGTGAAGTTTGTACAGTTTCTGACTTACTTTCCAAACTT
>JAFIDM010012231.1:145765310-145775558 GCA_023159025.1 Thereuonema tuberculata
AAGTTTGGAAAGTAAGTCAGAAACTGTACAAACTTCACAGCTGTAAAATCACACTTTTTTTTCTTGCATCTTGATGTTGATGAATTTATTGAAAGAACATTAGGAGAATGAATAGGAGAAAAAAGAAAAACCTTGAAACTTGGGTGATCCAATTACAAAACTACACCGAAAACTTAAATCAGGCTGATGAGTCCCTAGTAAGGATGAAATGGCCGTTCCTGATTCCCTCTGTTGGCAAACTCAAAGGCGTGCATTTATTTATTTATGTGCAGTCGTTGTTTCATTTATTAACAAATTTCCTGCACATTAAATTGTGTTCTTGTGATTATTATGCCTTTTTGGCTTGATTTCTCATTATTAAGAAATGCCTGTTGAATCCTAATGATCAGTAGGCTAGAGGTTTTTCTAGTGCACTTTTTCTTTAATTATTGTTTTTTGTTTTTTTTTTGTTCAGGAATCACTGTCGGGAGTGACAGTTTTAGATGTTTCACGCCTTTCTGGGTTTATCATCGGGGGGGGGATCGGGCTGATGAGGCCCCACTAAGGATGAAATGGTCGTTCCCGATTCCCTCTGTTGACAACTCAAAGGTGTGCTTTTGTTTATTTATATGCACTCGTTGGATTTCATTTATTATACACTAAAAACTTGTTTATCCGAATTTTACGGGACTGTGACCGTTTTGGATAATCCAGAATATACTGTATTAAACATATATTGTACATGTTATTAATGTAATTACATTAATTAGTCAACATTGATGTTATTATTGGAGTTACAGTTACTTAATAACTTGAGTATGGTAACAAATTTGATTATAGCGACGGGAAAATATTTTGTGTATTTTTAAAATATGCTAAAAATTGTTTTGGATAAACGAGTTTTTAGCGTATAATGAAAGGTATAGTATTAGGATCCCCAGTTAATGTTCCTTTTTAATGTGCCATTTACTATCCGTAAAACTCTGGTAAATTTTGTAAATATAATTGCATTTCTTTGGACAGTTAAAGAAAAAAAGCGTTAATATACTGTAAGGATGAACCTTACAGTGATGACATTTATCCAAGTGATTATAAAATTAACGCCAAGAGGAAATGAAGAGAAAGTCTATTGTGTAGAACTTTTTCTTAAGTGAACCTAAAATCAAGTGCTTAAATGGATGAAGAAAGGACGCAGAATATTTATTTTCATGTTATTCATACAAAATTAACTCCTTTCTTCCCCAGTGAAGTAAAATGAAATGATGTGGAGAAGCATTATTACCGTTAATGAGTTGAAACTTTTAGGAAATATTATTTTTCTAGCAGTTTTCTTTAATCGATAACATTATGGTGATTCTACATCATAGTCAGTAGTTTGTCCAACGTTCTTCAATTATTGTCTTCCAGTTCAGTAAATATGTACAGCTTATACACCTTTTTTATTATTATTCAGTTTTGAATCATAAGCATCAATGTTTAAACTTAGAAAGTTCTGAATATGCATATTTACCAGCTACTTAATGAATTTACTGTAGAGCAGCTTGTAGTGATGAAATGAGAGAACGAAATAATTTATTTTCCTACATTTTTTCCCTATTTTATTATAACAGCAGAATCCACTCTAAAAATTTTTATGAAGGATTATATTTTGTAATGTATAAATGAGGATATGAGAATCAACACTAGTATTAATACTAGTGATTTTCCTTCTCTCCTAAAAACAAAGTATACTAATGCATCTGTTTGTTAATTCCTTACAAAATAGTCAGAGCCAATCAAGTTGAATAAGAAGAAGATCACTGTCGATATCATTAAAGAATTTTGTTGATTTATAATCAAATGAGACAAAAATACCTTGTTGTTGACTATAGAAATTGGAATAATCTCTGGATTTCTTTTACTTCAGTTGAAATCTTTATTCTAATATTTCTCAAGTTTATCTTTTTTCTCATAAAATGTAAACTTTTATTTAGCCATGTTTTTTTTTGTGTGTGTGTGTGTTTGTTCTGCACAAGTTGATTCAATCAAATCTTAATGTGTATTCCAATTTTGGATACTCTTCTATAAGCTTGATATTTTTGAATTCGTTTTATAAGATTCAATTTCCCATATTTTTAAACTAATAAGTATCTGTTTTACTTTCATTTATCTTGACGTATTCCACTAACTCGTAGCCTTAAATCTTGGTTGCTTTATTAAAACTTCTTAACTTTTTATTCAACCGATAGCGTAATCTTCAAAATTTATTTTAATTTTTTTCCCCACATCAATAACAAATTTAACTCATTTTCTTTCAAAAAGTAATTTACAATACTTAAGTTCTCATTTCCTTAGCTATTCATTAAAACCATAAAATACAGCTGACATTATATTATAAGAAATTGACATTTCATTAATGTGTTTTCAGTAATATGAAATAAACCTTCATAATCACAACTTGTGCTATATATGAAAGGGATCAATAATTCATAAATGTATTAATATGTTTGTGTTGATTGATATTGTAAGAATCGTAGCTCTGGATTATTTGGGTTAGTATTTTTAAATAGGAAAGTTTGCTTCCATGGTCCATTTTTATCTTACTATTGTTTTTGATTTACGTGAAAATATGTCTAGGTTGTCATGGTAGACTACAGCAAACCTTGTGATTATCTAAAATTTACAATTTTTTATAAAATTTTAAAAGTAGAAAATGCAAAAAAAGTAAGAAGAAATTATACATGTTTTTCCTTTAAAGTTAATTTTATTAACCTTTACTTTGCTAATGAATAGTTAGACCTTTAAAAACACACTTAAGGATAAAAAATATATTCATGGAAAGTATGTTGCATGTTTCGATTGTCATTGTGGCAGTTGTCTTCGGACACAATGGAGAAGACATAAGCTTTCCTTTATATGAAATTTGTCAGGATGCCTCAACCAATCTCATTAGCTTAACCACCTATGATGATTGATTGGCCAAACATCACTCATTCAACATCAGGCGAAACCATTGTAACTAGGTGTTTTGTGACTCACAAAACATGAGGACTATCAATAAACACAGTGTGAGGCACATGCAACTCCAGAAAGAAAGACTATTGAAAACAATTAAGGAGGGAAATTAAATTAAGCAAACTACCAAAATAAGAATTTAATTCATTTAAATTGCAATTTTCAGAATAATAATTTGCCCTTTTTCTTTGTTTTAATTATCTGTTCGTCTATTTCTGTTTGTTTGTTTGTTTGTTTGCTTTTAGGGCAAAAAAAAAATTGGAAATGTAATAAAAATATAATTAGGTTAGAAATAAGAGGAAAAGATAATTGAGGCACTGATAAGTGGTTAATAAGTAAAGAGGGTTATTTTAATCATTTTCGAATTTTCCAACATTTTTCTTTGTTCTGAATTTTCGAAGTCATTGGTTTTTATGGGACTTGGTAGCCAAGTGGTAAAATCCTTGACTGCATCCTGGATGAGCCAGGTTCTATCCTGGGATACCCTTTTGATCTTTCCCATGCTGAATGCTCCTCCAGGTGGGTCCTAGGTTTCACCCAGCCCTCTATTAAATGTTATCTGAGTTTCTCTCTCGGCGATTAAAGGCAGGCAAAGCATTGGGCTGACAACTCGATCTTAACTTAGTCCCATCGATCATGAAACAGCTGGGAGCATTTCCTCCTGAGAACCCAAGGACCTAGACAGGCCTGTAGCGGCTTACTTTAACATTGTTTTCTTTTTTATATTTGGCCAGTGAAAGCAAGATAAGAATTTCCATTATAAGATTTCAAAGCAACTGTACTATTAACAAAAACTTGTTTATAAAGAATTTAAGGCTTCAGAAGTATGGAACTTCACCAGATATAATGTGTATTCCGTTGCCTTCTGTGATACCAACTCAAGAGAAGACTACCCAAGAGATAGAGATTGGCAAAACATCAATAAATTTTGTAAAACTTTCTGCCAGAAATGCCTTTGAACTACAAATTATATATGTATGAAGCAACTTTTGATTTATTTGTGATCCTAAAATCAATAGACAAACAAAAATATAATGTAAGAAGTAATGCAACTTGTTTGTTTTGCTTTAAATAATAAAATTTAACTTAAAGCTTCAGTCAGTTTTAGTAGCCTCACATTCATTGATAACTAGAAAAGCAGACAAAATCTTAAATTACATTTTTTGTATTTAAAATAATTTTCTATAATGATTTTAAGTATAGAAAATAAATGCACAGATTCATAAAGGTAAATACACTGTTATTCAAAAATTTATAAAAAAAGCAGTTTGTTTTAAGTACTCTCACTTTTCCTCTTATAATAAAAAGAGATGAGTAAAATAATATAGGTCACAGGCATCCATGGGTAAAATCAACAGCATCCACAAGGCATTTTTAACATAATTTCAATTGAACCATCGAACGTTGAATTATCGGTACATACTAATTTTAAAATTTTTTCAATATAAACATCCTAGAGGGAGTTAAACCTCAATTTATCTAATCTACAGCTAATTGACTAAGATGCTCAACAGCTCTTACGAAGTTCAATATTTTTCCCCCTTATTTGATCACAGTACATGTTTAAATTCACTTACTTTAAGTATAAATTGCTTAAAATTATGTTAAAAAATGCCTCGTGGATGCCATTGATTTTACCCACAAAAAATAGGAAATAACCACATTTGCCTTTTTAAAAGGCATATCTTTTATCATTATAGCTATTCACACCTATTAAGCATCATAACAATATTCCTAGGCAAAAAGAGAGCACTTGTCATTTATGTTTTGTATAAGTTACTTCCAATGCATCAGTTGACTTCCCTGTAGACAATAATAAAAAAAATAATAATAATATTCACATGCTTCTGTTTTCTGCAGAACTCATTTAAAGTAAAACTAAGACGTTAAACTTGCTTTCTATTGAATTTTTCAATTTGCCTATTTGTGATTAATTTCCTTAGTGCCTTTCAGTGAGAGGACAAGAGGTTAATATTTTGGATCTTTCAGGATCATTTTTTATTTTATTGTTGTTTATTCCGGCGGGCCATTCGCGGGATCGCGTTTGCTTTTGGGTAGAGCTTTCGCGCATCGAGCCAAACGTCAACGAGTAGATTCTGCTGATGAGTCCCCAATAAGGACGAAACAATTGTACAGAATTCTCGTTGATGTTGGCTCAATGGGCGAAGGCATATTTATTGTCCGGTTGGCGATTTCCCTCCATTTAAAAGTGATCCTTAATAAGAAAATCTCAATGGCCATAAAATTCAAGTATTTAGTTGCTCTACATGTCGTCTTGTTTTATTTTGATTTTTAAAGGAAAAAACATGAAATCGTTGCTATCATATAACTGTTTTATTTGGTTAATCAAGTTCTCCAGTATTGACAACATTTGTTTCTAACTGCATTGTTGCATAATATTTCATATTTCCAAAGTGTAGTTAGCATTTTTTTATTATATTTGTCTATGCAAATATATCTATTAATAAATAACTTCTATGAAGTTATCTTAATATTGTTGCCTTTTTTCCCCATTTCAATGTGAATTGTGTGCCAACAGAAACAAGATAAGTGTACTGATTCCTTCCTTGTAAATATCCCTGTATAGTATGATTTTTGTAATAAAAATATTAACATGTATGTAGGTATATTTTGGTTAAAAAAAAAGGTCATATATAAATATATTTTTGTATATAATGTTTTATAACTATATAATTCACATGGTATCTAAATTCCTGTAAGAAAATTTTTTTTTTAGATAAATAATGGTTTAATAATGCAAGTTATTTAAAGTAACTTTGTTTTTAAATTGGAGATTCTGTGTTAAAAAGAAATAGAATGTACAAATTAACAACTTTGTAAATAACGTTAACATTGGTAAATTGTTGTTCAAATTGAAGATGGAAGTTAATAAATTTTATGTAATTAATAATCCAAACTGTTATAACTTAATCAATTATAGTTTTCCAATTTTTTCCAACTTTTCTTTTTTTTATTTCCTAAAGTTTTTCTTTATGAAATCTGTTTCTTTTAAACTTTAGTAGGAAATTATTGACTTATTTTCTTTTATAGGTAAAAAATTTCTTTCTAAATTTTGTTAACTTACTAAAATAAGTAAAGCAATTTTAACAAATAAACGTAAAATAAAAGCAAAGTGAAGATCAATAAATTTATGTTACTGTATGTCTTGATTTCTTTTCTTTTTTTTTTTTTATTGTATATATTTTTTTTTTAATAAATAATAAAGATTCTTTTTTATATTTGCCTTGTGTATCTGATGTTCTTGCTCATTGATTAATGAAAGTACTTATTAATGAAGTGACTGTCTTCAGATTCAATTTTTAAAAAATACAATGAATTCACATAATTTTAATGTAATGGTTTGTTCAATTCTACTAAACCATAGAATACATAAATAAACCTATATTGTAGCTATAAGATTCCTAATATGTAAAGTTAGGTCTGGGCTCACTTTAGATTTGGATATAGAATATTTCTAATAAATTGATGTTAAACAAAACATTGCTGTATAAGTTCAAAATAGCTAAAGTTAAAGTATCCCACTTATAGGCCTACAAAGGCCTATGGGGTGGCTGGAGGGTAGGCTCCACCATTCATGATCTAACAGGACAAAGTTGAGGTTGGGGAGTCAGCCCGACGCCCTCCCGATTTTAACTCCCAGGAAAGAAACCCGGTACCCATTCTAGAGAGGACTGGGTAGACCTTAAGACCTGTTTGAAGGAGAAAGGAGCATGGAAAAATTCCCTTGCTCCGCCAAGGCCGGGAACCGAACCCCCCACCTCCAACCCGCAGCCAAGCGTCCTAACCCACTTGGCTACCAGGCCCACCGTTCAAAATAGCATTGAATATATTAAAAATGCATTCCTGATTAGATTGAAACCTCAAAATGAACAATAAACCTAATCAAAATTATTGCTTAATTCAGCATTTTTCTGTGTGTTAACTAATGTTTTCATTGATAATGAATAATAGTTGACATCTGATATGTGGTGCTAGGTTGCAAGCCCGTCTTTTTGTCTTAACTTCTTTAATAAGGATCTAACGTTGACAACCTTTCTCATGATTTGTATCTGATCACTAGAGATTGTGCTCAAGAATTCTCTTCTATCAAATTCTCATTTCTTGAGAATTTTGTAAAAACTTGAAAAGCTCGAGAATTTTTGCCAGTCTTCCACTAATAATTCATTATGAGTTATTGTAATTTATGATGCATTACTATTTAACTTGAACGAAATAAATGTGATTTTCAGATTATCTTCACTGCCAATTTCTTCAGACAACTCTCAGACCTCGCTTGATCATCTTACAGTGCATTTGGATTCCACTGTGTGTCTTATAAGCCCAATGGCTTGCGATTGCAGTGTATAAATTTTATATAGGTTCTTTGACTGTAGGACGAACTGTTAATCGTATCAAACATTATTCATTTGTATATTTACCCTTGCCGTAGCTATTTATTTACTTTTGCTTTTATAGAATGATCTTGGTGCGGAAATATATACTATATTCTTGAATTTAAAAGATAAAATTAAAAACAAAAATAGCAGATGTAATAGAAATCAGTGTAATAATACTGATGTTCCATCTGATTTCTTCTAACTAAAATAATTTTAAAAGGAGTTACCTTGCTTACTAAAAGCTATATTTCATGATACCTTATAAATACTTATAACATTCACCTTATAAATACACCCTCCACTTTACACTTCAATGAGCGGTCGTATCATGACCGAAAACAATCCTAGAAACCATACTTTAACATCTCATGGAGTGCAGTCGTTGAAGCCTCAATAACATCATTGTGGGATGCAAATCTTTTGCCTCTCAGGAGGTCCTTCATCTTTGCAAAGAGGTAAAAGTCACATGGCGCCAAGCCCGGTAAATATGGAATTTATGTTAAAGTATGAGTACCCATTTTGGCAAGATAATTCTTCACAGAATAACACGTGTGCTGGAGCAGTGTCATGGTGCAGTATCCAGAATTTTCCCTAAAACTATATCAGACCGTTTGCGGCAATTAGCCTCTTGCAGTCTTCTCAAAATGGCAAGATATGCATCATCATTTATTGACTTCCCCTCAGAATTCGTGATTTGTACAACACCATGAACATCAAAGAAAAGCACATCATCACGTTCCCTTTGCACTTGTCATGTTTCACTTTGGTGGGTTGCATCGCTGTTCTTGGTAACCACACAGAGGAATTTCTCTCCATCTGTGAGTCAAAAAGATAATACCAACTCTCATCCCCAGTCACGATGTTGTCTAAATTCAATAAGCCTTTATCAATATCCATAACCAAGTCCCCACAAACTGCCGTTCTCTGTAGTCATCCAACAACAAATATGGAACCAATTTCAGGGCAATGAACCGGAGATCAAGGTCCTGTAGAAATGTTCGGTGCACCGTGGAAGTTGAAATGTTATACCTATCAGCAACATCTTGACATGTTTGCTGGGAGTCCTCAGCAATTGCAGACCAATAGCCTGAATAACGTCTGGACCCTGAATCCAAGGTCTATCTGATGTCTTGGATCATCATCCAGAGATTAATCAATTCAAATATTTTGCTTCTGTTCAGCCCAATCTCATCATACACTTGCATTACCATTCGGTATTTTTCTGAAGCGGAAATATCCAATTTCTGACAGAATTTAATCGATGAGCGTACCTCGAAATGAGACATGTTTATCACTTCAACGCTACTTCTAGATAATCTCCTGACCGATGCCTCATAAATTTGAGCTTGGGTTTTTTACAGCTCCCCGACAATATCATAAGAAACCAATAAACTTTGCTACAGTGTGTTCAGGTGACTATTCTAAGCAAAAAATTTAATTACCGGGTGATCAAGAAATAACAGGAGGTGTTCCGAGCCCTGTAGCGTGTTGTGTACTGGATGAAATAGAACAAAATTTGGCCACCATACACATTAAAGTATGCGGTTTTGATTTCTCAAGAAAAAAAAATTAGTACCAAACAACGCCGATAGGGGAAATTCTGGCGCTGCGGTCGAAAAATGCAGCATGAAATTTGCTTATACGGGTACTTTGTGACACGATATCAAGGATAAAAGGAGGGGTTGCGGGACTTCTAGTCATTCTGAAGAAGACACCCGTCGATGACGTTATGATCGTGTCTTATTAATCAAGCTGTTTTATCAGCGGGATGAAAATGCCAATGCTGCTCTTCGTGAATACCGGCGGTTAAAACAGTTACGTAGAGGACAGATGACCATAACTAACTTACGAAGAATGGTTGAAAAATTTGAAAGAACAGGAACTCTTGGTGTGCACCCAGGCCGAGGAAGTAAATGTATCAAGCAGGAACAAGTTGAAGAAGTTGCAACTGCCATTCAGGATCAGGCGATAGCTAATAAGCAGGGTACCAGCAGTGCATGTTTAATATCACGACAAACAGATATCCCGTTGTCGACGGTACAGAAGATATTGCGTGAAGATCGTGAAATTTTATCCATATAAGATAACACCCATTCAAGAATTGCTCCCAGGGACAGAAATACCCGATTAGAGTTTGCTTTGAGATTTTTGGCTCGATTGGAAGTGGATGACGAGTGGCCGTGGCGGATATTATGGAGCGATGAAGCTCACTTCCATATGCACGGTGATATCAACATACACAACTGCCATATTTGGGCTGATACATATCCACATGTTGGTCAAGAGATCCCCTTACATTCGCCGAAAGTCACAGTTTGGTGTGGGTTCACTGCTTCTTTTATCATCGGCCCATACTTTTATGAAGAAGTTGGGAGAAATGGACTAGTGACTTGTTCTGTCAATTCTGACAGGTATGCCGCTTTGCTCGAGAACTTTGTGATACCTCAACTGCAGCAAAGAAATTGTATCGATTCTATCATTTTCATGCAAGATGGTGCGCCACCGCACATCGGACGTCGGGTTAAGGATGTCCTGCGTCAACATTTCACAGATGCTAGAGTAATTAGTCGAGCATTTACCATGAATTGGCCTCCGAGGTCCCCTGATCTGAATCCTTGCGATTTCTGGTTGTGGGGCTACCTGAAAAGCATTGCGTATCAAGGACATGTTCCTGACATTCCTAGCTTAAAAGATCAAATAACGTTACATGTCAGACGAATAAATGCCGATCCCACCCAAAACACTTTGTGTAAAATAAGTTGCCAAGACTCACATTCTCATAATGCTTTCACTGTTAAAAAGATATGAGATCTTATGTAGAGCCAAGCCCCTAACTCTACGAGGCCTAACTCTACAAGCCCTAACTCTAAAAACCCTA
>JAFIDM010012231.1:145777880-145814737 GCA_023159025.1 Thereuonema tuberculata
AAAGGTAAAAATCTTGTTAACAGTACAGGGTACCGGAAGTTTCGTCCATTTTTATTAAATGACATGCTTTAAGCTAAAAAATAAAAAAAAGATAGTCCTCCCCAATAGCGGACGAAACTTCCGGTCCCGTGACTGTCCGTTATTTGGAGGTAACACTGTAATATGATTTAAAAGTTAATAAAAGTTAATTCTAAATATTTAAATATAAAATAGCTGAAATCTTAAATATTTGGATACTAACTCAAGTTCTGCATTTATTAAGCAGAATCAAAAGCAGAAGTGTAAGATTGCAAAGTACATCGCAAAATGGTTTTAAAATATGGGTTTACCATAAGCACATCACCTCTATCAAAAATTTATGATTAGTTGCTATTTTCTGGATATTATATATTAGTTGCTATTTTCTATCAGTAAGTAACCTTATTCTTCTTACTGACAGAATAATGCTACTTTTTCTTCAGTAAGTAATAGAGATCTTATTTTCAGTCGACACTTCATGTAGCAGCAATGATCGTTGGGCTTTTTCAGAGAAAACACTGCAATGTTTTCTTTTAGATATTCAGATTTCTGGAACAGCTAAAGCATGATAGACAACTGTAAAATGATCTTAATTATTGACAAAAGAAAGCAAACAATTACTTTATGGAGACATGAACTCTGACCATTATGAATCTCAGTTCTGCTTTTCACTGAGAGCTATTTTGCTTATTACAACATATCTTCCAATTATTCTGTTAGGATCTGAACAATCTGGCTGATGTCAATGGCATCGAAAAAAAAAAGTGTGTGTAGATGCTGATTGCAATGAAACTTTTTTTTTTTTTTGCATGTTTTGCATATTCATATTTGAAATCATTGAAATCTAAATATAGAGTTCAAGTAAAATTTCTTTAAGTACAATAAAAAAACTCAAAGTGCGGATCCTAACTTTAGCTTTGTGCCTTGCCATTGATATTTTTCTAGAATAAAAAAAGTTTACAATATCTTTATTTTGTAAATTATTCTGCAAATAAAAATTATAAATTATTCTGCAAACAAACTAAATTTAATTTCCCAAAACAGTTGAAAGTTTTATTGATTAGGGAAAAATGGATATCTTCTATACACATTTTGAATCATTTGAGATAATCCAGTTGAAGCAGGATAGAAACAGAGCTACCATGAACTGCCTCAAAGATTTGAAACTCATGATGCTTCTGTATTGGGAAGCATAGGTGAAAAACTGTTTATTCACCAGAAGGTAACTTACTAAAGTTATTAAATTGTAGAAGTGACTGGTGAATTAGCCCAGTAAAGTGAACACTTCAAATAAATGAAATTATCAAGCACTATTTAAGCATCCACATTCATCTTGGAAATGACGTTGCTCAAAACAACACCTTAAAAATGAATAACTCTCCCTTTGAAGAATGTAGATATCTATCATTATATTTCTTCCTCAGTCATTCAAAGAAGAAGAACTGGCTTTCATTCAGCCATCATTAGTGAGAAACAGATCATTAACTGAAACTGCCAAATAAATCAATTAAACCAATTCCAATATCTAATTATCCAAAAGCATTCAGATGGCGTCAAGTAAAAACAAAGATGAAAATCATATAAATAATATCTAACTATTAAGATATCTAACTTGGTGTTTTAATATAAGCTACTCTATGTAAAAAGATATCTGTATACTTAAATTTACATCTTCATAGAAACAGTCACATTTACTGCAAAAACTGAAATACAAACAAGGTGAAGTCTGGTTCTGTTTAAACTGATTTGTTGATATTTGTTTTGTTTTTATCTTTCCAGTAGTTAACTGATGATCATTTCTTCCTCTTTGAAACAAGTTTTTTTTGCTTACACTAACCTTCCCATTCCTCCCCACAAGGAACTGTCTCTTGTAACTGAGAAAGCGTACACTGATTGTCCTTTTGTCCATCAGGATCTTGCAGATGGTTAGTGTTGAGGCATTTACGTATTCGGAGCTTGGTACCATTACCAGAACCGACTGAACAGGCAGACCAAGAAGACCAGTCTGAATACACTCCTATCATGCAATTAGTAAGCACATGCGGTTAATTACTAGTTATGCAGAAATATATATATTAAGTAAGTAAGAATTAATAGTTATTAATAGGTAAACAACGATATATTTTTAGGGTTTAGATTTATATGTAATAACGCTTTTAAAGAATAAAAAATCCAAGTAATTCTTGCAAATACAATTATTGCAAAGCAAGAGATTACAAAAATAATAATTTCCATTATTTCTTTTTTAACTCTTCACTGATAGAATCAAAGAATTACAATGAAGCAGAAGATGACAGCAAGTTAAAATGGAAGACATAATAATAGTAAATGATATTATTTCAAGGCAATGTTATTTTAAATTTTCATTAATTTTATAATTATCATCAAATTAGTAATAATCAGTGATGAACTGCTAGTTTAAAATTATTGGTTCACAGAAAATTGTGACAGGATAGGGAACTAATAATAAAACACTTGTTTATGTTTGTGAAACATCAAA
Source organism: Thereuonema tuberculata (assembly GCA_023159025.1). Taxonomy (NCBI): domain Eukaryota; kingdom Metazoa; phylum Arthropoda; class Chilopoda; order Scutigeromorpha; family Scutigeridae; genus Thereuonema; species Thereuonema tuberculata. The sequence goes on from JAFIDM010012231.1 coordinate 145,780,399, forward strand.
TTTTTCTGAAACAAAATGATAATTTTTTGTTTCTACCATCATAATGGGATATCATATTATGCATCATTTCATCTATTTATAATAGTTGTAAAATACATAAAGAAAAAAAAAAACAAACAAACATGCAAAATATTTATATGTAGAATTAAAAATTATTTAAGTAATAAAATATTACTTCCAAATTATAAGTTTGATGAAATGGATAAAATCATAATTATGGTTCTGTAAGAGCCTCTGTGAGAACCCAATAGCACATCACTAGTAATAACTAAAAGCATTTAAATTAAAAAAAAAGAAAAAAAAAAGACTATTGTAATCACTCAAATTTTATCTTTTATATTTTGTCTTATTATTTGTTTGTCAGTCTTCTATAATTACAAAATCAACCCTTTTACTTGGCGTTAGAAATGAAGGAAATAAATGAGCTTGCATAGAAATCTAATCCCTATTTATTATTAACATCATGCAAATTTAAAGTATAAAGAAAGAAAATTATTTTAATCAGTTGGAATTACAAATAAACAATGTCTGTGATTATAAGATATAATTTTATATTTTCCTGATGATAATGTAGCAATCTCCAAAAAATCTTAGATATTTGTATAAGTAGAAACAGAAATTAATGTTACTCTATTTAATGCTGAATTAAAACAATTCCTCCAACAGCTTTTGCTTTTAATTAATTTCTTAATGATAATTTAAAATCTTTGACCACATTATTTATTTATATGTAAACCTTAAAATTAAGTTGTGGACGTGTGTTTGTTTGTTTGTTTGTTTGTTTTTTTCCTATATTTATGTTATGACATTCCTTTCAATATTTAAAACTTGTTATTATTAAAAAAAATATATAAATAATTCATAATCGAACTGAAAGTTGTTACTGACAATGCAAACATTTTACCTATTGCTCTTTTGAGATATTTTAGAATGTAAAACAAACATAGATAGGCAGTTGGATGAATTAATGTTGACTTCTAAGTAAGTAATAAAATGAAAATGCTGCCAATTCAGTGACCTGATGTAGACTTTGTAAAGAAATCAGGGATGCAATCCTAGACAGAGTTCTGAGGCAAGAAGAGTCCTGAAGAAAACATCACACTCAAGTAATTGATGGAGAATCTTCTGTAAGGCATTCATTTAGACATCAAATCTAACTCTTTATGAGAAATACTGCTTAAAAAAGTGTGGAGAGTAAAGTTTAATCCAGAAAACAAATATAGCTTAGTAATGACAAATAGTATTTCATCTATAAAACTAATGGAGTCTTCAATTTTCAAAATTTCTCAGCAGATATTCAGAAAAATAATGATAGAAGAATAATTGAAATAACGATACAAAAATCTCCCTTCAGATGTCAGACCTTAACATTCGCTAGCAAAGATTCTAGTGAAAGAATCCACTACACTTTTTACAACATGGCTTTAATCAGTTGAAGATCTAAGATTGATAAGAAAATCTAAGAATTACCGGTATGAGAAGATTTTAATTCCATCAGTTTGAGGCAATATACAGGGATATATCAAAGCTCAATTTCTAACTTACAACAGATTTTCCTAATGTAGGACTACATTTTCAAAAATCATTCATACATACAGACACATAAAACACAAGCTGAATTATCAAATAATGATAGAAATGATACAAACAATACTAACAGAAAGATAAGGAAATGGTATTGGATGTCAAATGACTGTAAATCTATAAACAAGGGCAAGTTTTTATGTAAAGAGAAGAGTACTGACCTAACCATAATACTAATTTATGAATCAGATAGTGTAGTAGAATTAAGAATATTTAAATTTGCAAGTTATTCTAAAAAAAAAAAAATTGTAGAAAAAAAAAACAAAACTCTTTTATTTCAACAAGAAAGTAATTACGAAAATATGTATATAATTAATGTTTATTATTGTTTTATGCTGCTCAGAAATTCAGTAAGAGGACTTTGTACATCTTCTACATAGATCCTATATTATTAAATGTATATGTGACTCAGAATGCATTTCTGCAGTGGCTTTAATAACATTTTGTTTATTAATTTTTGACTTAGGAAATCAAAAACCCAATGAATTTAAGAAAAATGAAGAATTACTCATGTAATTGAGATTTTGGGAAATATTAAATATATGTTGTTAGGGAATAGTTACTTTTCAACAGATAAAATAATTGCTTCAAGATGACAAACCACAGCTGTGAATTCAAAAATAGGATAATAATGTTAAATTTCAAATTAATAAAGTGCATTTACCACTGCAGGGATGAGTATTGCAAGGTCTTTCCATACGGGACTGTCCATCACAATCTGAACCACTACCAGATGGCCGAGGATTATCACACTGTCTTTCACGATATTGAACACCACGACCACATTCAACCGAGCAGTCAGACCAAGACGACCATTCTGACCAATCACCATCATTATTTATGAATTCTTCAAAAAGAAAAATTAAAATATGGGACAATTAAATTACTTGAACTACATCAAAATTCCAAATATCTGTGAACTAAAAATAAAGATTTTCATCTCTTTCTGCCAAAAAAGTAATCTTTTTTCATTTCGTGAGTTTTTATGAGTTCTAAAATAAAGTTTAGTTTCTATTGCTTACCTGTGACTCACTTAACAATTAACTATTTGTTAATTCCTAGACTGATTTTCAAAATTTGTAATTTTAAAGAATGGATAAGGGAAATGCAAAATGATTTGCACACTGTTATTGATATTTCTCATTTCCATTAATTTTAAAAATCACTCAAAAATTGGCAAAAAACGCTGGGAAGAGATCAAAACAACTCTATTAAAATAAACACCTAAAAAATAAATATCTTCTTAATTCACTGGATATGTTCAGAAAGAAACAATAACTGAATTTCAATGATTTTTCATCATTATCAAGGACTTTAGCTAACATAAAATTGCAGATTTTGAGAAGAAATTGTGATAGGAAAGGAATGGAACTGTAGAAAGGTTATAGTTTTAACAGAATGAAGACTATACTGTATGAGAAGGATAGTTTGAGGAACAGAGTGCATACTTGAATCCTTCAAGAAAGAATGATGTCTATCCCATATACCGCTATTAATATTCTATCATTAAAGAAAAAAAAAACAGTAAAAGAACGTAAAGGAAATTAGAGTAGCAGATTTGAGATGTGAATTGGAATAAGCAGCAGATTGAATTTATGATGTTTCATGTGTTATTTATGACCCTTATTGAAAAAAAGATATGGTTATGAAATAAAATGGCAATAAAAAACATACCACTCAAAATATAAACTTTCATGTCAAGATGTAAAGAAAAAGGGAAAGTTAAATGAAATGAAACTGAACAAGATAACTGACAATTTCTCTCTGGGTGAAAAAAATATAATATATATATTTCTTTTTTAATTAATTCAAATCAATTGGACAAATGAGAAAGTTCAAGATAAGCCTTCTAACAGTGTTAACAGACAACAGGATTTTTCCTAAATTTTAGACTTCAAACTAGTAGATGAAGGAAGTTGTACTATACATAACACATTGCTCAATGTCTGGCATTGCCCATTTTAGTAAATAATGCAATGAAAATTTGTTGCCTGGTTAACAAATGGCATCCATATCACAATAGAAGCATAAGTTGGAAAATTCTGATAATTACCAGATGATGGTTTATATCACATATAAATACAGATAAAAACAGACTTCCAATGCTCCTACAAGACATTATGCTTTTCAATCTTTTGCTAAACCAGCCTACCAAAATCATATTTTCTTAAGCTGAGAAAAGCAAAAAGCAAAACAAAAAAACAAACTAACAAAACAATGAACAGAGAGAAATGTCACCGAATGATGCAACAGTAGGCTGAAACAGAAGAAAGTCTCTTTATTCTCAAAAATCTTTTATTCTAGTGTTCTGTAAAGTGCTACAATGAGTGATTCTTAGAAGTAAGAGAAATGATTTTTTTTTCAAACTTTGGAACTACATAATTTTCAGAAATAAAACCTTGTAAATAATAACCCATTTTATAAAGCTTATATTAATTTAAGTTCATATCAAAAGAAAAAAAGGAATAATGTATTGAAATAAGCAACGGAGGGGGAGGGGTTACTTTTTTTATTTCTTTTTTTAACACCAATTTTGATATCATTTTAATAACTTTTTCCTATTAAAACTATATTTAATAAGGAAGATGTTACCAATTAGAAATTTCCATTTTAATCAAGTAATAATTTTTTTATTATCATTATGACTGAGACAGATATGATATTTTACGAAATATTAATCTTTTATTTGGATTACGTTATTTTTTGAAGTTGAAATTTGTTTATTAGCAACAGCTTTTGTAGGCTATTACTTTTCATTTCATCTTCATTAGCTCCAGGTCAGCTCTTTTCTTTGCATAACACAAGAAAGAATCTCACTTCAATGAAAGTAAATATTTCCTTCTGAATAAACTTGTTATAAATAAGATTTCCAACTTGGTAATAAGGAAATTAAAAAAGACATTTTCAAAGTTTTTATAGTACCAGTTCACAGGTACATATGCATTTGCTTATTTGACGAGAGATAATAAAGAAAAATCTAGCCTGTTCTATTTAAAATTTAACAAACAATCATACACTTACAGAAATTGATTTTGGCCAGAAAAAAGAATTCAAGTATTAACATTAAAAGACCAGGCTTTAACAAAATTCACAAACGGGAATCATTAATGGTTGCAAAAAACTAAAAACAAAACAACAAAAAAATCCAAAAATGACATGCAAATGCCATTTTGAAAACATGCTTGTGATCAGATTTCTTTCTTTCTTTTCTTTTTTTTTAATAATTACTTTGTTCATAACAATGATTACAAAAGGATCAAAACATGAGCAAATTTTAAGCTGCTTCAATAAGATGCAAAGTCATGCAGTTATTTTTCATTTTAAAATTTTTACTACTTTCCAATAAAAACAATACTCACCAGAGCTAAGACAAGAATGTCCATCAACACAGAATCTTTCCTCTTTTTTAGGTGAACTAATGCGTATCATCTTGGAATCAGGAAGATTTACTTTACATGAGAAACGAAAACGCTGTTCATAAAAACCATCTTTAGTTGAATTAGCACGAAGCCATGGAGTCCAGGGTGTTGCCTTCTTGGCTTCAGGGCAAGGATGCTTATTGCAGTGTTGATATTCTAGATTACATCCAATGCATTCACGACCGCCATTCTGGGGAGCTGGATTGTCACATCTACGTTTTCGCATTCTGATACCACCTCCACAGGGAACACTGCATTCTTCCCAGTGTCCCCATTCAGTCCACCGACCATGGATACTTGGAATTGTTGGAGCTGAGGAGAAAAATGAGTTCATTGCAAAATGATATGCTCTATCTCACACAAAATATTTTTAAATCCTAAAACAAAGCTGATCCAAAATTTATCCATTCAACAACAAGCATAAGCTTCTGAGTGTTAAGCAGCATTTACACATTCCCAAGCAAACAATGGTTAACTGAAAAATGCAAGCAGTCCAAAATGCAAAAATGTTGTAAAATGTTAGTTTTACCTGGGCAAGGAGGATTTGAGGTACAGTAAATTTCATCTCGATCTGGGCCTACGCATGTCCGACCACCGTAGGCTGGCTCAGGATTTCCGCAGGTTCTTCTTCTGGTTTTAATGGCAAGACCACATGTCTGTGAACAGGAAGACCATGCTGACCACTCTGTCCATTGCCCATTCCGGGTACAATTAGAAACTTGGAAAGTAGGTCCTTCACAATCTTTGCCTCCGAAAGCTGGTTTAGGATTGTTGCAATTTCTTGTTCGACATAAGCACCGTCCATCAAGAGATGAATCTCCAATGTGTCTGCATTCAAACCAATCACTCCATGGACTCCATTCCCCATCAACTAAATTAAAAAGTCTTTCTAAGTTAAAAGTTTTCTCAAAAATAGAGAACAATAAAAATATACACAAAGAACCTGACAAGCTATCTGATTAACTGAAGTAGAATTTTAAGTTTTATCCTTAGCACAGCAAGAATAGTAACAAACCAAACAGGATTTTGAAGTAGCATTTACACTTAATTACTCCGAGTAATTATTTTTATTTAATAAGCTGAGAAATTATTTTCTTGTATTTTCTTATCAATCTTTAAATAAATTAAGCCACTGCTGAGCAACCTTACAAAACTTTAGCACTGATATTACACATTGAAATTTTGATGAACTGTTCCATTTTTTTTCTTCTGGTTATTCATTTTGTATCTTAACAATTCTTCCATTCTTCACTTAAATATATTCTTCATTGTTCCAAGTCACTGAATAAGACAGTTTCCTTAGTAGAGATGTACAGCTTACTGAAAATCTGAGCTCATTTAGATAGTAGTTGACTACAAACAGATACACTAGCATTTATTTTCTTTTAAAATCTAAAATATTGAGTAAAATTGAAAAAATATATATGTATATTTATAATGCAATTTTTTATTTTCAGATGCAATTGAAATATCTTTGGTGATGAACGTAACACAAGCATATTTCTCTTATACTTTTTAACTGTTCTATTTTGAATACTCTAAGTTGAAGGACCAGTATCCTATTATCAAATTTTCAGGTTAAAACTAAAATATTTTGCTATGATAAAGTTTGAATTATTTTCTTCGTCCAATATTTTTTTATTTTCTTAAGAAAAATTTTCATTAATTAACCAATCTATTTAATATAGAAAACAACAATTTAGAAAAACTTAAGTAAATAAAAACATTTAATTATTTTTACCATACTCTTGTACCTAAATAGACGCTAAAGAATTGAGTTCCAAAATTTTCGTAAGTGCGTATTCAATTTCTTTCTCTCTCTGAGTGTTGTTAGATGTTTATCAATAAAGTCTTACGGATAGAGAAAAATGGAAAAAAAAAAATTACTATACCAAATGAAGATGAGGAATTGGTGGGAAGTGTGCCTCAGTTGAGAAAACTTATTCTCAACTTATCTACATTTGTAGATACTTAGAGAACGATAATTTATGGAAAACTGATGAATGAGCAGGTGAGTGCAACAGTACTCAGAAATAGTGAAAAAGAAGGATTTTTTTCCCTTGCAAATGATAAAAATAAGTGAATAAACTCGACTTCTAAAATACGTACTAAACAAACTTGTAGTTTCAAAATATAAACAAAGTGCAGAATAAGTACAAAAAGTTCTTTTCTCTATTTCAGTGGTTGAGAGTAAGATTGAAAGTGCATTTCAGCATATCGCATCTAAGAACAAATTCTATTTTGAAATGTGAAGTAATTAAAGGAAAAAAAGTTGAACAAGGACTGTTAGCAAACATCCAAATAACTGATTATTAGCAGAAATATGGAATAAAAAACCAATCAATGATAATTTATAAAACAAACATATATCTAAGCATAGCCTGTATCTTCAAATGATGCTTGCTCAATAGGGCCTCTAGAGTGCTAATAATAAATACTACAACCATTATTACAAACACAGAAGGTCATACAGATGAAATTTTAAATTTTGTGAAGTTCAGCTTCTGGCAAATGGATCGGTTATAGTTGTTTATATCTCAACTGAAATACAATGATACCTAATTAGGTCAAACACTTTTCTTCCCGTACACTTCAGTTCACTTTATGATGGACAATTCTAAAAAGTGCATAAAAGATATCATGTTATTTAAAAATCAAATTATTTCCAAACCTGGATCAGTAAGATGAGGGCAAGTAGGGAAGCTCTGTTGCCAATGAGAACTCAGTGGATTCCTCTGTGGTGCAATCGTGCATGCTTGTAGGTGCGCATTCCATCCACAATAAGGATCCATGGCATTCAAACAAGTCCTGCAAAAATTTTAAACCTTAATGTAGACCAAATCCAGATCAAACCATGAAATAAGATAAAACTATTTTAACATGCCTTACCTTTTACTTTTGAAACGACTGCATCTTTCCACTGCAATCCTCATAACTGAAGTATCTGTGCCGATATATAATGAACTCTGAAAAAAACAAATCAAACATAACTAAATTTGAATAATTATATTTTTAATGAAATCTTTAAATTAAGTAATAAATGTTAATGTCAAGTTAAAATTTAGTTAAATGAAACATCCTTAATATAAGTCATCAGAAATATCGAGATCTTTTATTTAATTAATAGGAAATTAAATAAATATGAATTTTAATCAATGTAAAGCCTTCTATTTTAATTAACTATGATATTTAAAACTTCATCATACAAATGTAACTTAACCAATATGATTTATTTCATTTTATATAAAGCCTTGCTATGAAATTAACTATAGTACTGTTTTAAATCTTTCACATAAATTGGAAAGTAAAGAATGAAGAAAAGCATAAAAATTCCTTACTGTGTCCTGCAGAATTTTTAATGTTTTTATTGGTTGGCTGTGATTACCAGGGAAAAGTCTCAATACTTCTAGTAAACAAGTTTGCTGTGTACGTGGTAATACCATGAATTTCTTGATAGATCCTTCAACAGTGGCAACAAAGAGAACATGAATCCCTTCATGATGTTGTGTAGAAACAATGTCAACCACAATATGGGTAAACCTGACATACATAAATAATATTTTAAAAATCTTCAATATCAAAATAGACTACATAAATAAGACGAAATAAATAAATAAATAAAAACTTGAAAATGCCATTTTTAAAAAAAATTCAAAATTTCTTTCCTCCATCTTCTAAGCTTTTCACTTAAGCAAATTAAACCATTTAATGAAACTGTCTGAAAAGTAAACACACATCTCAAGATATCATTTTCCTATAGTGTTTTGTATAAATAATGAATTCAAATTTTTTTCAAAATTCTTTGTTCCTTGTATTTATTTCCAGATGCTCTCTTTTTTTTTTCTTTTTAAGATAAATATTAAAAAAAAAAAACACATGAAATTAACCACATGAAAAAAAAAAAAAAATAATAATCTGAAAAGTAATGAATATTAAAAAAAAAAAAAACTTCCTTCCTTCATTAGTTTTTTCCCCAAAATTAACAGCTCTTTTCTCTAATGTATAAGGAAAATGTGTGATGTGCATAAGTAACGTGTAAGGAAAAATATAAGTATCTTCTTGGCTCATTCTTATTTGTGAATAAATAAAATGATAAATTTATTATGTGAAGAACTAAGTACACTTTCCAGTTTGGATTAAAAAAAAATCTGTTATATGTATAAAACACAATCAAAGGAAATGTCAACAAGGATTTAAATAATTAATACTATCAATCCAAAACAACAAAGTACTCTAGCAGCTCAAAATTTGTTTAATTTTCTGCCAACAGAATGCCACATTTCTTAGGGGATAATAAACTTATGGGTAAATTATTCATTTTTTCAAGTTGTTAAATGGTAATCAAAAGCAAATGGATCAAGAAACATTATCACTTGGCACATTGAGCATCAGATTATTTTTCCCATTTAATATTTCAGTATGTCTAGTAATAGCAAGGAATTCCTGAAGAACATAATCATAGCCTTTTACAGAAAAAAGGAAGGTGATGTTCAATAATAAGTCAAGGATTGAAATTAAATAAGCAGACAAGACACACACACAAAAAGGAAAGGGATTTTTTTTTATTCTAACCTTTGCAGTTCTTCTGTCACCAATGGATTCAAAGTAACTGCTTGAACAGGTTCATCCATTAATTGATATCGTTCTGAATCCAAAAGGTTTTTTGTACTATCTGGACTTTCACACTGTAAAAAAAAATAATAATAAGAAGAAGAAGAATTAGAAGTAACTAAAATATAGTGAAGTTTTTCATTTGCATTTCCTGTTAATGTAAAATAGAATAAGTTAAATTCTTGGTAATACCATTTATTTGATTTGAAAGAAATATTTAAAATGACAAAATTATTTTATTTTATTTTTATTTTTGGAAAAAAAAAATGTAGATTCTGGACAGTTCACTACAACTTTTTATATCATAAATTCTATTCAAAGATGCCATAATCATCATTATAATATTCATTGTTCCTCTGGATTTTGAGCTATTTTCTCTAGGAATTTTAATCCAGGTTCAAGCCTTATACTCAAATTCCAATCCAAGTTAGTCTGGGAGTGCCTGCAAAGCTCATTATTTGCAAAACTCAGAATGCAATAGGGTTAAATGTGGATGGCAAGAAGTTAATAGGAAACAATGGCAAAGCAGATGTCTTCGCAAGGAGAGGATCAGAAAGTCCATTAGCTGGACCTAAGCCTATATTTGGAATTGAATGTAGGTTAATATCTGAATGGACTAAATTAGAGTATTTAGGTATCAGGGATCAAGTAGCAGGAGTATGAACAGTAATCTAATGATGGATCAGCAATCTCCAACATTAACCGCTGAAATTAAAAAGATCTCAAGTCATAATTGTAACAGGACTGATAATAACACACTGTCAATTAAGAAAGCATATACATAGTATGGGTGTTTATAAGGAAAACCCATCATGTAAACTTGGTTATGAAGAGAATGAATATGAGAGATATACTGCATTTGACAGTAATATATCTCTTGATATTTTCTGTGAATATTTTCTTGCAAAGATGTGAACAATTTGAGCATATGGAAGGATATGACACTAGGAATCATGTGATAAAACTCCCTTCTCTTCAATGTATGAAGTTTGTGTGATGGATGTGAGGCAGATTTTTTGCATTGCAAACAAGAGTATTTAATTATTTTTGTAAAATTCAATTTGACATATTAAACAACCCAAGTTAATAAATACCTGAAAGTGACTGCGAGCTCCATGATGACCACTATGGCGCTCCCATGCAGAATTTGGACTTCCCTGATACTTAAATGGTCCTTTAAAGGAATGATTAATAGAAGTCATATTGAATGAACAAACTGCAGAGCCATAGATGCTGTTCCTAAAGTGCAAAGAAATAAGTTAATTAGTGATTCACTCACATCAACAAATTTACATTATCAATTAAATAACTTTTTTACTTCTAATCTTATCAATATATTAATCAACCTTGATATTTAAATTAGATTTCAACAAAAATAAAAGGTCATTACAAAAATAATTTATAGCAAATTTACTCACAGAGGTGTTGTAAATGTAGCATACAGAATATTTTCTTGTTCTATAAAGAACACACTTTGTATTTCATTGTAATAAAATGGAAATTCTCCTGGAATCGAGCAGTTCAATCTGGCTTTTAGAAAGGTCGTCCAGTTGTCTTTCAGCATATACTGACCACCAACATCATTTTTACACACTCTTGCCACCCGAGAAAACACAGTCTAAAAAAAATAAAAATGTTATCAGAAAACACACACTATTGTTAAAACATACAATTTAAAGAAAGAAAAAAAAACCTAATACTAACTCCATTAAATGAAAATGAAGTAAAGGAAATTCAATATAATATTAAGATTGTAATAATAGTTAACAGTGGTATTACTGCACACTAAATTACCTTTCCACAATTGATGTTTTCAACTGCTGTTTCTCTGAAGAAAAAATATGTAAAGTTTCCAATTTCATAAGAGCCTACAAAATTTGGTTCTGAAAAAAAAAAAAAAAAAAAAAAAAAAATGAAATTATCTTCATTCCACTGGAATAAATGTGCATTGTTTTTTTAAAGATAGTTTTAGAAATAAAAAAAGTTTTGTTAAATGTAAATTCTTACACTTATGTTTGACAGAATCTTGTAACAAATGTTGTTCCCTTCTTAAAATGACAACAGACATGATGCTTTGTGTGTGTATGTCTGTTTGACTTCTCTTATTTCAGACATCCAGTATAAAGTATATCAACAGCTCCATGCCCTTTTTATAAATAGTTGTCTCCAATATTCCAAGGATTTTTTTTTTTAGCTAAGATGGTCCATACAATTTCTCCATCTCCTAATTTTAATTTCTGTTTGACTAAATCTCGTTTTCTAACAGAATAACATTATCTTAGCTCTGAATGAAAATTATCATTCTGAATGCTATGATAATTTGTTTTAAGATATCCTTAAATACAATAGAAGAAACAGTTCTCTAAATTCTCTTCGTGATTCTGAGAAACTATTGAAGTTCATTATCATTTATTACACTGATAAATATTTAGCGTTTCATTTACTGAGCTAAGAAGCGAAAGGCAACATTAATGACAAAATTGATTCCTATTTTATTTAGGTTCAAATCACTTAAACAGATAAATAAAACTTTGTATAAATGTGAAAAGATTGTGCATTTTATAATATTGATTTTTTAATATTAATAAGCTATGCTCTGCCTTTTAATTATTTAAATAAATCTAATTTTAATAAATAAATTTACACAACAATGAATTTAGCCAAAATTTCAATTTAAAGTAGTAAAATTACACTGAAATACCAAACAATATTTTTAAGATATGTTATTCTTTAACAAATAATGGGAAAAATCGATGAACAGCAAAAATTTAACAACCATAAATTTCAATTGGTGAATGTTAAACTTTATAAAGGGTATAAGACAGCCATTTGAGATAACTGTAAGGATTAGATAATGAACCAATCCTGGGATAAAAATGTAAGAGTAAGGATGGTAAATGAAAGGGGGTAAATAAACAGGGGGTAAAAAAATAGTGGGTAAACAAAAATTATGAAAAGAAATATTTTAAGATAAAACTTGTTGTATTTAAGAATTGATTTTTTTAGAAGCAAGCTTTTAAAGCTATTCCGAATGACTAGTAAATTTCTGAAAAAAAAAAGAAAAAGAAAAAAAAGAAATCATATTTAAGATATGAATGGCTGAATTGTTGCAATCTTCATTTTGTGATATCATGCTTTTTCAAGTCTTTTTAGATAATATATGTTCAGTAGGATAAATGTAGGAAAGGGATTTGGAGTGAACAGGATCTATTATATTTATTACAATGAAGTAACATAGGCTATTACTATATTCAAAACATCTACTGTATTGTTCTCTTTATCTTGATAATAACTGTTTGAAGTCAACTGAAATTATTGGCTGTTTTAACTTTTTTTATAAATAAGCTTTCTTCAATCTTTCCTATTCTCTCTTCATTCAAATTTTAAGATATGCAAAAATCAAATAACTTATTGATATTAATGTATAATTTTACTATTTTATTAGTTGATTCGTTCATTATCCATTAGACTCTCATTATTATTAACATTCTATTCTAAATTTTCATTCATTTGAACATAAAAAAATGAATGAAGATAAGAATAAGTGATGAATAGGATTTCAACATGCTTCATTCGATTAAAGAACTTACCTTAACCTCATATCTCTGAGTTTGACGTGAAAAAAGAGAATATACAAAAATAGTTTTTAAAAAATATTAAAAAAAAAATACTATGAGATGTTATCAAAAGGAGAAAGCTAATTAAAAAAAAAAAAAATACAGAAAAAGACATTTATTTCCATTTTTGTCCTGATTTTCATTACGACTTGTCAGTGATTCAAAAGCTTTTTATTGTGTTTCTTTGATATTAAACTTTTGGACACTTTTGAAAGAATTAATCGAAGTTAGTATTGAAGTTCAATACTACTTTAATCATTATCTAAGGAAATAGCAAAAGATCCAATCAAAATATTTCTGTTTCAAAAGAATCAAACTTTTTGGGTCACTGGCAAGTTTCCATTGAAAAGCAGATGATAGGATCAAAACAATGCTTTTCTTCAGACAGTAAATAAAACTAAGCAGTAATTAGATGAATGGGACATGGCAAACAATAGATACAAATCAATTTAAAGTCAACTGTCTATTTGTCTTATTTGTTTTTATTTGCTTCGTATTTTAAAATAAATTAAAGTGAAGCATTTGATTATTCCCAATCAGGATAAGGTCAAATATTTCATATTAACTGATCACAATTAAAATTTGTCTATCAAATAATAAATCTACTTTTTTTCCCAGCAGTTATTCTAATTTATTCTTGATCAAGATGTCTTAGAAGCATTCAATATATTATTAACCTACTTTTAGGTTTATCAAAATGAAAAAATCTATATAGGGTAATGAATAAAAAAATTAACAAAATAATCCGTACTTTCAAAACAAGCTTAAGATAGTGATGTCAATTTAGTAGATTTTTTCCTAGGACACCCAGAAAAGATAGATCATTCTGACATAAAACTGCAAAATGTATACATATAAATTCAAAATATGTAAAAAATGATCAAGCAAGAAAGATATGTTCCTCATTTTTTACATTCTATGATCAAAATTCTCTTTTTTTTTTTTTTTTGTCCTATTATTTCGTTATTGTAACTGGGGAAAAAAGGTAATAGAACATTCAAATAAAGCTTTTCTTTTTGATATATTTGACATTTTCTGATTTCTTAATATTGATAATAATTATTATCAAAACAGAATATGATTCAAAGGCAAAGAAACTAAAGTTAAAAAAAAAAAAAAAAGTCATTATAAGAATTGTATTACTTACCACTCAACCATTTATGATTATACTGAACTGTTCGAAGAATAGGTGTTGATTCAGAAATGCGATAAATAGCTGGATCTCTGGCTGAAAAATCAACAGCACTGGCAATATAATAATCTCCACTAGAAGTGATAAGAGAAGTCAGATTCTGATGAGGACTGAAGGGACATCGAGCAACACCACTCATGTCACTGGTAACTGCATTCAAGTTGTCAATCTGAAATTAAAAATGATAAAAGTTTCTATTGTAATTGTATAGAAATTCAGAAATTTTTCATCCTAATTCTTTATTTTGTTTCTTTTAAATAAAGAAAAGACTCCTCAACTAAACAGTTCATTTGATATAAAGTGTTTCGAATTAGTGCTAAGTATTATATGGTGAATCGAAAAAGGAAGGAAGGTCAATACTAAAAGAGGCAAAATTAACCTCCTGTCTTTTACTGATAAGTAGAAATGCACGAGGAGAAAGTAATGATTATGAAATCTTTCCATGACTGAAAATGAAACCAGAAAAGCAGAAGAGATATATTAGTTGGATGGAATGTGATGAACAATAACAACAAAATGAAACAAATCATTAACCTTGCAAATATTCTGCAAACAAGGTAAGTAATTAAAGTCATCATAGCAACTGCTTCAGAAAGACTTGTTTGTTCTTGCATGTTGTTGTAAAGATTCATGTTAAGATGGTGACACTACTGCTCTGTTGCAAAGCATATAATTATAAAGAATTTTCACATAGTTATGAATTTTTTTTTTTTTTGAGAAGTGAGGAGTCAATTATTTGCAGTAATGTCAAAATAGTGCAATAATATCATGTAAGATAAGTTCTGAACATGCAGATGAATTGCTGCAGCAATTAAACAAACAAAAAATCACTGATTTTGAAAGACACCATAAAGTACTGAAACTTCATTACACAGACAAGATCTGAGCTATGTGGAAGCGTATATCAAAGAATTCAAATCATTTGCTGAGTTAGATTAGGCTTTTTTTTTGGAATTCATTAAAATAACCCACATTAACGGTTCTCAAACTGTATGCCACTGAAATATTTCAAATTTCTAAGGATAGACAGTACTTCAGATTGCAGAAGTTTGGTCCTAGGTTACTATTTAGGTTTCTTTTGTCCTAGGGATTCGTGAAAAAATTGCTGCAATACTAAGAATGCCATGAACTAAGAACATATGGAAATCTCTTATTCACTTGATTCAGAAGTCAAATGAATTTGAGGCAAGAGGGAAAGCTAACATACAAAATGAATTATGTAGAATTGTTGAGTGTTGATGTGTAGGAAATAAGGCAGATGTTAACAGGGCAAGTAGAATTCAAAGATATGTGACCTAATCTTCAACTGAAACATTGCTCTAGAAGAAACAGTGCTTTGATCAGACTTCAAACTCTCCATCCATTTAGCAATGAGTTGCAAGGTTATCAACGAGATCTTGGAAAGTTAGTAATATTCACTTTATTCATGGCTTTACTAACTTTCTCCTGCCCTAGGATGGACAAGGAGAAAGAAACATTCACTTTATTCATGGCGTTTCTTTCTCCTTCTTGTCCATCCTAGGGCAGGAGAAATGATCAGGAGATGTGCTTTTAAGTCTTTTCTTGAATTTTGGCTATCTCTTCAGTAGTGTATGATGTTGTGGATAGGCTTCAGGGAAGCGCTGTGGATTCTTCAAGAATCTTCCCTTGTTTGCATGTATACTGAAGAAATGTTGTGCTGCCTCTGCCCAAAAATACTGGAGAATTAAAAAAAAATATTTATTTATTTATAAATAAATAAATAAAACTTATTTTGAAGATTTCTACAAATGTGGTCAGTCCTGCTAAGAATGATCAATGTTTAGAATGACAAATCTAGATGCAAATATTAAGTTTAGCACCAAAATAAGACTCAGATTTTATTTTCTGTTACAAGGCTCAGTAAGTAAAATGGTAATAAATTACAAAAGGAAATACAGAAAAAATAATTACCTCTCTCCATGTACACTTTGGAGAAAAAGCATTAGTGCCACATGTAAACACTTTGCCATTTCGAGACAGAAGAACACGAACGTAATTCCTACAGTCATCCTGTAGCTGCCCTTTTTGTTTACAAAGATTAATAGTTGTTTGTGGTGATGGCCAATGAGATTCTTCAAGTTTCTGTAAACCTTCAAGACTAAGTCGAAACAAATAATCTCTGAAAATAGAAATCACAAAATCAGTTTAGGTAAAAATCTAATTATTAATAAATTACAAAAAAAAAAAATTATAGTGAATAGCCATTTATTGTTGTAAAAGGGAAAAAATCTACTATTACCCTGATTGAAACAAAACAAAGAGGTTCTGCTGCAAACATTGATATAAACCTTACAATATCTTTTGTTAGAGTCTATATATTAGTAATACAACTTATAATTTTAATAATGTTTTCAGATCTTCATTGCATACATATTGAACTGCTGAACAGCAAAAATTTTAAGTTTTTGTCAGCAATTTATTTGAAATTAGGGCTGTGGCACAAGAAAGCTCAACAATAATACCATATAGTGATAATACTTAGGAAATTCATGTAGACCTTGAAAAAACACATTAAAATGATTTGCTAGCATTGTAGACACTACAGAATTCCATCTATTTCATTGCAATTTTAATACTGTAATTATAACATACTAATACAAATCAATCAGTAACATTTTATCACTACATTGTTGTGCTATTACGAATGTAATGAAGAAAATATATTTTTTGTCGTAAATCCAGTTAATTTTTTAATTTATGTTTTGAAATGATATTAATGATAGCTTCAAAGAATAATAACTATAAATAGTTTAGGATTTTCTCTTTGTCCAGATGCAATAATATCATAAAAGAATTTACTGCCGACAGAGTTCATGGTTTTGACATTCCTTTCTAGCTTAGGAAGTGTTTAATAAAACAACAATATTTACTCAGATGCTGCCTGTGAATCTAATGATGATTCTATTTTGGTCAAATGTAATTAATCAGTGCCACATTTCAAAACATTCAGTTCAATATTATCTCTCTACTGAGCCCTATCAAATTTGAAGAAAGGGCACTCATAAAAAAAAAAGGGAAAAAGTGGATTTTACTTTTTATAAAGCCGAACGATAAGGGAATGAAAAGTACTGTTAACAACAAATAAATAGCATAGCACATTACTTTTAAGAGGTAAATTGATAATGTAAATTTACTACTTTTTTTTAATATCAATATCTCAAATTAAGATAAGTTCTTAATTATAAATTTGATTTTGTAGTAGAATCTTCCATGTTTTCTATAACTAATCAAAACTGTAATTCATTGCAGGAAAACTTATGGTTCTTTAAGTGAAATAAGTTAAGGTAATTTGTTAACCCAGTATTAATGTGATTTCAAGTTGATATTAATATTGGGATGAGTCCCAAATATGAGAATTTATATTTAGCTTTGTTATCTGCACAACAAAATGCAACACTCAGTAAAAACACCTAAGTGTTGCAAGCCTGTAAGTTGGAATATTCCACTAACAATTGTACTAAGTTCATACTAAGAGTAGAATAATTTTCTAAACATTACCAAACCATATCCTATATAGTCCTTGCTACTATCTGTAGCTCAAATGCATTTCTTTTTAAGCTACATTTATAATACAACAAATTACAAAGAAAGTAGCTAAGTGAATTGTTTGCTCTTTCGTGAAAAAGCACTTTATCCATCACATTAAAATTAGTAAGAAGGGATCAGGTTATTAACTTCATCTTTCTTCTGTATTTGTCCCATTTCTCAAAGTATAATTTTGACTGAAGACTGCCTCTTCTAATATATACAGGACAATGATAAGCAATAATTGCAAGATTAGACAAGAATTATACAGCAGTAAATAACTAACAACATTTCTTTTTCTTGATATTAATACTTATTAAAATCTCACAGATGATCCAATGACATTTATTATTAGTAATTTAGTTGCCTAAAAAGTATATAAATATTTCATGATATTTTGCAGATAACAACATAACACCCAGGTGCTCTGTGACCTTAAAAAGTCAAAGAGCCACTGAACTAAATAGCATAATTGAAGATTATTAGAAGTCTTAAAGAAATTTTCCCCTAAGCTTATAACTAAAGGCTCCATCACTGCTATTATATTCCAAAGGGCACATTTACAACACTGTTTTCTTTCATTTAGGTTAATTTTTAATTTAAGTTAATTATAAATTGGAGAAATTAAATCTTTTTCCTTTACAAATAATAGTTCTCAATTTTATAAGTCACAGTGATCTATTACTACACAGTTTGAGAAGAAATAAGTCTATATTATTTTTTTTAGAGCATGGAATATTCAGCAGAGATCGATGATTACATTTATCTCTTTCTTTCTCCTTTTCCTTTAGTATAAATATTTTACAATTCATTGTCATCAAAATCTATCTAGGTTCTTATCTAGAACCTCAACTTCTGAGCCATAAACTTTAAGCTTAATTGTTTTCTTTTGTTCTAAGAATATCCTGACTGCAATCCTTTCCTTATAAATATGCCAAGTTCCACTTTTATTTCATATCCCTCATAATATCAATAGAAAAAGATTTCAAATACTGAATTCTGTTACTTTCTTTTAGCGAGATTGATAATACATAAGCCTCATTCTTACCTGGCTCCAACCAGCAGTTGGTACCTTGGAATATCAAAAACTAGCTGATTGTAAGAAACGACTCCCACCTTAGAAAACCGATCTATATTGGGCAGAAGATCTGAAAACAAACAAACAAAAAACAACAAATTATTGTAATGTGCCAATATTTAATACCACTTATGTTTCACATACTAGTAAATCAAATACGTGAAAAATTCAAGTAAAATTCTTTTTATTTCAATTTCTTAATTTCAACAGTAGAATTCAGTCTTTCAAAAGATACTCCGCAGTAAACAATAGCTACCAGGATTTTTATCTGGATTTCTGAGGAAAGTTGCCATGAAATCTACTTCAGACAATGAAGAGACCAAACACAAAATAAACAAAAAATAATAATAAAAAATAATAGAATGCAATAATAAAAATATTAAAAAAAAAAAAAAACAAGGTCAAGCCTTAATAGGAATAAAGAACGAGTTAAAAGGGTTAACTGATGAAGAAAATTGAAAATATTCGGGGATTTTTTAAAAATTCAGTATGATTTGAAATTAATTGCTTCTTGGCATTCTTTATGACACTGCCAAAATGCCGCTTCTGTGAAATCCCCTTGGGATTATACCACCTGCGGTATTGAATATCTAACAGAATTAGTGCTATTTTGCAGCAAAAAAATATAAAAAAAGAAATGTTACTAAAACAGGATGCAAAACTAAAATTCCAATTCCAATTTGAGTAAACAAGAACTATCAAACCAAAATAACAGTCAGTATTCCAATAATTAATTTTTCTTCAATTTATTTTTTCGTAACTCAACTTTTTAATTGTTTTTATTTTAATTTTTTAATATGGCGATTATTATTTTTTTTCCTTGCTTAATTTTCACCTTTTTTCTTTATATTTATGTTTAATTTCTTTTCCAAAAGTCTGATGGTTCAGTACCGTCAAAACCACTGTTCAAATACTTATCCCGCTCCTCAAGAAAAAACCCCCCAGAAAAATAACGTTCACAGAGAGATCAACAATTATTTAACTGACACGTACTAGTAGAGTAAATGTGGAAATTGTTGAGTAATATTTGATTTACTTTTGGTTTATCTGTAAAGCCCCAAGCAGAATATCAAGCGACGGCGCGACAATGTCGCAGAACGAAACTGAGGGCTACAGAAAGATATCGTATAGAACACGGGTGGGCAAGACGTCGATCGCGGATTCGGAGATTCCTTTTTTTTTTTTTTGGTTGTCGATTCGGAGATTTGTTTTTTTGCGGGACATAAACGAAAAAAAAGTTTAATTTTTTTTCTGCACCTGCAGAAAGTTTTTCGTCTTAGCATCAATCGTTGCAGAAAGATAAAAACATTCTGTCTCCGGGCTGTAAAGTTTAAATTTCCAAGAATTCTATCCTTCATGTTTTTCTTATTATCAAACGAAATTTCCCCAAACTTTACTTCGTGGAATACAAAACGAGGCAATAAGATAATAAAGTTTGAGAGCTGATTAAATAAATAAAATAAATGCATAAATAAATAAAAAAATTTGTTTTGTTTTTTAGTTTTTTTAAGGGGGGGGGGGGGGTAACAAAGCAAAAATAATGTTAGTAGCAGTAGTTGTAGTTCTCAATGTTTGGCCCCCTACGCACTTGCGGATATTTATCCACGAAGTCGTAAAATCTTCCCCTCTTCTTCCACTTTTATTGCTGCCTTAAGCAATGTAATAATTGTTCCTATTGTGATGACCCCTCGTTGCAGTAGAAAAAATATAGATTTCGCAGTATATGTACGCGTTGGTTACAGACCTCGGGCGAATTGAGGGTCATCTAATGAACCGTTCTCAGCGGAGGGGAGACTTCGTTTATGACTTCGTTGAAGAATATATGCAAGTGCGTTCTTAGCCTTAGGCTAAGAACGCATATGGTTATATTTATCCACGAACTCATAAACCAAGTCTCCCCTCCGCTGGCAAGGGTTTATTAAAACAACCCTCAATTCGCCCAGGGTCTTTCATCAACGCACATATACAGTTGAAATCTATATTTTTTCCTCTTCAAGAAGGGGTCTCCACAATAGGAACAATTATGACATTCCTTGAGGGCAGCAGTAAAAGGGGAAGAAGGGAAGAGGGGAGAGGGCAAGATGACTTCGTGGATATGCAAGTGCGTTCTTAGCCTTAGGGAGGCAACTGTTTCTGCACAAGGTAATAAAACAGAACACTCCACCCAAACTTTAACTCTCTGACCCTTGGCTGAAGCCTTGGAAAGTACAATTGACCTCCAACAATAGCCTCGCACAAGGATACGTTTAATCCAAGGAATGGAAATAAATTAGGTTCTTGAATCATGATTTCAAAATCTGATTTGATTATGGAAGATTACACCATAAATGTAGCTATATTCCAAAGGACAAGTGGGATTTTATTTATGCATTAATAAAATTACAAATTTTTTAAAGAAAAAGAGAGAGAGAGAGAGAGCGATCTTACAATAACGACCATTTTTCTTTTTAAAATTGTTATAATCTTTCTTCAATTAGAAAAAAGAACGTTGATAAAGGATCTGTTGGCTAAGTGTTGCAAAGTTCAAAAAGTAAGATTGATTTCATTGTATCTCAGAACGATTTGACAATTTTTATTATTTGAACCAAAACCGAAAAGAAAAGAAATCAGCCTTATAATCTGACTTTTGTTATTATTATTGTTATTATTACAGTAAAACCCCGTTATTACGCTCCCGCTTATAGCACTATCCCGTTCTTTACGCTCCTTTCATGCGGTCTCTGGAATTTTCTATATAACTCTGTATACTTTTACCCTCTTATAACGCTTCAAATCCCGCTTGTAGCGCTTTTTTATATCGGAATTTTTGTATCGAAAAGAAATGTAACAGTGTAAAGATTGTTTTCTTTCCCTGGTAGGAGGGAATCTTCGAACTCTTTGAAGTGCGGGTCTGTGATACAGTAAGTTAGTGAAAAATGTCGAAGCGGAAATCCCTTTCTATAAGTGAAAAATTGCAAATTCTTCGTAAGTACGACGAGAATTCTACACTAAATCAGAAGGTTTTCGCAGAATCTAAGAATTCCCTGATCCAGTCTGAGAACAATAATAAAAAATAAGAATGGAATTATCAATTCAGCGAAGGATGGTTGCAAACGTAAAAAAGTAGTGTGGAAAATGTGAAGATGCCGAGGAAATTCTAATTGAATGGATTCATCAGTCCCGTGATGCATCAGTGCCATTAAGTGACCCAATCATTCAAGAAAAGGCGCATGAAATAGCGGGCAGTGCACTAAAACTGCTCCGAAAATATATTTGTATTGCTCCTAGTGGAGTATCAATTGATGTTAATAGTTTCTTGAACCCATTGAAAATATCATAATTTATAACAGTAGCATACACACACGGCAAACCACAATCAAAGATTTTTTTAATAGGAAATAAGCTCACATTTGCACTATATCTATTTCAGAATCAAGTATCTTTCCTGTAAAATGGTGTCTAAATGTTTCCCCATCATATAAATCATTCCCCGTTTATAGCGCTATCCCGCTTATTACGCTTGTAGGTCACGGTCCCTTGACGAGCGTAATAACGGGGTTTTACTGTATTATTATTAAATTCATAGTAATGAAGTTTTGGTCTAACTTAGTAGTAAGCACTCTGTGGTCTGTCACTATTTCTTTGATGGCACTGAAGCTTTAAAATAATGTGCAACTTTGAAAATATGTTAATAAATATAAATTAAAAAAGTATTCTTTAAACTTCTTTAAGCTTCTAATTTATCTTTAAGAAAATTTAATTTTTCGGCTTCCAAACAAATATAACGGAAAAAAATAATTAAGCTTGATTTAAGACAAAATATTCTTTATGGATTACATTCTAATATAGATACTATTACACACTTTTTTTTTTTCCTTCGTTTTCAGTTGCTCCCAGATATCATAAAGAAATCCAGAAAGAACTTAGAGCTTACTTTTCTCAAAATGTGCGCTATCCCCCAACTGCAGGCTTCTTTTTTTTTTCTAAATTGTGAAGACAATACAAAGGAGAAAGGCGTCTTCGTATTTGTAAATTAGTTTACCCTTCGAATACAAACAACCTACTTTCAAATCTATATCGAAAATGATATAAACCCTTTTATTAGGCTTTACAATATCCATTATGATAATGATTTATTACTGGAATTTAATACAAATTCAATTTTACCATTAATAGAATTTCACTATTTAGCTTCGAATGCTTCCTATGGCAATTTTTGTACCTTCACGTGCAAATTTCTCCATAGAGATCTATGCGGAGGAATTTTCTATAAATTCATATAACAAACTTCAAGAAGACGGTATTTTAACGTTTTTAGAAATATACAATCACTCACAAACAACAGCCATGCGATTTTTCTACCTTTTAATCGAAAAGTATAATAGGTTTCATACCTGTCGAATAATGATTTCTAAAAAAGACGATTGTTACTATTACCTTCGTAACTAAAGTAAATATCAGCACTCAAAGAAACTTTAAAAAAGACGGATTTTAAAAAGTTAAGAATTATACTTAATAAAAAATACAAAAGAATATGTAACTGGTGTGATGTTGCATTGAAAGAAATGTATAGTTAAATTTTATTAAAATTTCGAATTTAGGATGAAACTGATGGAAAGGCTGATTCTTCAGCCTTGTTTTTGCTTAAAGAGAAAAGGGGACATTATATATATAATCGTCCCATATTTCCTCTTCAACTCCTTTCTTTTGTAATGTATATCATTAAACATATTCTCCGACACAAGAAACAAATGTAGTATTTAAATATTTGTTTCTTGTGTCGGAGAAGATATTTAATGATATACATTACAAAAGTAGACATTAGTTTCCGTAAAGACGAAATTATCCTAAACAGGCAAAGAAGCAGTGAGATCAGGACAACAAGTAGGCCAATTCACTCGACTTTTATGCTGGGTTTTGCAACAACAGATGATAATGTAATCCAAGATT
The DNA here is from genome assembly GCA_023159025.1 of Thereuonema tuberculata. Classification (NCBI taxonomy): domain Eukaryota; kingdom Metazoa; phylum Arthropoda; class Chilopoda; order Scutigeromorpha; family Scutigeridae; genus Thereuonema; species Thereuonema tuberculata. Next base: position 145,804,375 of record JAFIDM010012231.1, read on the forward strand.
AAACCTGGCTAATAATTAGAACCATACGGGGTTTGAAGCAGACAAATTCTACTAAATGAAAGCCCACAATTCTTATCATGATCTATGATTTTGATTCTTATAATCAGCTTTAATTTTTTTTCCTACACAGATGGGTCTCGTAAGTTAATGTAAAGCTGCTCTCTGAAGTCTTTTCAAGGAAGTTTGTGGTCTATTCGCTTGTTTACCATCAAAAAGTCATGTTCAAAATACAAAGGCTTTTAGCAACTGACTATTCTTCTTCTTAATGACATTTCCCATTAATAAAAGTTATCCAAACATTATATAATGTAATATTATTCGTCGTTAATTTATTAAAAAAAAAACCTGACTATTCTGTTTGCTTTGTGATTATATATTAAAATGGAATATCGATCTCAATTTTCTATCGGTAGAACGAACACTACACTGTTGATTGTTTTGTGACAGTTATCTAAGAATTTTGTGTGGAGGTGAACACTTTTTAGGAAATAAAGATAAAAAAAAAAAAGGAGAAAGAAAGAAAAAGCAATCGTGTTCTATGTTTCGTTTTTATTGCAATTAAAACTTTTGTTAAACCTTTTTAACATGCAAGACAGGAAAGTGATTGAATAATGTAAGAAATAACGCACACAGTCTGAATTTACGCTTTTTATTTTGACGGTAATTCCAAACAGCGCTGTTTCGATATTGTATTTCTGATTAGCTAAAGACACACTTAGCTTTAAAGATGCAAATCAAATTCGACTTATTAGCAGACGTAATTTACATTAAACGAAAAACGTCAAAATTGCAGATTTCGCACTTGACACACTCATCCTTTTCCCACCGTTAAGTAAGTGATGCTGCTTAATATAACTTTCTATCAAATTCATTAAAAATTATATCATAGTAAAAAAATATCAAATTTGAAAATGACTGTCAGGGGAAAGTAATGCAATTCTTATCATTCTAAAAATTCAAATTAGTTTTCTTCCGTTGTTGACTTTTGGTTTCGAGTTTACAATTATCTTTGGCTTACGTGACAGCCAACAGGTACGCATATCATCTAAACCTGACTCTATCAAAGCTTATGATCAAGATTCTAAATCATATTTCTAAAAAAAAAAATTCTGAAATCTTCAAATTTTAACAACTGTACATTCATAATCTGGGGGCACGGCAGTGCCCCCGCCAAGACGAGCCGAAGGCAGGAAGGGCACTACGTACCTTTCTGGAAGTGTTTCGTCGTATTTTCGAACCCTCATAGCTTCGGCCTAGATAATACTAGAGAGCTCAAATTTTCAGGATAAGATGCAGTTACCAGACTAATGAAATACGCTAAGTTTCATTTATTTAGCTTTTATACTTTGGATTTTATTAATACCTAAAATACGTCGACTCCGTCACTGACTCACTGACTCATGATCACCAAAACCTCTAGGGTACTTCCTGAAGTCCTAGAAAGCTGAAATTTGGTATGCAGGTTAGGATTAGCACACAAACAACAAAAAAATTAAGAAATCCGTAACTTTCACCCTCCAACCCCTCATAAATGGGGGGTCTGGTTATGTATTATCGAACCCTCATAGCCAGGGCCGGATTTAAGCATACGCTACCTAGGCTGCAGCCTATGGGCCCGCACCACAAAGGGGGCCCGCACCACAAAGGGTTCCGCCACAACTGCCCTGGTGAAAAATGATTCTAGGTCAATTTTTAAAATCAGGTTTTTTTGTTTTAATAAATAAATAGTATAAAAGTTTGGTGATCATAATCATCATAGATCATTTGCATTTGGTTTAACTTAATGTGGTGTTTGGGTGTTTGACCAGCCTGACAAGAATATCTCCCACAGTCTGCCAGTCGGAAGTTTCGCGAAGGCGACAGAAAATATGGAGTGCATACGGGAGCAAGGAGACAATTCTAGAAGGCGCACTCGTTAACAGTTTTGTAAACAGACTCGGAACTGAGAAGGGGGGGGGGGCGGCCCCCCCCCCCCCCACTACAGGGGGGGGGGGGGGAAGAAACTGTATTTGCCCCCCCCCCCATCAAAAAAAGGAAAATATATGCTTTGAGTAAGTATGGTTTTGACTTCGTCTACGCATAATGTGTGTTTATAAAGGTATATTCAATTCTTATGTCTCTATACAAATAATGCAGTATAGAGACAATGCTATTTTAGAATAAAAATAAATACCGTTATTATTCTGTTTGGATTTTTGAAATAATCCCAAACAAGTAAGTTTTGTGGTCATTCACCTCAACAAATTGTCACAGGGCGGTATGCGGCTTTTTTATTTGAACCAGGTAAAAATCTTTCTTGCCAACTGGAGTCCCCTATTAGCATTGATCGTAATCTTCTACGCATTGGGATTACCCTTTGAAGCACCGCAAAGATACAGCGATTTTTAGGAAAAGACGACCCTTCCTTTAACACTGATGTGAGAATTTTAGAAATTGGGTTTTAAATAGGCCTCCTACCTTACGATTTCTTATTTCATTTCGAGTTTTCACCTGAAGAACATCGTTTCACTAGCAGCAGTAGCAGTATTTTTAGGACGTTTTACATTCTCAACACTTGCTCAGCAGAAAAATTTATTTAAGAGGTACGTTTCAAAATATTTATTATTATTATTATTTTTAATAAAAATATATTTGATTTATTTACAGTGAAAGTCCTCTAAGAAATATCGTAACGACTTATAATAAAATTGACAGCATAATAACAGCGCAATTTCAATTTAAGTATTAGGTAATACAAGTATTGAGTTAGAGAAAAATAATTATTTTTTATTAAAAATTATGTACTTTGTACAACAATAGCATCTTCAAAAAAATAATAATCATCATCATATTTGTTAGGGATTTTAGGTTCCAAGCAACACATTTAAAAAGCTGAATAGTATACTCGTTTTAAATGCTTATTTTATACCATATTTAATAGATAAGGATCAATGAAAGAGAATTATCTCGGTATACTTGGAATAATTTTGAACTTTATTGTCTCCTTTATTATTATTATTTATTATTATTATTATTATATAACTACAGTCCCGATTAGTAATATATCACCTTCACCAAAGATGAATCAGTAACATGAAAACGATGTAAATAATACGAAAATGCATGATGTCCAGTTAAAAACTTTTGTACTGACAAACAGTTTGACTAAATTTTGGATAAAAAAAAAAAAAAAAAAAAGTGAGAAAATAGAGAGAGAAAAGTAAGATTAAATAAAAAAATAATTATCTTTATTTTCATTTTACTTTCATTTTTAGCAATATTAAAACGAATACAATAATATTAAAAATTCTTAAGAGATATACACTAATTGTAATTTCACAACAAGAAATAGGTGAATCGGCAGTAAATATATAAAGGCCAGTCAATAAAAACATCCAACATTGCAAACGCGCATGTATCTACGATTTTTTTATATGTTGTTAGAACCCCTGAGAGTAGTTTATACCCAAGTTTGCAACCCTGAAAACCCTGTGCTACTTCCGTGGTGTTCGAAAAACTGCGAAATTCTGGCATTTGTTTCAGGATTTACGAAAAAACTACCGTAAGAAAGCGTTTTTCGGATATCTTTATGGTATACTTTTGTAAGGAAAACTAAATTTGCTTCAATTTGAGCCCAATCCGAGCTCTCAAGGTCCATTGGTTGCCGAGATACAGTCAGTCAAAAAAGGGCAATTGTTTCCAAAAAGTGAAAAGTTATCGGGAGGGTCATTTTCCAAGACGCGTACCGGCTAAACCAATGGTCTTACAAGTCATGAGAGAGGAATTTATAGAGAATTGAATTAGCTTCAAGTTGATTCCAAAATGGTGCCTTTAGGCCTCATAGTTTCCTCAATAAAGAAGTGCCAGAATTTCGCATTTTTCGAACACCACGGGAGTACCACAGGGTTTTCAGGGTTGCAAACTTGGCTGAAAACTACTCTCACGGGTTCTGACAACATAAAAAAATCGTAGATACATGCGCGTTTGCGATGTTTGCCTTTTTTTGTCGATATTGACTGGCCTAATACTGTATATATAAACTGCAAATTAAGGTAGAGTTTTAACAGTACAGTGTCATTAGCAAGTTTTAAAGATGATTTTCACTAAATATGATTCCTTACTAAATTTTATTGCTTAAGTAATAAAAATGTACCGTATATGCTCCAATAAACGCCGAGGCTTTTATTGTCGCCGGTCTCTAATAAGCGCCGGGTGCAGAGGGGACACGGCCAAATAGTAGCCGGTCTCTAATAGTAGCCGGGTCTTTGATATCTGCCTACCGGTACTAGTGTAAGCGTCCTTATCTTTATATACGTGCGTATTACCTTACGGTACATTGCCTTACAAAATGCCGCCGAAACGATCATTTGACATTGCCTTTAAGATTCGCGCGGTGGAATACGCGAAAGAAACTTCCGGTGAGGCGGCCGCCCGTCATTGCGGATTCGGACGACGAATAGCAGCGAAAGGTAAAGAAAGACATTGCCATTTATCTTTAACAGTCTTATGTAGCATGTGAAATTCAAATAAAAGTGGCTGTTTGTAATATTAGCCGGTATTTATGTGTAAAAATATTGCGTTCTGAAGGTTTTTGTTAATAATGGCCGGCCTCTAATAGCAGCCGGTCTCTATTAAGGCCGGGAGCCGAGGCTAGTTTTGCAAATAAACGCCGGGGGCCTCTATTAAAGCGTATACGGTAAATGTTATCTATATTCTACTATAGAAACTGAACTTCAGTTTAAAGAAAATAAAAACACTTAATCTCCATTTAAAAAAGCAGAAAAATACAGTTCAATTTTTTTTCTAAAATACATTTGCTCGATTTATATAAAGTGTTTTTATTATCTACGTAACATAAGTTTTCTTTCTTTCATTTTTTTAAAATCAAATTGGTTGATCTGTGTTACTGCTCTGAGCAAAAATTGAATAGAGAATCTACAAAACTAAATTCTAACTCAACTCAAATTTGATTTTTCAGCTATTTATTTTTTAAAATTGTAATTCCTTGAATAGTAGGCCTACTTTGTTAAAAAGAATATAAGCTAGATAAAAAATTTAATAACAAATTTCTGAAAGCTGTAAGCAATTTGTTTTCATTTATACTATTATGTACAAAAATTTTTTTCAACGATGATACTGCCACGTTGAGATTGTAAAATAAAATACAATAATTTTGATTTAATAATTGGTAATTTTTGGACATGAAAAGTATTATTTATAGAAAACGGTTCCTTGAATTTTCTTCGTGTAAAGAGGCACACGCATTGGGTAAATGCATTCATACGATGTATCATATATATCTTTCTTGTTTCAAAAAATGAAGATGGCGAAAAGATTTCCAAGCATAACTTGATTACTTGTATTCAGAATGAATCGAAATTAATATTACTTGGTGCCTTAATATTAGACAAAAATACAATGCATCGTCATACTTTTTTCCGAATGCATTGTTAAATAAAGGCATATTAATAATTAAATGCTTCACAAAGCAAATTTATGATTTCAAATTTCCATTACTCCACTGATTTAATTATAAACATTTTATTAAAATGTGTTTATTGAAATGACAGTGACAAAATTATGATTATTATTAGGAGTAAATGAAAATCTTTTATTTTAATATCACTTTCAAAACACTTTATATCTTTTTTTTTTTATTAATTAAATAAGATTAACATAGATTAAATTCTATAAAATAATTACTAAAAATAAACATGACTAATTGATTTATGATTTCAGTTTTGGAAAACACAATATTAAAATAAACCCTTTATAAAGTTGCAAAATAGCTGACAAATATTTCAATCACCTTTAACATCTAAATTGAATTATTTCATTTAAATGAAGTAAATTGGAAGGAAGAATATAGGTTAAAAAGACAATTCTACAGTCATGATTTTAAATGTACTTTCACTCAATAATCTTAAAAATCCAGGTAAAGATTAAAGAAATATTTGAAAGAAAAATGAAAAATATTATAGACTAAAAATGAAAAAGCCTTGGATAGGAAAAATAAATGGTCGAATTGAAATTAAGCTCTTAAAGCAACTTTCTTTTACAAGTATCATCATCGGTATTAGTAAAACAGTTTCTCGCAAAAGATGTTAACTTTCTAACGAATAATATTAAGTTGATTTTGTAGTGATTTTGACTCTAATTGATATTAAAAAATTAAATGATATGTTTTTATTTTATCTACAGTTCTTAACTGAACTACATACATATGTTCGGTAATAAATAACTACAAATAGACTACCTATAAATACTGAAAACACTGCATTTTAGGTCAATCAATACACAGTCATTCCTCTTAAAAGGTTTAATGGTTCTCCATTCCTATTTGACTTTGGCACATCTACTTCTAAATTAATCTTAATTTATAATTCGCGAATATGTTATCTCTAAAATCCATAGTACCGTATTTCTACATTTCAATAATTAAAGTTGAGAATTCCAATCATCTGTTCCAACTAATTCAAATAATAATTTGTGTCAAAAGTACATATGTGTATTTAAATTTCCAAAAACCAGTAACACCTAACTGCATGAAACTACGGGAAACTAAACCACATTTCGTGATAAATTATACAATAAGATACTTGAGGAAATCTGAATAAAGAAAATTCAAAATTTTGAAATCGGTCACTAAAACCACAGGCACTTTATTTGATATTCGGCATCGTTTAACAAAAGACAAATCGATCAAGAACAAACCTCGATCTATTTATTAATCAAAATAATAATAAAAAAATCGTAATTTTGGAGATGCGAATTTTGCTTTTTTTTACTGAAGATCTCATTAATTTATACCAGTTCTTGACTTCTCTGTTCATTGAAGCAACTTATTCTATTTGAAAAAATACAGAAATCAATGCGTAATAAGACTTTCGAAAGAAATCAAAGTCCATTTTCTTTAAAATGTCATTTTTCAAGTTGCTTTTATTTATTTATTTATTTATCTTTTTTGGAAATCTGAAAACGACAAATCGAAAAGCTTTCAATAATATATTAAATTGTTACTCTTGTTTACTGAATGTATATAGTACAAATTTACAGTACAGTAAAATGATGTTAATTAGATACCGAATATCTCATAATTTTTTAATCATTAATTTTTTTTTAAAATGAATTAATACAGTGATTCGAAAGCAAGTTTACTCCCCCCCCCCTCCTCGTAAAAATGTTTCGACGTCTCTGTTTAATGTTGCAGTTTATTCAATCAGCAGTTCAATTGGTAGAAATAAATAGTGACTAACTGCTCCTGAGTCCTGGTCCTGAAGTATTTTATTCACACCGAACCCGGTAAGAACATAGCTACGTAATCATTAATAATATAGAACATAGGCCTACTATTTCATATGAAGATGTTTTCAATATAACAAAATAAAATTGTAATAAGTCGGTTTTTCTTATATTTTTCGATTTTTTCCGTTTAATCTAGTATTATGGACCGCCACAAAATACAAACTAATCGACACAAAAAGAAAGAGGAATTTAAAAGTGGAAGTGCCAAACGAAAGATTGCAAAAGAGAAGCAAAAGAAGACTGAAGAAGTTATAGCAAAGTCACGTCGTATGACCGATTATATGAATTCTAAGCCAAGTTGCTCTGCTGTTCCAAAAAAATAGTGATAATACACGTTCACCTGCCTGTCCGAATCAGGCTGAGCCTCAGGAGTTTGAAGACGGCGAAGCTGTAAGTTCAATGAAAATAATTAAAAAAGTTGCAGAGCGCCTCTGCAGAACTCACTTCCCTTTTGAAAAACAGTCAGTTTAATGTTATTTTGGTTCAAGAGCAACAGTTATTTTTGGATTTTTTTCTATTCTTTTACCTTTTACTTTACTCTAATTAACAAAAATTAAATTAATTAACATTCATATTAAAAATTAACATTCTTATTTTTTTTTTCAGGTTTCAGAAATTTTAGCAGAGGTTTCCGACACATTACCAGTTCCATCGGTTTCTCCCGTACCTGTTTTAAATTTAAGTGAAAATGGTTGCTTGGAAAATGACATTGGATTATGGCCTGAGTTTATGACACAAAGTAATATAGATTTCTGCATAAAAATGGACTCCACAGCACTTCAAAATTGTGACAGTGATCTATTTGATTGTAAATCTTTTAAGCAAAGCGATGGAAGTGCTGCAATGAGTTTTACAAGAAAATGCCAAACAAGTTTTTTTATGCGAAAAACACGGAACGGTGAAATCATAAAACGTAGATGGCTCTGTTTTTCTCCTAGCAATGGACACGTCTACTGCTTTGTATGCAAACTTTTTTCCCGAACGCGCTCGCAGTTTACTCATGGTGGTTATTGTGATTGGAAAAATGCTGCTGGACGTCTGGTTGAACATGAAATTTCTAAAAACCATCTAAATGCTGTAATTGATTTTGAAAGCCGCTCTAAAGAAGTGGGGCGTATTGATCAAGAACTGACACTACAAGCAAGTGCTGCAGCAAAATACTGGCGAGAAGTTCTCAGGAGATTGATAAGTGTGATAGTTTTTATCAGTGAAAGAGGTCTAGCATTTAGAGGTGAAAATGAAATTTTGGAATCACCGAGAAATGGTAACTACCTGGGACTACTGGAGCTTGTAGCAAGAGTATGACGACTTTTTGAGCAATCACATAAAAAAACATGGAAACTGTGGGAGTGGTCACACAAACTACCTATCCTCAACGATTTGCGAGGAAGTTGTTCAATTAGTTGGCAAGCGAGTGTTCAATGAAGTTATCTCTCTAATCAAGCAGTCAAAATACTATTCCATATCATTAGATTCAACTCCAGACGAAGGTCACGTTGATCAGCTTACTTTGATTTTTAGATATTTAGAGGAACAAATCCCTGTTGAAAGATTTGTAACATTCATGCCTAACCAGGGTCACAAAGCTGAAGATATGTTTCAAGGCTTGATCAAGTTTTTGAAGGAGAATGAAATAGACATTAAGAACTGCCGTGGTCAATCATATGATAACGCTTCTTCAATGAGCGGAAAGTACAATGGCCTTCAAGCATTGGTACTGGCAGAAAATGAATTAGCAGCATGGATACCTTGCGCTGGGCATTCACTCAATCTTGTAGTGCAGGCTGCTGCCAATTGCTGTCTGGGTGCTGTAAGTTTTTTTGCCTTTTTGGAAGAACTTTTTGTATATTTTACGGCGTCAACTAACAGATATAAAGTTTTAACCGATTGCTTGAAAAAAGCCGACGCTGACAAACCCATTCTCGTGCCAAAACGTACAACAACAACACGTTGGTCATGCAGAGCAGATGCTACAAAAGCCCTTTTGCGAGGCTATACAGAAATAAAAAATGCACTTTTTGAAATTTCACAGAATTTAGAAGATTCAGGAAAATCACGTGTTACTGCTCTAAGTTTGCAGAACAAAATGTCAAAGTTGGAAACGGGACTATACTTAGTATTTTGGGAAGATATCTTGGGTCAAGTAAACAAAACTAGTGAAATTCTGCAGAACCCAAGATTGGACGTGAATACAGCTACCTCAGCACTGGCGTCGCTTACAAGCTTCATCAGAACAAGACGGGTTAGCTTTGAAGAATATGAGATGAAAGCTGCGGAGTTAGCTGGTTCTGATTGCACAAGGTGTGAGAATGAAACACAGCGAAAACGCAAAATAAACGTGCGTTTTTCACCTCTTGACTGTGTCCAAGCACCAGAAGTTGAACTGACCCCAAGAGAAAAATTTCGAACTCAGAATTTCCTTGCTATCATAGATCAATTTGAATCATCATTGCGGCAGAGGATTGAGGCATACAAACTAATTGATACCCGTTTTGGGTTTCTCAACAAGTTGAATACACTTAGTAATGAAGAGATAAATGCAGCAGCTCATAATTTAGTAGAAACATATAACAATGACTTAGACGATCAATTGGGAAATGAACTGATTCAGTTCAAGTTTTTTTACCACGAGTTCGAAAAAAATGACGACGAAAGTGAAAAAGTCATTAGTCAGGAGAGGTGGATGTATAAACTCATCTTAAAAAAAAACGTTAAATGTTGTTTTCCTAATATTGAGATTGCGTTAAGAATGTACCTGTCACTTATGGTCACAAACAGCAGTGGAGAAAGGTCATTTTCAAAATTGAAGTTGATCAAAAACAGGCTTCGAACCTCCATGTTAGAAGACATGTTAGAACGCTTTAGCTTTACTCAGCATTGAAAGTGACATTTTAAGACAACAAAATTATGAAGATGTTATAAGTAGCTTCATTAGTACGAAGTGTAGGCGTAAACTAATTAGCCATTAAGATTATATCACAATTTCGTTATAGTTTTTTTTTACTCGTAAATTGTTTGGAAAAGTTGTATTTGAATTAAATAATATATTATGTATGTAGTTTAGGTTAAGTACATTTTG
>JAFIDM010012231.1:145826425-145838242 GCA_023159025.1 Thereuonema tuberculata
AAAAAAAAAGGGAATTACAAAGAATGCTAATCTTTCCCACTTTGAGTTTATGTTTCTTGAATTCATCATTGATGAGTAAATCTGACTGTTGAGAACAGACCTACCAGGATTTGAAAATAAGAGGAGGGGGTTAGGATGGTTGAACCCATTTAACAACAAAAAAAAAACTTTCCAGCCCTAGATTTTTTTCCATTTTCCTTAGCAAAGACAAAGATTTCTGTTGATGAGAATTCATGACATGTAAAGAAAAAAATGTGCATTCTCTGTGCTTCGATAAACTATTGTCATTCCAGTATATTGTTAATTACTAGGTAGAGTTTACTTAGTCAGGAAATCATATGCAGTTAATATAGAATATGTAATTACAGATGCCTAAGATCTTAAAGTATACAGGACAAATAAATAAATTAAAGATAATATTTTGTTGTAAACCCTAAATGAAAAAGAATGGTATAAAGCATTTTATTATATACAGTTTAAGCTAGTCTTATATTTAAGCATTGTAATCTATTTGAGCAAAAAAAAGTAAAGTTGTTTACTTCAATTTTCCTGTCTTTGACTTTTGATGTTGTTTCTAAATGCACATCGTTTGCAGTGCTTTTTGTTTAAATAAAAAAGAAACAGCATTTATCATCCTTAACCTTGTTTACTTATCCATATGATTCACCAGTTTTCCTTGTATCAGAATTAGATGGAGTACGTATTATAAGTAATAGTCAGCATGAATTACTAGAGAAAGTACCAGGTAAATTGCAAGTATAGATTTTTACTTTCAAAACTAAATCTTTGAGTTTCAGTTTTTATTTTCCTCCCTTGAATTAAAATTCTAGAATGATTAAATTACTTGTTTTTTTCTTGTGAAGTATTTTCTTGTAGAAATCAATATTTAGAGTAAAATAGAACTCTTTATATATCCTCCAAGAATACATTGATTTTTTTCCCATTGTATGTTTTTTCTCTAATGTGATTACATATTTATTCCAAAATTTTTAAGCTTCCCTGGTAACTGCTATGTGTAGATGCTATATTAAAAAAAAAAAAAACTTTACACAGATACAGTAATTTATAAGAATTATTGGAAGTTGATAGATGGTTTATTATTAACAAGATATCTAGGTAGAGAGTGATACATACAAATTTTTAGGCCCATGCAGAAAGAAGAAAAAAAGAGATTTCCCTATAACACTATTTTTTGGGAAATAATGAAACAAAAATATTATAATGAAGGTGAGATATTTAACGTGTCGGATACTACATTAACGGGAAGCCAACTAAATCGACACTTTTGGATAAACCCCTATCAAAAGGATAAAAAAACTAAAAACATTTAATAAATTTAAAAAATCCCATCATGACGTTTCGAGACTCTATGGGCAGTTCTCTTTTTCAAATTAAAAATTAAAAATTAAAAACAAATTAACCCCTACCCTAAGACACGTCCTCCCTGTCAGGGATTCATTGAAAAAGTAATTAAGGAAACACAAGTTCAGAAAATTTCAGAAAATTGTACATATTTGCCGATATTCGAGCGCAGAATAAACGCCTCTGTAACTTATGGGAGTCGATAATTTATGACATAACTGCATATGATATGCTCCCAATTCATGAACAAGTGTCAACACAGAAGTTCTCTTCATACCCAGTTCTTTAGCAATACACCGCTGATGTTTTTCTAATGAATGCATAATCTTATCAAAGACAATCTCTGACTGCTCATTGTCTGTGGACGCGCATTTTTGTCCACAAGTGATTTTTTTTTGTAAACACAGAACCAATCCTGTCTGCCTGAATTTTTTCACCAACAACAACACTGTTTGCTTTGTTGGCGGGGTTTTGTGGATCTCTTCTTTGAAAAGTTGAAAAACAGAATTCACACTGGATCCCCCAGAATGGCCGATTCTGTTTGAGCAAAAATAATGCTCCACAATAAAGGCCTTTCAAGAATAGTTAGAGCCATTATGTAACACCGTGCACTACAACTGTTATCTTCACGAAGTAAGATCATACTGCAGCTTTGTCACTGCCCTCCCAGCAATAAAAATAGTGTACAATGCTGCCACCTTTTGGTATAGTTTATTTTAGGCCAGCTGTATATGAGCTCTGTGAGTAACAATTCCATTGTTCAGTAAGAAAACAAACCATCTTTCATTCATGGAGGATCCAGGGATGGGGCTAAAGAGCTATATTGTCTCACTAAAGAATGACAGGCATTCTCTACAGAGTTAAGGTCCAGAGATCTGTCTGGTCAATCTGTTCTTCAAATAAGTATTTAGAAACATTGTGAATTGCTTTTATGGAACCTGGAGCCCTTTACTCTTAAAGAAACCATTGACAAAATGAGATCAATACAAATGAATATTCCTGTCTATAAAATGGAGTTGGTGACCACCTTCTTACAAATCCTTACAAAAGGCTGAAGATTATTCTCTTTAAAAATGTAGTAAATATTCACCATGACAGTTGAGATCTTGATAGCCACTATCAAAGACAACTTTTTCAGGTGATGATATTTGTTGTAATGGTCTGGATTGACATCAAGGTTTGGAACATCAATTGTGTGCTCTATTCTTCCAAGATTAAATGACATTAAGAATTGGCCCATAAATTGTATTTCATCATGTGTTGCCATCATCACATATCTCAATGTGGAAGAAAACCAAAAAAAAAAAGATTGAATGGAATAGCAAATAAATGAAATAAAAGGTGCTATACAACATTCTGTTAAGTTGAATAAGAAAATAGTAATTTATCTCAGAAGTTCTGAGAATAGCTTGGATCTATTAAATCTAGGAGAATGACTTTGGTATTGCTGATGATTCCTCAAAGAGTGTAGAACATATTGCTGAGATAAAAATAAATTCTTAATTTTTGAACCTGGTATTGCCTGCAAACATAGTAGTTCTGAAACTAACAATCAAAAATTATCTTGGAATTTTCTTAAAGTAACCATTCAGAATTATGTGAAGTTAGCTAATACTGATGATATTAGCTGTATGAAATGAGCCGGGATAGGTTGGAACTAAAGCTGGAGGAGTGGAGAAAGGCGTTAGAGGAAAGAGGAATGAAAAAAACCAGTAGGGCAAAGACAGAGTATATGCTATCAAAGGATGAGCAAGAAGACATATTTATAAAACTACAAAATGAACAGTTACCAACAGTAAGAAAATTCAAGTACCTGGGGTTAAACTTGGAGAAGGATGGAGGGTTAGAGGCTGAAGTATTCCATAGAATCCAATGTGGGTGGATGAATTGGAGGAAGATGAATGGAGTGTTGTGCGACAGGAAAATAAGTTGCAAGATGAAAGGAAAATTGTACAAGACAGTGGTAAGACCTGCAATGATGTATGGTACTGAGACATGGGCAGTCACCAAAGCCCAGGAAAGAAAAATGGAGATAGCAGAAATGAGAATGCAAAGATGTATCCATTTTAGTGGTGTAATGACAGAGGACAGGATTAGGAATGAACATGTCAGAGGAACAGTCAAGGTGGGACTGGTGAGCAGAAAAATTCAGAAAGACTGAGATGGTTTGGACATGTAGAAAGAAGGAATGAAGATTACATAGGAAAGCGAGTGAGGATGTTGGAGGTGCCACGAAAGAGAGAACATGGGAAACCCAAGCTCAGATGGAGAGATAAGGTGGCTGAAGATCTGAGGGGAAAAGGATGGATGAGAAAGGAATGGAGAACAAGAATAAAAGAAGGGAACACCGACCCAACATAGAAGTGGGAAAAGGTTTAGGAAAAGAAGAAGAAGCTAATGCTGAATAGTCAAGGCAAGAAATCATGACTTCTTTAAATGAAATTCATAAGCTAAAAAGAAAATAAGGTACTTATCCAAATCTGTGGCAATTGGGCAAATATTAATTGATTTGTTAAAAAATATTTTATAAACACTAGATATATTTACAGGGATATTGTAAAACTATTAGTTTACTTTTAAATAAGAAGAATCAGGTCCTTCTTTTTTTATTTAGGAGTCTAATTAAACATTGGATAACAGAGTTATTTTACTGATTTGATATTATTGGTGATTTTTTTATTTTATTGTTTGCAGATGTAGTCAGAGGATTATTTCGAATTGCATCCATGGAACCTGGAGCCATTTTAGTGGAATCATCTAAGAAATTTCAAGTAAGTTCAAATTAATTTTTATATATGCATATATTATTATTAGCATTTATTCTATATAGCTTACTGTTCTAAATAATTTGGAAAATTAACTTTTGTCTCCCTGCAATGTCATTAACATCTAAAGGAATCTCGTTATAATTTAGTTTCAAATTATAAATGGGAACCCATTGTAGATTTGTTCAGCCAGTTCTAATCCCTTTTTCTTTTATATTTTTTTTTTAAATTTCTTTCAAGTTGTTCAAACAAATATCATTATTTCTGTTGCAAATATCAGTTAAAACACATGTATGTGAATTTCCATGCAGGTGTTGCAGATCAACTGCATTTGCTTCATACCACAGTATTCCTCATTAAATATGATGCAAAAAAGTTATACAATGTTTTTTGATCGAATATATACTTTTTGAGATAATCAAGGTTTTCTCAATCCGAAGGGATTATCAAAAAGAGGTGATCGAAAATCAAAAACTTGAAATCATCATGGAAGATAATTATCTTGGAAGATAAAATTTGGCCTCGACTGTCTTTCTTTTAATTTTTCTTTTTTCTGGGACTGATAAGTAATTAAAAAAAAAAGACTTGAGATATGACTCTCCATTTGTTAAGCTGTAAAAAAGCTAATTGCAATAAGTGAATCGAACTCACAGTTGAAATGCTATGACCCTCCAAGCACAATTGCCTCAACACTACAAGACAGCCAGTATGAGTCACAGTGAAGAGCAAGCACACTTGATGCAAGAATTGCGATTATAATTATCTGTAATCAATGATTGGATAAATTGTTATCATGAAAATAATCTATATAATGTTAGCTTTCAAATGATACCAAGAATATTTTTATCACTGAATCGCCTGTCGAGAAAAATAATAATGTTTCCTATGTGCGAACACTTCTAGATCATCCTTTCCCGGACCCAGAAAATCATGATTATCTCAAAAAATATACATCCGATGTAAAAATGTCATATAACTTTTTTGCATCATATTTAATGAGGAATCCCGTGGTGTTAGGCATATGATTAAGTCTTTAGTTGCAGAAGTTGTGTTCTGCCCCATAAGTCAGTAAACCAGTCTTATTTGTTTAATGCACTTGATGGAGACCTCTTTCTCAGTAATATTATTGCTGGCATCATAATTATCAAAAGCAAGAGCTGAATTTTGGCCGCATGGTTGGTTGTCACTAAGACATTTGACTCTCACCTCTTGAGTATCGGGGTTCGGTTCTTATGTGGATTTCATGATGGTGGATGATCTGTGCTGTGCAGGTTTTCTTGGGTTTCCCCTGCAATTCTCCCACCATACTTTCTCAGTCTCTGTCTGCCCTCATTTCCATGGGATAGCACAATAGATCTGCAGGTCGCGGTGCTTGGCTTCCCTGCCACCCACATTCACCACAATCAATCAATCAAGAGCTGAATTTCCATGACCACTGTAGATAGTATCCATTATCACTAAACAGCAGCTGAGTAGTAAGAGATTCAATCTGGAATTGTTGTTGTTCAGTAGTTAAACTGAAACTTGCTGTATTGCAGGATCATTAAACAGAATTGATATTTTTGGTGAGAGAGGGTTAGCTGGGTTTTCTGCCCAGTAAAGCATGACTTCACTGTGATTATGAATGGTCTACGAAGATTGGCTCCTTAATAAGAAATAGTTTGAGAAAAATATATCAATTCAAATGATGTAAACTCAAAATAGTAGTAGTTTAGAATCTCTTGCTTCCATTTAGTCTAGTTTTAAATTAAAACAAAAATTGAATTATATTTTGCATTTCAGATAAAAAGCCACAAAGCAGATGAATACATTCGTACCATTAAAAATCAGCTAGAGCTAGCTGTAGAACAATGTATTGAAGCTGCTGGTCATGAGTACCAGACATCAACACAAAAGATGCTCCTAAGAGTAAGTTTTGTTTGTTAAATAAAAGTGCCATATTTTAATCACAAGAAAAGAATAACTTCACACTTTCGTTTACTCTTACTACTATGAACAGTTCGTGAGAAATAAATCTTTTTCCATATAAAAAGATACATTTCTTTTTAAAATACTCATCGATACAATATAAAAATATTTATATTTTGTATAATTAAATAATCATCTCATATTTTGAAATCCCATGATTTTCAGTGTACAAATATCCATAATGAAAATGTAAAAACATGAAAATATTTATAGTAATGAATCTGTCCTTATTAAAAACAACAAAAAACTGAAATTTTTTTTTTTTGGAAAGCTTACACATAAGAATGCTTTTCTTTTTTTATATACCCTAAATTACAGAATTTGCATGGTCTTCTTAAGTCACGACAACTCCTATTATTTCATATTAAGACATTTCTATTCTGTGATTTTGAAGTTGCTAAATGACCTGGGCATAAGTTGCAATTTGCTGGGCTTTGAAAAAAAGGCAGTTGAAAGGTGACAGCATCTAGGAAACTGCTAGTATTATGCCTTTTTTGCAGTGCTAAAGTTAAGATGTTACCAAAAATGGAAAGATAGCATGTATGATAGCAATCCCAGAGCAATTGGTTGGCATTTTGTTTCATCAGTGCTCATGCTGAAGTAGGTTTGGTGCACTTTGTGCAGTTTTATAGATAAAAAAAAAGAATGATTGACCAAAAACTTACTGCCAGCCTATTTCTAAGTGGGTCTTAGAAATAGACAGCCAATTAAGGTATCTACATGGTCACCTAATCATTAGCAGCATTATTTACTGTTTGGATTTCAGAGACATGACCAAAGCATATGTAAGGCTAAGAAAAAGTTGCCTTTTTGTATTGAATTTTTGTTTTTTTAGCTTTTTTAAAATTGGTAAAGATTTGGGGGATGGTGAATCACTTTAATCACTGTCAGTTAAGAAGAAACTGGCAGTATTGTAGGTTGTGACATATTTGTAGCACTAATACCTATAGACATTACTATATTTAATACTTAGGATTGTGACTGATCAGCAAAGCACATCATAAGTGCTTGTCTTCCCAGATATCACAGATCCCAGATCTCACTATTCTTATCTGTGATATTCCAGATATCACGGATAAGAATAGTGTGTCATTCCATGTTGCCAATTTTTTTTCGAGAAGAATCCACTGAACACAACTATGGTTTTCAAGTATTACCATATGATCTTTAGGCTGCCAAATTCTCCAGATTTGATCCCATAGCAAATATCAAGGTTTACAATAAAAAAGATATTGACCTTTGAATCCTTCACCTCTACCACAACATAGAGTAGTATACGCTACAACATTTAAAGATCTTAACAATTTGATTCATCTGTACATGGCAGCAGAGAGGGTTAGTATGTAAAAATTGACTTTCACAAACATTACTTCATAAATGTACAGCATGCGATTCACACTAATCCAAGTATGCAGTTTTTAGACTCTTCTGTAGGAAGTGAGGAAATCACTGTGGATCTTAAGACACTTCAGATTGAAGATTGCTGTTGATTACTGAAGGCAGTGGTAAACCTCATTCAGACTCAGTGTGATTTAATATTGAAATTGTTAACCTGAGTCTAGAAACAGCATGGATTCCTGTATATTAGACTGTTATTTTTTTTAAATTTATGGTGTTGCTGTTACTGTTGGTATCAAAGTATAAAGCAAATCCATACTCTGTATAGTTTGTGGCTTCTCTAAAGTCATGTCTCCATAAAATAATAGATTTTGTGACTATCAGTAGGTCACAAATTGAAACATGAAAAAGGGAAAATATTGTGAATCTGAATATTTCCCTTTTTTTTTTTCAGATCACGAGGTATTCTAGAGATTCTTCAATTTCTGTCTTGAAAGTTTTAATCTGCTGAAATAAATATGTATTTATAATATAATGTAATTAATTTTTAATTATTTTGTGAATATTTGCTTTTGGTCTTTGGGCAATTGAATGTATTTATGTAGTTGTTTAACTTTTAATATTCTTAAATACTTTAATTTACTATATCTTTTTTTTTTTTACCTATAAAAAAGAAGATGTAGTTATAACCACTATGAAAAGAAGATACTTATAACTACTATAATTATGAATATTATATGGTTTTATATTCTTTAGGCAGCATCTTTTGGAAAATGCTTTATTCCTGACATAAATCCAGATAAGTTTGTAAAAATGTGTCAGACCTTGCGAGTCCTAAATGCTGTTCGAGACTACACTCTTGGGATCCCTCTAACATATTCACAGTATCCTTTTTTTTTTCCAAGTTGTTTAGTTCTTATTTTATTCCATACAGTATTTTTCTATATAACAGATTCTTTCTATGATAATAATAATAATGTGAATCTTTTAAAAAATATCATTTTAATATATTTTATTTGAACATATATATGAAGTGAAATAAATAAACAGTAGGTAGATTCTAAGCTATCCATTGTAAAATGAGGCATGAGCATGCAGCGCTAGGGGTTCAATTTTGAGGACTAGAGGGAAAAGGACGAAGACCACGATCATTATGCTCACATTTTAATTTGGATCATAAAAAAGCATCATATCATAATTTTAAAGAAATGAGTGTGGCCACCAGTTGCTCAGAATAAACAACATGAGAAACTTATCCGAGAAACTAACAATGGAAGTTGTTAGTTCTGCGCTCACCTTGATGTAATTGATATATATACATCTCCCGAAGAAGGCCTGAGACACCGGGCCGAAATATTGAGATAATATCTCATCCCGGGGTGAGGAAATCCCTCAAAACAAGGATCTATATAGTATTAAAAACTACTTTTTAATGCCCATATTTAAAATGGATACACACCAACTCTCAGCTAGCACACTGCAACTCTTCAATTACAAAATATCTTACATCAAGAAAAATCTAACTGTGATTGCAAGAAAGCACTGACTTCCTGTAGGCTTCCTATAGAAAGAATATAACAGAAATGAGTCAAAATATAAAAAGTAGTGTTTATATTATCAGTAATGCAGAACTGTTTTATCTAATTCAAATTTTAATTCCTTTCTATGAAAGTTCTTGTTAACAGTGGTTAAGCAAACTTTCAAGCTACTTTTCTTCCTTGACTAAAAAAAAAAAAAAAAAAAAAAAAAATCCTCCTCCTGTTCTTTTTCTGTTTTAGAATTGAACTGTTTTGCAAACAAAATCAAAAATTTTGATTGTCCTATTGTAGGTAGCCAGTTGCTAGTTTCCAGCTGTTTCTGGATGTGCATTACCACTTTTTCGACTGGTAGAAAAATGTTTTTATCCCCTTACATATGTGAAGAATTTTTTCCACTTAGTTTTCGTTACTAATTTACCTTTAAGGATAATGGCTGTAACACCTGTTGTATAGTATTCAATATCTTCTTGATATCGTATCTGTCTAAAGTATTGGAGATAGTCAACTCCTCTCATGTTGATATGCAGAATAGATTTGCATCCATCATGATTTAATACCTTCTTCTAGCTCTTGAAATTGGTAAGTAGTATTTTAACATCAGGTAGTAAACTTTAAAATTTAAAATAAAAAAATGCATTTATTTTAATCTTTTATTAAAGATGAACTGAAAAAAAAGGTTTAAATGTAAAACATAGGCATTTATTTATTTTTTCTGCTTTTTTACTCATTGTTGCTTCCTCTCTATCTATTTTCTTTATTTGGTTATTGAAAATTTTTTCTTTCTTTCCTTGGTGCTGTAAGGTTCTTTTGTTTTGTTTTTTGTTATTTGCAAACATATTATCCTGATAATATGGAAAGCTTTTTCAGTTTTAAAATTGGTCTGATTGTTAAGAAATTCTTTATATTTGTTTTCTGTAAGTCTCTCACCTCATGAATCAACAACATCATTTCTTCTTGATGGATTATTGCTTACAAAGGCGCAACAATACAAGACTTAATTCCTACAAAAATTGAAACATTCCTAAATGATCTTTTAAAAAAATACTTAATTATGAATGGAAATTATATTTTTAAAAATAATCCTAACTTTGCATTAATGAAGGATACTACTATTTTGTTTAACAGTAGTATTTTAATGATCTATCGAATGTTATTTTATTTTTATTTTTTTTTACATTGTAATTTTCCTTAACTTTGAATATGTTGTGCTGTTTAACTGTGTCAGTATTAATAGATAGACTTATTCTTCGAAGGCAGTACTGTCTTGCCATTCGAATCTGCCAGTATTTGAAGATTCCTGATACAGAAGGAGCAAGTAGGATTTTAGGGCATTGGGCTTGTTATAAGGTATTTTTTATTCTACAATAATTTAATTCAACATCATTATTAACATTACTGATATATACTATGCTTATATTTAAAGTTGTGATCATCTTATCAATTAAGAGTTCAAATATACATCTTCAAAATTTTCTAGTGTACTACTTTTATCCATTTATTTCACTTTAATGGATAAAATATTTATTTTCACTTTCCTGTAGCTTCAATCAACAAAGAATTCATGAGCTATCAATTTTTCGACAATAAACAGGGATTATTCCTGTGGGGTCCTGTTCTTGCCATGTTTGCTGTATTACAATGTTTTTTTTATCATTGTAATAGATTTCATGATTGACTTACTTATCATGTGAAAAAAAATGTGAAAAAGGGTTCTTTTTTTTTTTTTTTTTCATGCTCCAACTTACAAAAGAATAGACTTACGAAGGAGTCCACTAACGGAACCCATACCTAAGTTGGGGACTATCTGTATTTGAAATGCTTGTTTATCAGATAGACTGAATTGCTTTATATAGAGTATGTACTACTATACAATATACAAAAAAATTAAAATAAAAATATTTAGAAGAATATTAGAATTGTGAATAGTAGCTTTTACATGGAAATGAATGGATAAATGCTTCTTTTACATTTAAACAAAGAAGAAAAAAAATCTGTTTAATAGAAAATCTTATTACAATTGCATAATAATAATTGTCAATTTAATATAGTATTAGCTATTCAAATATTAAATTAGGCATACTATTATGAGAAAAAAAAGAATATTTTTTTTTCCTCAAATTGAACACAAAATATGAACCTCAAAATATGTTAGATGCCTGACTTATGGCTGAGACTTTTAGTCTGTTCTAGGCAGATATTATTAATAATAATAATCAGTGCTGTGGAGTTGGAGTAAGAAGCAATTTTTGATAATTGGAGTTGGTAAAAATGTACCAACTCAACTCCAAACAAATTTAAATTATAATATAAATAATATGTTAATTATTGTCTATGAAATAGGAAATATTTCATTAACTTTATTTTTTTTCAGGATATATTTTTAATTTAAGTTCTTTGCAAATTTCAAAACATAACATATTTAATGATATTTATATTAATAAAAGCGGCACCCCATGAAAAACTTCACAATGGCAAAAAAAGTCGGATGTTTTTGAACACTTTACAATGACAATGGAAAAGTCAGGGAAACATTCTATATGTCAGTGTATTATAGAAGATGATGATTGTGAAAAAGCATGTGATGCATTTATTTATTTTATTTTCTATATTGATATATACAAAAAGAAGTCTGAGTTGGAGTTGAAGGTTTTATGAAACCGACTTCAACCCTGATAATAATAATAATAATAATAATCATAACAAAAATAATTGTCAAATTGACTGCTGAAAACATTCCATGAAATCTTTTGCCATATTTTTTGTTTTTTTGTTGTTGTTTTTTTTATTTTGACAAACTTTCATAAGATTACTCAATTATGATAAAATTTTAAGTAAATAGATTGTCA
>JAFIDM010012231.1:145853581-145882398 GCA_023159025.1 Thereuonema tuberculata
TTGAGATATCAGTGTTACTGTTTGTTGGCATTTTTTAATTAGTTGAAAATACCGCCTTTTAGTTGTCTTTCAGGTTTTATTTTCTAAGTATTATTTCTATTGAACACAAGAGCCTCCACTCTTTGGAGAAGTGATAAAAATGTTGGCTGCAAAAGAAAAGCTTGCAGAGTGAAGATATTAAAAAAAAAATAATTGAGAATTTAAGAGAAGTATGAGGCTGTAACAGGTTGATTAAGTTTTGATTTTTCGTTTTACATTTTTAAAAGTTATCGATATTGTTAATATTATAGAAACATAACCAGTTTTCAACTTATTATATATGTGATTAACTATTTTCCTTTTGTATGTATACTTAATTTTAATTTAATAAACATATGTTTGTTTCAGTGTTTTATTTCTGAAATCTTTATTTAAATTTGTAATATGTTAGTCATTACAATGTTTTTGAAAAAAATGCTACCTTTTTAACGATAAAAAAAAATCTGCTAGGGGGAGGGGCAAGCACCATAATCCTGGTGTGCCCCAATTGACAGGAATCCTTGCTGCGCCCCTGGCTTACCTGTCAGATAGCTGTGGCATGCAGGCAGTTTCTTCATGAAACTTTTCGTGGCCATGTCTCAAAATTTGCAGGAATGTATGAACTGTGTATCCGCAGTAAAGGCAAACATTTAGAGTATATTGTGCACACTTTGGATGGATACTGCTAAGTTAGGGTATTCCTGTACAATGTAACATATATTTAGTTATATTTACTGCTCCCACTCCTAGAATCTGTCTTTCACTACTGTTTGTTTTGTCCAGTACTGTAATTGTATCTTATTCCAAGGATAAATTCTAAAGTAATTGCAAGGTTATATTTAGTAAAAAATTAAAGGAACATTTAAAAATAAAAAAGTAAACCTATAGATACTTGTATTTGAAATAACCAAATCATTGCAGCTTTAGTTATAATTTGTTTTAACTTATTAAAAAAACTACATTATTCTTTGTTGTACTTTGCAAATTTCATCATCTGCATACAAATCTGATATTATTTTGCAAGAATCCTCAAAATCAATCCAAAATTTATTTTAGGAACCTCAAACAATACCTCATTTAAAAATCATTTTTGATCAAATAAAAAACTTGTAATTTCCTTAAGTTACATTTTATAATTTGATTATATTTTTGGATATATTGTAATTTTTGAACATTCGAAACTTTCTATCCGTTAAATTGTAGATTGTGATCAAATTTGGAAGTTTAAGAATTGCCTAAAACTTAAGTAAACCTTTGGTGAAAGGCTGAAGTAAATGCGTAAAACAATAATAAATAAAAACTTTTTATATAAGGTATTTTTTATTTTGCAAACATTAAGCTATAATAAGTTTTTGAAACTTAAATTGAAACTCTACCTAATAATTTACCAATATAATAGGAAAGTTAGTTCAAGATTTACATTGATCTGAATGTAAAAGTGGAATTGTTTCCTATTTTCAGCTTTTGGTGGATGAAGATTCGGGCATTTGCAGAGATGGGGGAATGGGCAGACTTAGAGAAATTTTCAAAGGCCAAAAAGTCACCTATAGGATTTGAGGTTGGCTTAAAGCTTTTTTTTTTATTATTTAAGTTAAATAAATTAGTAAATGGGTATTTATTAAATTTGTGGAATTGGTTTTTATTTAAGTTCACAGATGTGGAAATTTAAAAGGGTATTTTGAATTGTATGAAATACTTTTGACTTACATTTAGTATATGCTGCATTATATTTGATCTTTTTATTTTTGCAAAAATAAATGGCTCTAGTTAACTGCCATCTGGTTTAGTAGACTTACACTTGGCTAAGGTTAGCTGTGATTCTGTTGACTTACAGCCTCAGCACGCTAGGACTTCACAAAAACACTTATGCACAATTCCAGAAGGCTGTGGTACTCAACACAATATGCATAGTTTGGAAATTCATGGATATAACTAAATCTTCCTAACATCTCTACCCTCCTTGCAAATTTTTTTACACTTGACAACATGTGGTTTGGTTCTTGACCCACCATGTTGTCTTTGCTGGAGAAACTCAAGAATTGAAACATTTACATAATAATATTTTTTTAAAATAACAGCAACGGAAATTGGTTATTACCAATATGGTGTTAATGTTTGTTATATAGTGTTAATGTTTTCTAGCAATGAATATTCTGTCAATGCAAGGCAGTAAATCCATTATACAATGATTTTTTTTCCTTACAGTTTTTTTTAGTAGTATTGATGAAGCCTAAATATCACACTATGATTTATGGAGAGGCAGACACTTTACTCTAAGCTAAGAAATATAGTTATAAAATATCTGTTGAAGCAGAACTGAATTGTAGCTACGTAATTCAGCTGACAAATGTTGTGAATATCAGAAATGTTTCCTTAAGACCTCAAGGTTACAAACTAAGCTATTTATAACAAATATGGCTCATATTAGGGGGGGGGGGGGAATAAAGTCCTTTTTTTTATAATGTATACTAGATAGAAGCTTTTGATCTGCTGATCAAGCAAAGTAGACTGGATAGTTTGCAGTTCGAAATCATAAATTCTTTGCAAATCTGGTTCACAATGAATTTACAACTTTCTTTGGTTTTCATGATCAAAACATAAGAACTATAGAAGATATTATTGTCAACTTGTTATAGTTTATGGTTGAAGTGTAATGATTCTACTAAAATTTTGCAAAACAAAAAGGTACTGGAAGTTAAGTGTGAAATCTATGTTCATATGACTTAAAGGTAGGCAACCCAGCCTAGTCAATATGGATTACAGTGCAGCTATACCTAAAAGGATTTGTGGAATTTGAATGGAAATTTGGAAAAAATAAACAAGAAAGCATAAATGTAAAGATGAAGATAGCAGAAAATCTCCTTTAATTTCAAGAAATAGTTTTTGATTAAAAAATTTGTAAATGTTGTAAAAATCGATGCTTCAAGAAAACAATGTTTAATGTCACAGCATCTCTCCATCTTAGTCACATGATGCTCATTTTGGTACAGTGTTCCAATAATCCAAAGAGAGACAAGCAATGTAGTCAAGTATCTAAAATTTCTTTGTAAACACTAAATGAACATTAATTGTATATTACATCAGCTCTACATTAATTTTGTATTTGGGTTCTAGATTTAATAACTATTTAAATTTACTTAGTACTTAAAAATGTCAAAAACTTAAATTCTGTTGTTAGGCAGGGTTGATAACCAGCTTATCAAAATGGGTAAATAATATCTCTTCATTACTCTGTTTTGATGATTATATATTTAAGTTAAAATATTACTGATTTGTATATTAGGATAAGTAAAAAATAAATTTGAAGATTAGCCTACTGGCTTAATCCAGAGATGAGAAATAAACAATAATGAATCATTCCATATTGCTTTATGAATTAGGAACTATAATTTGGAAAGTGGTTAATTTGAAAGCCCAAAAAAAATTCTTTCAGAATTGGTAAACTTCTAAAAACATTACAAAAAAAAAGGCCATTTTTTTTTTCTACCAAAGATGATTTCATATTTATACGATGATGATGATGATGACATATTGTTTAAACAATGTTTTTTTTTTATAATTTAACATTTTTAAAATTCCCCATTGTCTCTATTTGCATATTAATTTATAGTGGTATTAAGTATGTTGTTCACTGTAAGTCAGTTATCCGAATTTTTGCTTACATTGGATAATGAGAATGTCCATAGAATATCACAAAAGGAAATACACGATGCTCCGTTTCCTTCAACAATGCTCTGTAAATCAGATCTCTTGGTCACTTCTGAGATATCATTGATAGAATGGAAATATTCCAATTTCTCCGAAGCTTAAAATAATCCCTCCATAAGCTTTAGTTGAAATGTGCCACAGTGTAAGAAAAAGATATTGCCGTGAAGTAGATGGAACATGAGAAGATACTTCTTAATGCCTTGTTATATTTAACTTTAAAAAAATTATGTGAGGCCTTAAGAAAAAGCTATTTTTGCAGGAAGTTCACAAGGAATTGTAAATCTTCATAATATGTTCCAAAGAAGGTGGGTGATCTTTGACTATATCAAAACTTTAAAAATAAAATATTGTGCTCTACACAAGCTCTACACAATAAATGACTCTTAGTATTTAACTCTTGGACAGCTGTATATATCAATCAATCCCTGACTCCCTGACAACATATTTAATTTGGAAATAAACATTTTCCCCCTTGCTACGACAAGAGTTCTGTAAATTCACAGCTACATCATGATGTTTTGATGATGTCTGGTTCATAGAGTTTGTTCCATTTATAATGTTAGTACTAAGTAATCCTGCTTTATTGTAGTATGCATTTAGAGCATTTGCTATTCTACTGATCTGTCACAAATTACATACTAAATTTTGTTATCATTAAAGTGGGTTGTATGATTCAGGAAAAATCAAAGTTTTTAGAATTTGCAAAGAATTTTTTTTTTGCACAAATATATCTTTTTGTCAACACTTCTTAAGAGGTCAGTGATGACTCTTGATGGAAGAAGGGATTTCTGAAGAGAAATGCCATCAGCCACAGCCGTTTGAATTGTACTATCTTTTTAAAATCATCTTAACTGATTTACTTAGGCCAAAAAATATAAAAAGTAAAGAGTCAGTCATCTTAGATTCCTACAAATTTACTTCAAATTATCTTCTATTAGTTACTACATTCCTTGAACAGAATTCTCCTTCCTGAACTGTTTCATAAGCATTTGCCAATAGAATTCTTAATGCAAAAGATGCAAATTAATGTTTTGATGACATTTTTCTTCAGATATCTGTTAACCTAATCTCACAAATGGTTTCACTTGCCAAATGAAATTGAATAAGACAACAATGGATAGAATAGGAAGATAGATCTAAATAAAACTATGCTCTAAATTTATACAAAAGTAGTCTCAAAGAGAGTTATAAAAAAAATCTACTAATTTTATGTGACTTACGGACTTATATGCACTAACTGTGGAAATCAATTTTATTAACAGAAATTAATTTTATGTTCAGAACTTAATTATCTCATTTTTTTTTTTTAACTAGCCTTTCATAGATGTTTGTATAAAATATAACAACAAATATGAAGCTGTGAAGTATTTACCAAGAATACGAGATGAAAATAAGGTCAAATATTATATAAAAGTAGGGTAAGTGGTAATAATAAATTCATTATTAGAACAATGATAAGCTTTTGAGGAAAGACGTAATGAACTTGACAAAATTTGTATCATTCTCTTTAATAAAGTTTTATTACTATATTTACAGTGAAATGAATATAACTGTATCATAAATTTGTTATCATGGTTAAATAAAATTGCTTAAATATACTTTTTATTAAATTAACATTACACAAGCAAAAAAAACAACAACATATAAATGAATTCAAATATTAATATATATTAAAACAAGTGTATTAAAGAAAATAAATTAGTAAATAAGAAAAATACTTCAAACAGTTCCAGATATCAGTTTTAAACAAAAACAAAAAAAAACTGAAAAAAATAACTTTCATCCAAAATAACTGATGAAACTAAGAATAATTTACTTAAAACTTTGCGACTGCATCTTCCCAACAATAAGCTGTTATGTAGAAAATAGGAGATCCTAAGTTTATCCTGATTTAACAAAAGGTAAAATCGTTGATAATTTAAAGTTCAAAGCCACTTTTAAATTGTTGTTAATACAAAATGAAAATGGGGTAATTTGTTAAAACTGAAAATGCAGTAATTTGTTAAATTTGGCTAAATTGTTTTTAGAAAGCCTAAAGTTTAGATAATTTTATCTGCATACTCAAATGGTCTGAGACAGTATTAATTAGCATGCCAACAGTCCTTCTTGATCCAGCAGTAACAGATTAGTTTTGATAACTTTTCATGACTTTAAATCAGTTTATGATCAAACTTGAAGATGAAAATTAATGCAAAAACTGTTGATGGTTTGTGTAACTGATAGTTTATTGAAATATTACTTAAAAGTAGGGTAATCATAACAGGATATACTCTTCTTTAGGAATTTTCCCACTTCGAGGGAGTTTTACTCAATATTTTGGCTTGGTTCCTTAAGCTATCTTTCTAGAGAGATTGCAAGCACACTGATATAACAGGGAGGGGGAGACAGTGAAGATTTAGACAGGACAGGTCCTTCGGACATGTTTTTAATTGCGTGGAGGGATATTTGTGTTAAAAGTGAGAGGGAAAAGCAATTTCGTGTATTTCTTTAAAATGAAAGAAAGGGGAAAAATAAAATAAATAAATAAAAATAATAAATAAATAACGTGATAAACTAATATAATGGGCAACAGGGAGTAGAGGGAGCCTTAAGAAGAAAGAAGGCCACGGAAATAGCTTGTCCGAGACATGGACAAAGTTGATGTAATTCTCATCATCTCCTGAAAAAGGCTCAAGGAACTGAGCCGAAATATTGAGTAAAACTCCCTCGGAGTGGAAAATTCCTCATAGAAGTTGGCTATTCTCCTTCAGTTAGTAGGTAATCATAAATTCATTATTAGAATAGTTATTAAGAGTTAGGAAGATAGTCTAAATATGTAATGAATTTAATATCATTATTTTTTGCAAAATTACTTTTTGTAATGTCTTAATTTCCTTTTGTAATTTTAGCCAATATCTGGAAGCAGCAAACATTGCCTTTGAACAGAAAGATGACCAAGGCCTTTTGATGGTTCAAGCTAAATGCGGTCCATCCCATCGAGATGTAATAGAAAAAATTCAAACTTACCGTGCACAACTAAGTACCAGGAGGTAAATTGTTTCTAATACTTATCTAATTTCAAAATTCAATAAAATAAAATTGCTGTTCTCTATTAGCTTTTTTTTTTGATACCACCAAATCATTGCTACATCAGTAATAAAGCAACTTGTATAAATTGTGTTGTCTAATAGGAATTCTTGATTCTTCAGCAGTGCTTCTGACCACAAGCTGTGTTCAGTGTTGTTTAGTGTTCAATGGGATTCTAAGACTCCATTTATTGCTGTGACACTTCCCATTATGTTGCAGACTGACATCTCTGGTTGCAGTGATGCAATAAACACTATGCTAGATCAGTGAATGGCATCACATAGTGTTTTCTGTTGAGTTAGATTCAATTCAATGTATTATAATATCAGATCCTCATTTGACGATATTGATGTGAGAAAAAAGATGGGTTTTGTTAAGCACATAGAACCCTAGCAAGAGACATGATGGTATGATGTGCTATTGAGTTCAATGCCTTAGTATGTAGTAGGGAATGTGAACTGCCAGTAATAATTATATTTGAAATCTGAAATGCTGCCATTGCAGCAGATGGTTCCTTTCAGTATAGCATTTGTTGACAGTGCCTCTGGAGTTTCTTTTCAACACTGCCTGTGTTCTCGGATGAATATTTATGGGATAATGACTGCCTGATGCCTCACCAGCCAGGCACAACTATCAGCTCTGAAAGCTACCTCTGGACTGGCTAGTGGAGCAAGTGTGTTATTCAGGTAATTGTAAAGGATCTGTTGTGTTGAATTGAACTCTATGTATATGTTGCCATGACGGCTCATAGATGTTATATCAAATTCTGAATATTTGGGATCTCTTCATCCTTATCTCTGTAGTTGATTTCCTTTATTTTCTGTATCAGAAAACTGCTCGATTTCACTTCATTGTATCATGTTTTTCTTAGTGTTTCATTTCAAAAAACAGTGCTGCATTTATAAATTTCTCTAGTCTAGTTTTCATAAGTTCTTGTTACATTATGCTTTTATAGGAAGCTGAAGGTGGCATTTCCATTGTACTTCTTTACATTTGAAACATCTTTACATTTGTATAGAAGGACAACTTTTTACCAGTCATCTTTCCATTATACATTGATTGAAGAACATGACAGATATACTTCAACGCTTGACCTAAGAATTGCTATTTACGTAATTCGCCATCTGAACACGGGAAATGTAAAATGCCAAACTGTGATTTTTCACTTTGTAAATACAAGAGTTGATCAGAAAGTTTACAATGCTAGAAATAAATTTATGAGTTTGCCATAATGCTGGCAGTTGCTTAAAATATCTGATAAGAGGGCTGTACTGCTCAGTGCCGCAAAGTCTTTCTCATGCGTATCATTGGAGATGCGCGACATTTCAAAATGGCGAAAGATTTGGATAATGGTCTTCTATTGAAACCTAAAAGAAATTGCACAACAAAATCAAGAAGATCCTCCTTCATGACCATAAGTTGCACAGAACACTCAGAAGTTGATGCACTGTTTCCACTGGGAAGATTTTGAATAATATCCATACAGGAAGGATTTGGCTTCTAGTGATTTTCATCTGTTCCCAGCCTTAAAAGAGCACATATTATATCATTGCTTATATGCAATAGAGAAGGTTAATATGATGCAAAAATGTGCTACAATAGCAGGATCCTGATTTGTAACTGATCAAACGTTTGACATGTGCCTCGGTCATCAAGATGACTGTAGGAAAATAGTGTAATTGTGCCACTTTAAGAGCAAAATCTCATATACATCCAATAAACTTTTGCTTTTCGTACATAAACTTTGTAAACTTTTTTTCTGATCGATTTAAGTGTATGAAAGCAAATATTCCTGAACAGTATTTCAGTCCCTGTACCATGAATATTTCTGATACTACATGAATATTTCACAACTTTTTAAGCAGATTGATCCAAAGGAGTCTTACATTGGAGCAGCCAACTTCAGTTATGCTAGTCACCTTCCTTGTGAAGTTTCAATCTTTACTGCAGAGCTCCAAGTCATTTTATGAATTTAAAATATGCATTCAAAGAAGAGTTATAGAAAATTCTTATCTACTGTGATTTTGAGAATGCTCTGCAGGCATTGTCAGTCCCACTCTGAACAGTCATCCTGTTCTTTTATCCATGTAAGATTTATTACATTGTTTTAAACATTATCAACATCATTTTCTGCTCGATTCCTGGTCAAGTAGGAATTGTTAGCAATGAACTTGCTGATCTCTTACCAAATCTGCTCCCACTCTGCTACTGCAGCTAATCTCTATCTGTCATTCCGACATTTATATCACTTGCACTGACAGTGGAGTGTGCTTCATAGTAACAAACTTCATTTAGTTAGCCCTGTTTTATCCTTTCCTAAAAATATTGATAGAATGAGTAATACTTCATGAGAAGATGTTCTACTAGCATGTCTCCAAATTGGACACATGAAGCTTACTCACCAGTATTTACTGCTTAAAGATCAGCCTCCGTATGTGCTATGTTGTTTAACCATTCATCATATTTTAATTGAATGTAGTGCTTTTAATCAATGTCATTGTCAGTGTTTTTATCCTCTTTTTAAGTTTAGCATTCCATTTTGTATGTCTTGCTTTAAAATAATAATGATCTTTCACCAGTCTCATCTGTCTTAAGAATGATTCATCTTATGTGGCCTTGCCATCTTTTTAGAATTTTAAAATTTTTACTGATGATTTTTCTATGCGTTTATATAATATCTTTTTTACATTTTTCTTCCTTTTAGTCCTGTAATTTTTATTCTTTATTTTCTTATTTTATTGGTCCTACAAGAGTTTTGTAGGGTATTACAAGGGTTAATCCATTACAAGTGGATTTTTTCAAGGAACTTCACATTGAGCATGTCACTTGCAGATATATTCATATACCACTCGTAAAGGGTTAAATGTTTTTTATGTATATTCTGCAGTAGAAAAATATTCTTGATTTTATATATTTTATCTATTTTGCCTTGTTATATTTTTTGTTTAAAGTTTTTACTTTTCCTGGCATAGATCAGCCAAAAATGTTTAAAATCAAATAATCAGTCAACCAGCTTGTATAATAAAAGTTTAAATTGTGTTGTAGTAGCCTAGCTTTAAAAATAGTTTTGCAAATGAGGCAGATTACTACTATTAATGGGTCTTTAATAATATTCTTTAAAAATTATTAATTTTATTCTTGCAGGTAATGATGTCGAAGAAAAGAATTTCCAAAACTGTTAACAACCAAAAGGAAGTGAGGAACTTTTATATTATGGTAATGTGTTGTTAGTAGAAAACGCAAATGAATTACATCTGCTTTGTTATTATTGCAGATTTCAAATATTTCATAATTCAACTTTATCAATAAAAACAATTTGGTTTAATAAGCATTACCTGTGGATTATCCTTGATAAATCTATTTAACTGAATAAATTTATGTAATCATTAAGTAAGGAGGAAAGCCCAAGAATTAAGAAATAAATGATAAAATATTCATTGAGAATTCAGGCACAGGAAATCATTCCATCAAAGTAATTGCTAAAAGAAATGGATGTTGTATAAATCACTTGATTATTAAGTGCAAGATCCAAGATAAGTGCTGATCGATATACTTGTTTAGTTTGTAAATTTTGTATTTTAAGAAGTCCATTTTCTAATATTTACATATTTAAATGCTTTTCTGTTTTAAATTTTGATTGTATAATTTGAATATTTGTATAAATAAATTATTAAATATATTTTGTGACCGGCAAATATTAACAAATTGTAACAAAATGCTTACAAAAACCTAGAAAACAACACTGAAATGCCAAAAAACCTGGGAAGGGTTGTACCATGGCCATTTCATGCCACCACACCTTTGCGGTTAATGGAATCATCTGGAAACAACATGTATGTAGAATGGCAGACATCTCTGCAATCTCAAGTAGAAGCATTCGCAATGCTGATGGCAGCTTATTATGACTTAAGCGACTTCAAAAGAGGTATGATTGTAGAGGCCCGGGAGATGATTCACTCCATCTCAGAAATTACTACAAAGTTCGGATTCACACATTCAACAATTTTAAGGGTGTACCTGGACTACACGAAATCAGAGAAAATATCCAGCTTGTGAGGCTGAATGGTCAAAAAAAAAGTTTTTGATGAATGTGAACTGTGGCTCTGATAAGCACCATAACATCCAGCCCATGTGCAACATTGCCGCAAATAGCAGCACAACTCAGTGCTAGGACCAGTACTAGCATCATCTTTCGAACAGTGCAACATTCCCTGTGTTCTGTGGGGTTCTGGAGATGACAGCATATCTGACCACACAACACAAGACTCTGTGCCTTGCCTGGGCTGGGGAACACAGCCACTGGACTACACTGGAAATATGTAGCTGGTCCGATGAATTGCAGATGGGCAACTCTGTGTGTAGCAAAAACACCAAGCAGCATAGTATCCCGACTGCCTACAAGGGACAATACAGGATGGCAATGACTGTTAAATTATGGGGTGTGTTCAACTGGCATACAGTAGGACCCCTCATACATCTGCGGACCTATGTCACCGTCCTTGCACCCATTCATATCCTACATTTAAGCTGACAGGTGCTGACTCTTACAATGCACCACAGCACAAGACCACATTCACCCGATTATGACTGGATGAGCATTGAATTGAGTTTGCCATCATGTTTTGGCCCCTACTTTCGCCACATTTGAGTGCCATCAAAAACAGTTACGATGCACTTAAACTTGCTGTCACTGCCAGGAATCTACCATCATCAAACATTATGGAATTGCACTCTCCACAGTACTCTCGCTCGTGAAGTCCATGGTAAGTCGTGCTGCTGCTGTCAGCCAAGCACGGTATTACACAGACATCCTAGGTTTTTTTTGGCTCTTCAGTGTATATCATTTTTTTTATTGTCTTTTATTTTCGTAGTCTTGTTTTCAAAGAAGCAGAAGACTTTTTAAGACAGAATTGCTGCATTTTTTTGTTTTGTTTTCTTTCAACAATTCTAAAAATCACAAAATATTGCAAAATAATTAGACACTATGACTAATGATAATGAGATAATATTATTGAAAAATGACAATACCATGGCAAGTTCTTTTTAACATTCAAAGCAATCTCTGTTTGATTGTATTCAGTACTCATTAAGAGCCCTTTTGAGCAGGTACCTGTACAATGATAATAGATGGTCAACAGAAATTCTAAACTGGATTCCCAGGAATGAAAGGAGGCTGAGAAAGCGTTCACAAGTAGATGAGTGAATGAAATTTAAAGTTTTATTGGATTCGATTGAAAGAGTAAAGCTTCCGACCGAAAGAACTGGAAAAAACTTAAGAGATCTTCATCTTGCAGGGGATTGAAAATGGTTGAAAATGATGATAATGATGATGTATTACCTCCTTAAATTCTTTTTTGTTCATTTTTGTACCTTTCTTGGCACAAATTAGCCAAAGATTACACCATTAAGATCAAATAACCAGCCAACTAACTCATAGTGATGTAGTGACTTGCAGAAATACTTTTGAAATTGTTCTGAAGTTATGTCCTTCAGGTGCTGTGCCATACTCTTCTGGATGGCCTAATACTGTCAAAACAGATATTCCTCAGAAGGGAGGAAGTTCAAAAGAAAATGATAATAACAAACAATCAACGCTCCCTCCCTTTTCTCGTGACTTAGCATCTCTATGTCAAGAGAATAGCAATCTAACTTGATTGCTATTATCATCTTCTTTCTTGTCTGGAGTCATCTTCGATTGATTTTAATCTTCCACGTGATAGACTCTGATCTCAATGAATCTTCAGCTTCTCAAATGCTCAAGTGCTTACAGTTCAGCCCAGCTTAATTTGACTTGTATATTGCTTCATTTTCAGATTTCTAATATACTGTCTCAACAGTTTTTTATACAATAGCTGATAACTAAACACATATTAAATAAATGTGATAATAATACATATGCTCACAATCTAAAAAGCCTACTCTAGTATGTGAAGGATATGATCCTACTATTTGTAATACTGTGAACATTACTTTGTCTACATGAAAAAATGTCTAATTCTTCAGTAACTATATTGTAACTAAGAAAGTAAGCATTCGTCATTATTAATTTTTCCTATTTCATTGATTGTCCTATCAGAGGCGAAGTTTTTTTGTTTTGTTTTAAATTCAAAATTGTGATGTCTTTTCAAAAGTAAAAATACCAGGCGCCCATAATTGAAGTGTCAAAGCAATATCCAGAGAAAATTAGTTATCATTCCTCCAGAATGTAAGAAAGCAAATAGCAATTTAAAGCTTTTAACCACAAGGTTATTTTAAAAACATAGGATAGTTTGAGCTACCTCAACTCATTCTTCATGCAAATACGTAATAAAGAAAAATTAGACTGACACTTTGTAAAAAAACTTTGCCTGTGTCAGTAACGACTTGACAAGATTGGCTTGATTGATTTTCTGATTGGCTTGATAGCACTGCCTGTAGTACTGATATTTTTCGTCCTCATTCGTAGAATGACCATTCCTTGCTATTGTAAAACTTCACCTAGAACACGAATTCTTAACCTTAGTTCAATATCGTTTTTGCAATCCAAAAACCTCAGGATTATTTTTATCGACTTTTTTTTTTGGTTGAATAATCACTTTCTTTTGTTGGCTCAGAGACTCTCTCTTTTTTTTTATTTGGCTGGAGGAGTCTGCAGCTATCATCCCTTCCTAAAAAGGGTTCTTTGTTTAGAATCCCTTGTCCAGAAGTAAAGGCAAAAAAAAAAAAAAAATATGTACAGTGGAGCACCATTTATACTTTTCTCAAGGGACGAGAAAAAAAAAGCGTATAAATGAAAAAACGTATAAACGAAATTCACAGAAGTTACGAACAATTTCATAATAACCAATAATAAAAAGTCAGAGGTAAATTAAAATATTACATGAAAATGAAATACAAGAGGTATGTAATAAACTTTTTATTTCGTATTTAATCTACAACTAGTACTACTATTCATATTCATTCAACATTTACAAAATATTTGTTATTTTAGGTTGTAGGGCTTTTTTGGAATGCACAGAAAAAAGATCATTGTGCACAGCCATCTTAACTTTTGAGGTATTCTTGCATGCCTTTTCTAAGACTGGACAATCGGCAGGTGGGAATCTGAGGTTGAAATGCGCATTTTCTCTCTTCTTGAGTTCTTGAAAAAACATATAAATGAAATTTGCGATTTCAGGAAAACGTATATTAGAAATTATTTAACGTTAATATGCACTGGAATTTGCCGGGACCATTCAGAAAAACGTATAAACGAGAAACGTATAAACGGTCCTCCACTGTAATTTGTTTGTAGAAATGCTTGTTTAATATCTTTCTTCCTTTTCAATTGATAAATGAAAAGCTCTACTGCAAAAGAGATCAGTTATTTGTTTGAAATATTGGTTAATTATCTTTCAAAAAACTGTCACTTCCTTAGTAGATAAATGAGAGACTGAAAACCATCCATTAATTTTAGGTCACTATTCAACTTTCAAAATTAACAAATTGCAATAGTAATAACTATTGATAACATATTATTTAAATCTTTTATGATTTTTTTTTTTTTTTACTTTTTAAGCTTTTGAAAATAGTCTCTTGATGTCATTATTCAGCGGCGTTGGCGTTTTATACAAGCATGAAGTACTACTCAGTAATTGAGGGATTTGAATGAAATATTTTGGCCAACTTCTGCTGACTGTTAAGGAAAATTCTTTCAA
Organism: Thereuonema tuberculata; assembly: GCA_023159025.1. Classification (NCBI taxonomy): domain Eukaryota; kingdom Metazoa; phylum Arthropoda; class Chilopoda; order Scutigeromorpha; family Scutigeridae; genus Thereuonema; species Thereuonema tuberculata. The sequence goes on from JAFIDM010012231.1 coordinate 145,868,050, forward strand.
GCTGAAATGAAGGAATATTTTTAATAATTTTTATTATTTTCAATAAGAAACTAAATATTTTCTTTAGGCAGCTTTCTTAGGAAGCTTTAATTAGCTTCCTTAAAAGTGACACTGATAAAGACAAGGTCTTGTGTGTGTGTGTTTGTTTATGCTTCTGATAACGTCTGAACCAATGAACGAATCTCTTGAAACATGACATACCTGTTTATGGACAAAAAATAATCTAATATTTCTATGTCTGCAGGGAATAAAACGTTATGTCGAAAAGTGGGCAAAATAATACTGACCCACACAAAATTTCACGGGCTAACTCTGTGTACAGTGCGTTAAGTCCTACTCGCTTTGTAGGCAAGATCATTCAACTGTGAGACTTGAGTTAACTTCGTAACAAGGGGTCTGCTGCAAGTTTAAAATTCATTTTCCCAAATACCATGTTTTTGGACATAACGCACTATTCCCTGCAAGCACAGATTTGATTTGAAAATTTCTTTGTGGGAATACTTAGAGAAATTGGCACATGAAAGTAACCAAAATTTCAAAGAAGAATCAATAGAAATGAAACAATTGACTTATCACAGGATTCCTTTATAACTAATAAAACAGCATTAACTTTTCGCATATATTTTGATATGATTAAAATTAATTGGATTTCATATTTTCTAATTTAAATCAATGAATTTTAATGAATTGAAAATTTGACGATGATAAGTTGTATCTGGCAAAATAAGGAAATTTACAGTGAGGCTTTGCTTTGTACAGTTTCCTCAACTTTAAAAAACAAAGAAAGATAGAAAACAAAACATTTTAAGGAAATAAGCTTCAGGTTCTCCAGGAATTACTATGTGTTATAAATCTTGACTTTTATACTTTAAAGGTGTCGATAAGATAAACAAGTAAATAGCTTATAATGATAAAACGATAATTTCTTTTTTGTTCAAGCTACTGCAAGTTTCATTAAGGTTAAAGTGATGAATTATTTATAATATTTCAGTTTTAATCATTATATAAATGATTGTAAATAACATTTAAAATTAAGTATGGTTTTTCTTATTATCATTTTCATATTCAAGATAATTATTATTATTTTCTGTTATATTTGAGTCCCGTTAGGACTTTCGTTCTGTTCGTTCCCAAATCCCAGCACTGCCTCTGCGATTGTGCGACCGTTGTCTGCACCCAGGATGAATGAGATTGATTGGATATGGTACGCTTCTATTCCTATTTCCATAACCGATGTTAGAGTATGATTACAGGTATATCAAATTCAACCAGCTTTATATTCTAACCACATTCAACTTTAGAATGGTCCTTTTGGAAATGGTGAATGCAATTTAGGTGCCACACAACGCTAAATTGCCATCGATGCTGTATCTGAGAATGCATTTAATCGTCGGCCAGTAAAGACGTTTCTCTTTCTGTGTTGTATTTTGGAGGATAGGACCAAAGCTTTGACGATCTGAAGTGATACCAGTATGCTTTCAATCTCCGACGCTGCCCATCTTGTTTGAATGCTTTATTTGCGACCAAGATGATTTCCTACGCTGTGAACAGAACAACTGGCCTCTTGCAGTCTAACTACAGTGTATATTACCCTTTTCAAACTGATAATGAACTATTATGATGCTTTTTGTCATTACTGATGAATCTTCTCTTCTACCTATTACATTATTTTTTTATTGGAAGATACGTTATTGACAGTGTTCTATCGAAACTTAACACATTTACATACAAACTTCTTGTAGTAGACATGGCAATGATCTGGATTTATCACGTGCGTTATCTATGAGCATTGTTTTTATATTCAGCAATATATAATCTTAATCTAAATTTATTTTTTAGAATTTCATTTAAGTTAACAATTGTTAACAATGGTGTGTACATTCTACAGAGGCTACATTAAAGAAAACATCTTCAATTTTTCACATTATTTTAATCACCTAATAATTTTATTTCTATAAAACTTTTTTATTTATTATTTTGTTTTATTTTTGCTTATTTTAATAAACAATAAATTTTGAGCGTGAAGGAAAGACCAGTATACTTCCACCCCCACACTAAATTCGCCATTGATAATTAATCAATCATAAGAATAAACGATGTCTGATGCTTGTTTGGATTTGAAATATCTGGATAAAAAGAATAATCCGGACTGAATAATTTACAAAATAATAAACTTGGAAAATTGATAGAAAAGTTACAAAATTTATTTTAAGAAAAATAGATTCAATAGAAGCAATTACAAACTAATACTCCCTCCGTCCGAAAATAAAGAGTCCCATTTCATACAAAAATTTGTCCGGCAATAAGAATCCCATTTTAATTTAACACTTATTCGAGACTATCGATCAATGTTAGGGATTGAAGGATATTAAAAACAAAAACAAAGTGAAAGTTTTATTCAGCTTTGCAATAAACCAAAAGTGTTTATTACATAATCATGTGCCAGCCGGGCGCAGTCCATGAATGTTTTTAAAACATAACAATTCAAACTGCGCATTTGAATTATTAATAAATAGCAATGGGGGCATTGTTATTGCATAAATTTATGTTTATCAAAGAAGACTTGATCCGTTTTTTTTTCTATTTTTCTACTCCTAAAAAAAAAAAACAATTTTTGAAATGGGGCTCTTATTTTTGGACGGAGGTAGTAATAATAATTTGAATTTCGATTTCAATCTCGAATTGCAAAGATATTTTAGTCATACAGTAAAAAAAAATGAATTGTCCAAAAATATGTTTTCTTGTTAGTAATTATTTAAGAAAACCTTCATAAACTTACAAATATGAGTAATGGTTTCTGCTTCACTTCATCTACTTTAAAAGCAATTTCCTTGAATGTCATAAAAAACTTAAGTGAAAGGATCTCACAAACAGGCCCTGAGTAGTCCTTAATGGCGTGATTTTTGAAATCAGATTTTGTATGATGGCTGAGTGTTGCGAAATATGAACTTGTTCTTCTGACTTGATATTAAACAAAAATTTCCTGGAAGAACTTGAAGTCTACTTTCCTTCCAATGTTGCAGGTTTTATTTTTTTATTTATTTTTTTGTTATTGACATATTTTAAAACAAAATAGAGAAAAAGTATCCATATTTGTACACATTAATTTCTGTCGAATACAAAATTGGAATTTTACCATTTGCTATAACATTAATTAATTCTCAAACAGTTACGTCAGTCGTGTTAATCCGATTACACTTACACTTTATTAGGTACACCTGGATCCGTCGTGTCTCACAACTCTTCAAGCCGGTGGGGGATTGACGTTGGGTCCATTGATACCTCTGAAGGCATGTCAGGATGCTAGAGTGTACCTAAACATTGTAGCTGATCAAGGGCAACCGTACATGATAACAGATGGCTATTTCCAGCAGGATAATGCGCCGGTGCAGAAAGCCCTCATCACAATGGGATGGTTTGAGGAACATGACGATGACTTTTCCTTGCTGCAGTGGCCTGCTCAGTCCCCGTATCTCAGCCCGATTGAAAATTTGTAGGATGAGCGCGAACGGGCTGTTCGCTCAAGGCCTACACCTCCATTAAATCTTCAGGAACTGCGAGACACACTCACGTCTGCATGGTACACAATACCTCAACAAAGATTCAGCATCTTGTGGAATCCATGCCTCGACGAATTCAGACTGTTTTGAGGGCTAAAGGAGGCCCAACACGCTACTAGATAGGTGTACCTAATAAAGTGGCCGGACTGTATATGAAAGCAGGCACAAAATTAAATCGGATTACGCAGTGTTAAAATTCAAAGAAATTTATTATTTTGCTTCAAAAGTTTCATCCCCAAAGCAGAAAGAATTCTTGGTAAGAATGTGTTTCCAAACAAACAGAATATTTTCAATCGCTTGTCGGTTAATCAAGTTTGTTCAAAAGAGTTTAATCGATCGGTGAGTTCTCTTGTGGGCTGAGGTACAAGATGGAATGAACAGGGAAACAAGTTGAAAGTTATTAGATTAAATAAATATCCGAACTGTGGAAATCTTCAACAAGCCTTATTTTTTGTTGTAGAAGAATTAGAATGATTCGTGAGGACATATTACCTGATATTTCCCAGAAGAAGAAAATTAAAGCTTGCTGACTAGCTTCAGGAGAGAAAAAGCAAAAGAAAATAAAGTTAGAACTGGCAAAATTAATAAAAAACACCAAAATACTTCATTTAATGAAAAACATCTGTAAATAAGTAAATGTATGCAATTTGTCTTAAAATTCTAATAAATGGCATTATAAAAAAATACATATACGCCCTTGAATAAGGAATCACTGATCTGTTTTTAGATTTTTCGATACCGGGAATCCAGAACAGCTGTTTCAGGCTTCCTAACTTACAGCTTAGTGAAATCAAGAAACATAAGAAGGAAAGAAAAGTCAACAAGATAATGGCCCTCTATATTAAAAAACAACAATATATAAAATAAAAAAGAGCAGAAATTCAATCCCCGCTAGCAACTGCTTAGTTTATGAAGGAGTAAACTATAAAAAATAATATATTTAACAACCAACTTTCCTTTATATTTCTTGGGATCACTTAGCTCTACGATACTGGGCGAATCCAGCTGATGAAGGTTAGGAAACCTGAAACAGCTGTTCTCGATTTTCAGTATCGTGCCAGATCAGTGATTCTTATTTATATGAGTGTATGTTTATGTTAATATTATTTCCGCACGTTAAATTTGTTCTCATAAATGGCTTTATCATTGAACTTCAAGCTTTCATTGTTGAGACGAACATTCTCATTATAACGGGTGATTATAATTTAAGTTTCCCACTTCTGCGCGGTCTGGAGACCGCATTGCACGGATAGTAATGCAACTTTGTATACAAGCTATGTAGAGCATAGGGAAGAGAATTCCAACGGGAAAAAAATTACTTCAAAAAGTTGCCACCATGTGAAAAAGTGGCGCTGCAAGATCATAAACAGACGATGGGAATGCTTTTAGAGTGTCTGTTCAATATGCCTACCTTCTGCGTCGATGACATGCTGGAAGCGCAGGACAGCATGCTCAACAAATACACAAAGAATGTCTCGTGAAATGGCTGCAACCTGACGAATGATATTGGCTTTCAGTTCAGGCAAAGTCTGTACGCGTCCCTCATAAACACGATCTTTCAGGATTCCCCACAGCCAGAAGTCACATGGATTAAGGTCTTGTGAACGGGCAGGCCACGTCTCTGGAAAGTGTCTCGACAGAACAGTGTCGCCGAATCGGGCACGGAGTTCCTTTACTGGGCGACCAATATGCGGTGCTGCACCATCTTGCATTGCAAGGCTGGAACCACATGCCGTGACAAGAGTTGACAGTAATGTGCACTTGTAACAGTGCACCAGACAGGACCTGCAGGTGTCATCTCCTCAAAAAAATATGGACCCAGAATGAAATCCGCAGTGAAATCCACACCCTGCAGTCACGTACTGGGAGCAACGGCTGGGAATGCACCACATGGGGGTTTAAGGAACCCCTCATGCGACAATTCTGCGTGCTCACAGCGCCGTCAAGCGTAAAATGCGCCTCATCTGTCCACAGAATGTTCCAGGGCCACGCATCGTTGAAAGCCATTTTAGCCAAGAAACAAAATGTGAAGTCTGACTGCATTTGTGGATCTTGCGGCTGTAACTGATGCAGTATCTGGATCTTATTCGGGTACCAGTGAAGAATGGACCACAAAACTTTTCGCACCGTGGACCATGGAATTGTTAATTCACATACCACTGCTCGCACACTGGTCGCTGAGTACCGGGCCACTGACGCTCTGTCGGCTACTGCTACTGCCACTTCGTGGACAACGTCCTCGTAATCGGGCGGCGTCCTCTTCCTGGCAGCACACCTAACTCCCCTGCCTCTTCGAATTTCTGCATCATCTTTCGTAAAACCCTTGCCGTCATGGGTCCTGTTCGCAATCCCTTCAAACGACAATATTCTCGCAGTGCTGATATACTATTGCTGCTGTTCTGGTAATAGTTCTTCACCAGGAGCGCACGTTCTTTCTTTTCCAATGGCATGATGATTTCTGCAGATTGGTCATTCACAGACGCATTGCGCTTTTAACACAGCGCCACTTTTTTATTGGTGGCAACTTTTTGAAGTGATTTTTTTTCCGTTGGAATTCTCTTCCCCATGCTCTACATAGCTTATATATAAAGTTGCTATCCGTGCTATAATGCGGTCTCCAGCCCGCGTAGAAGTGGGGACCTTTAATTATAACCACCCAGTACACAACGCTTTTTTTCTTTTCTTTATTATTTTGTATTCTTTTTTCTAATCTACTCTACATTTTTTTAGGTTTATTATTATCAACTTGTCTGTAGGTTCTGGATAATACTTTTCAATGCAAAAAGTAATTACTGTATTTTATTTCGTTTATCATATTCTTACATTATGATATAGTGATACAGGAATAAATTGAGATTATTGGAATAATCCTTAAAAATTATTAAGTCATTATTTTTAAATTAGTGCGTTTTTATGGTATTAATCTATATATATAAAAATGAATGTATCTTTCTTTCTTTCTTTCTTTGTCTCTTTGTTTCTTTGTCCTTTATACACTCCTAGGCCCTTTGACCTATCGGGACCAAACTTTGCAGAATTACTCTTTAGGACACTGCGGAAAAGATAGGCTACCTTAGAACCCGGACCCACCCCCCCAAAGGGGTTGAAAAGGGGTAAAAGCCCTGAAAAACCCAATATCCACCTGGTGGTGAAAATAAGAACTACACAAATATTGTGTAAAGTGAAAAATTCGCTCTCCTATGGGGGGCAGGGACACCACACTTGGGTGGGAGGAAGCCAACACAAAGGCTGAAGTGTCCCATCCCGACCGACACCGGGACCTTATATTTAGGGCCCCTTCTCGGACCCCCAAGTCAATTGCCAATAAGGAAAAATTCGCTCTCCTATGGGGGGGCAGGGACACCCCACTTGGGTGGGGGAATGGCGACACATGGGCCTAAGTGTCCCACCCCCGATCGACACCGGGACCTTATATTTAGGGCCCCCCAAGTCAATTGCAAAAAAGGGAAAAATTCGCTCTCCTATTTGGGGCAAGGACACCACACTTGGGTGGGAGGAAGCCATCACAAAGGCTGAAGTGTCCCACCCCCGACCGACACCGGGACCTTATCTTTAGGGCCCCTTCTCGGGCCCCCCAAGTCAATTGCAAATAAGGAAAAATTCGCTTTCCTATCGTAGGCAGGGACACCACATTTGGGTGGGGGGATGCGACACAAGGGCCTAAGTGTCCCACCCCCGATCGACATTGGGACCTTATATTTAGGGCCCTTTCTCGCCCCCCCCCCCCAAGTCAATTGCAAAAAGGGAAAACTTCACTCTCCTATGGGGGCAGGGACACCACACTTGGGTGGGGGGATGGCGACACAAGGACCTAAGTGTCCCACCCGCGATCGACACCGGGACCTTATATTTAGGGCCCCTTCTCGGGGCCCCTAAGTCAATTGGAAAAAGAGAAAAATTCGCTCTGCTATGGGGGGACAGGTCCACCACACTTGGGTGGGGATGGCGACACAAGGGCCTAATTGTCCCACCCCCGATCGACACTGGGACCTTATATTTACGGCCCCTTCTCACGAGCCCTTTCTTTCTTTGAGTGGCATTGCAACGCATGCCGGGTACAGCTAGTAAATGATAAAAATTAAATATCATATTTACTTCAATCAAAACATCATAGCTACAAGGTGATATTTCGCAAAGATATCTCCCTTTGCTTCCTCAGGCTCCATTTTACAAAACTTTAAAATAAAACGGTTATTACAAAGGTCTTTTTTAGTCCTACTATTGTTAGCATGTTCAAAATACTCAAATTATTACAAAATAAAAAGTACAATTCTTAGTATGTTTACCAAGTATTCAATTATTACAGAATAATAAGATGCGCAATTATTATAGAATAAAAAGGTAATTCATTACAGAATAATAAGCATAATTAATTACATAAAAAAAAGCATAATTTATTGGAATTTTGTAACGTTTTTGTGGTATTTTTAAAAAGTTTTACTAAAAACTTTCTTACTTTCATACCTTTTTATTTATTATACATTCAAAATTTTGAATTACACAAGCTTCAATATAAATCGAGATATTGTATTAGTTTCCTGGAGTAAATAATTAATTTCTGGATCCGGATTATGTTCATTTTTCAAACAGTGCTCTGCCCAATCGGAAATTCTCGGGTGGTTATTCCTATTATTTGCTCCTGGACTATATAATAATTCTGTAATAATTGAATACTTAGTGAACATTCTAAGAATGGTACTTATTATTTTGTAATAATTTGAGTATTTTGAACATGCTAACAATAGTAAAAAAATCTTTGTAATAAACTTTTTATTTTAAAGTTTTGTAAAATGGAAGCAAAGGAAGATACCCTTGTGAAATATCGCCTTGTAGTTATGATGTTTTTATTGAAGTAAGTATGATTATAAATCATATATATATTTATAAGATTATTATTATTATTATTTAATCGCCCGTAACACCCAATACTGGGTATGGACGCTCTCCTACCAGAGGAGTTTAGGCTAGATACCGCAAGGGGGCGCCAACCCCAAGGGAAGAAACGGACAACACAGAAGAAAGGAAAGTGAAACACCCATGCCACTGCCGGGATTCGAACCCAGGTACTGGCGCATTGGACGCCACGGCTGGCCGCCGCCGAGACCGCACGACCACGCCAGCACGGCATTTATAAGATACGTTGCTTTTCGGAAGAAAAATTAAATAAAGAAACACAAGATCGTCTTATTTCCCTATTATTTGGCATTTCAACCAGATTTCTTCTTTTTTTTTTTTTTGGCACAGCGAATAAATTACGCAGAAAGCTGCCACTGTCAAAATCTTGAGGAAATGATGAGAACTAGAATTTTCGAATTAATCATTCTGCTCGTTCAATACAAATGCTCTGGCGCCAGTAGCGTAACAAGGAACTTGAGGGCCCGTGTTTATAGTTCAATGTGAAACCCCCCTCCCCCGATTAGAATGACGTCACTCGCAAACAAAGGAATCGTAAGTTCGCAGTAGTTATTTGCGTTTTTTAAATGTTTATGTTATACGAAGTTGAAACGCTTTTTTTTTAAGTTTCTTACAACATTACTTTTTACCAGACATCTTTGTTTCAAATGAAATTTCGAATTTATAATGCTAACTATTTATCAGTAGCCTTCTGCATTTTGAAGTAAACCACTCAAGAGACTCGTAAAAATCGGTGTTTCTTCGTCGACGATTCAAACAAGAATGACTGGGATAAGACCATAGATGAGATTTGGATTTAGATACTTTCTAATATAATCTTCTTAGAAAAGATCTGAGCAACACTACGTTCCGATAACTGATACGGCGTTTTTGAAACAGCTCTTGCCAAACCTCTGAATAGCTTGGAGTAAAAGTTTTGTCAAAAAAAAAAGTAAAGCAAAAAGTAACGTATTTTCATTACTCCGTTACAAATAAAAGTAACTGAGTTACAGTTACTCAATTAAAAAAAGTAACGTCGTTACCGATCGTTACTACAAAAAGTAAATGTTACAAGTAACGGCGTTACTTCCCAACCCTGATTATGATGATACCAGGTTGCAACGTGTATCGCCATTCAATCAACTGTGACTTTTTGAAATAGGGCCTACTATTTATTGTATCAAAATTGCAATAATTAAAAATGAAGAATAAAATTTTCTAACATTTTGTTCAACATATGTATTTTTGAACAAAACAACGAAGATGAGTAGACTTATGAAGCAATTGAGAATTCTATCAGTATGTATCTCTTAAACAAAAAAGGAAACTCTCTCTATTAACTTTTTGACAATTTCTATCCGTAATTGTTTGATTTAGAGGAGGAAAGTTTACTAATGTTTTGATAAAACAAAGTGTATATGAATAAATCTGTATCATGAAGGTGAATGAGAATAAGCAATAAGTTTTATTCTCAGACTGACGAACATTTGGAAATTATTTTAAAGATCTCCACTTCAAATGTGATTCCGAATTTGATAAGTTTAAGGCTGAAAAGAGATGTAACAGCTCTTATTAAGTTTGAAAGTGTTTGTCCGGATGGATTAAAAAGGCCCTTTTGATTTCAGCAAACAGGATTGTTGATAAAACTATCTTCCCTATATGATTACAACGAAAAAAATATCATTAATACGAATCTCTTATAATATTAATGTACAATTGGCATTGAAAATAAATACTATAATATTTTTTTTTCTATTACAGTGAACTTATTTTTCCTCACAGATTATTCCTTTGGGCATTTGGTCTATTAAAGGGGTCTCCAAATGTTTTAGCCTAAGGGCCACACTGACTGCTCCACTAAGTCCGAAGGGCCAAGACCTAGCTAGCTCATCATACCAACATACTGTAGTTTTGAATTATGCACAAATTTTCGTATTGGGACTAGCCGGCGAGTGAGATATCTTTGGCGCAGGGAGCGGGCGTGGATTTACCATATTATACTGCAGTATGTTGGCTTAGCTGCGGAAAAGTTCTAACGCAATTTTTTGAGCTCCAACCAATAATCGAAATTTTCTTGAATGAAAGGAATCGTCCTCTGCTCTGGCTGAGTTACAAATGAGTGGTTATGGGAGTAATCATTTTATACAGATTTAACTAAACATGTGAATGACCTTAATTTTAAATTACAAGGAGAAAACTAGCTTCTGCCTGATTTTTACACTCATATTACAGTCCTCCAAATGAGAGTTGGCCGCCCTGTCTTTGTGAGATCTGCGCATGTAGCATCGATTAGTCTGGTCGGGCACTTCCGTCTGATCTTCTGACAGGAATCCGACATTGCGCTAATCGCTGATTATACTTATCAAAAGGGAAGTGTATTTATAAATCATTAAAATATTTATTGTTAGCGACTAGTATTAAAATAACGCTGAATAATAAAAATAAGTTTTATTTTGCTTTATCAACAGGTGAGCGGAGAAAAATAGCCGTAGAAGCAGTCTTCGTTGTCAAGCGTTGATGCTGGCCAAAAGCACACACAAGAAAAAAAAAAAAAAAACCCTGAAATCTAATAGATATACTTTATAAATGAAAGTCTATAAATAAACAAGTATTTTTCTAAATTAGAAACTTCTCCGATAATACTACAGTAAAACCTCGTTAAGTCGTCACCCGGATAAGTCGTCGTTTTCCTTTGGTCCCGACAAGGTCTCATACACAATAATGTAAAATAACCCTCTTTTACTCGTCACCAAATTTAATTCTACTCCGAATAACTCGTCACCCTCAAAAATGGCCAAAAGCATCTTTCTTCTCATGCTATCGTGTTGTCTTTACAGCCTCATACCTTCACTTTAAGAAAGCCAAGCCTTTACGGGGAATTTTCGACGCTTTTCGAAGTGACGCCTGTCACTTCATTATTCCTTTCCTACCCCTTCGGAGGATTTAGGTTCTTGGAATCTCGCTGCTAATCATTCAAAGCCCACTTCTCGCTGCGACTCTGTCGAGTGTAGAAGCTTTTCTTGACCGCTCCTGAGTGTGACTTCATTTCATAGTGAGTAAGTCCTGCTATAAGGCTGTTTTTTCTCTTGCAATTTCGTGGTTCGATTACGTTTTTAACATGCCAGAGAAACGAAAACTTACCTCGTTATCTTTAAAAGAAAAAAAAAAAAGATTTAACTGCACGTTTTGAAAAATCAAATGTTTCGAAAACAGCTTTTGCCAAAGAACACCGTATTCCCAGGACTACATTAAACGATATTCTTTCATCGAAACAAGTAATTGAAGAAGCTGACTGCAAAGACAAAAGAAAGAGAATGAGGAAATCAAAGTTTGACGAGATCGAGGAGGTTTTTAGTTCGATGGCTAAAACATGCCACATCGCAAAATGTGCCGATTTTTGCCGTGATTCTCAAAGAAAAAGGAAATTGCTAAGGAGTTGAACATTGAAGGTTTCGGCTGTAGCAATGGTTGGCTAGAACGTTTCAAAGACAGACATTGCTTTTCTTTTAAAACAATTAAAATGCGGTAACTATAAAGAGTGCTTTTTTTATTATTATTTTCCACTCATTCATTTGCATGTATTGATTTTTGAAAATCTTGTTTTTCTCACCGAATCCTACAGCAATTCATGAAAATACTGTAATTCAGTGGGTTCTTTTTTTTTTTTTCAAAAATGCCCACTCCGCCTAAGTCGTCAAAAATGTTTGGTCCCTTGAGTGACGACTTAACGAGGTTTTACTGTATAAGTTAACTATAATGAATTTCTCAGTGAGAACAGATGGCGTCGTCCATTTTGACAGGAAAACATAATTGATCAGCTACCGGAAGGGCTGCGCAGTTCAAGCTTCCGCTGACCAACTCTCATTTGGAGGTCTGTAAGTCCTTTCGACAAAAAATTGTTTCAGACATTTTAATACATGCGAAACATTCAGTCAACAAACTGAGACTCCATTTCTGGTAGATTTCGCAATTGAAGCTTTGGGCGCTTTAAAAATAAATTTTGAGTCTCGTTTTCAGATTTTGATGTAATTGCAAACGATATCAAGATTGTTCAAAATCCTTTAAACGCCGATATAGAAACCCTTGCCCCAGAACTTCAAATGGAAATGATTGATTTACAGTGTAGCGATATTTTAAAGAAAAATATTTAAAGTCATCATTGCTGGAATTGTATAAGAGTCTTCCACTCACCCAGTTTGATCAGTTGCATAAATTTGCTTGTGGCTTTTTTTTCCGCTTTCGGTACTATTTCTCTGTGTGAAAAAACATTCTCCAAAATGAAATATTTACAGATCCAAATTAACTGATGAGCATTTGAAGTCGTTGTTGATAATTTCCACTAGTTAACTTGATCCACAATTGTCAGTGGAAAGTTACAGCTACATAAATCTCATTAATCATAATGCTTCATTTCATTATGTGAATTATCTATGTATGTCACTTATTGTAAGTTTTTAGGATAAATCTCATATCATTAATTACAGTTAAAATGTTCAATTTCATCATAATAACTTTCATATATCTTCGAAAATACAAAAATAACGAAATAATTCACTACTCCTTAGTTTCTTCATAAATTCCAATTCTATATTTCAACCCAATTAAGGGACTTCTTCAGGAGAAATATAAATAAAAATACATAAATGAGAAAAAGAAAAACTTCCTCTTTCTCTTCAAATCATAATCGAATAGATACAAAGCAATAATCAAAAAGATACAAAGCAAAATACAATAATTAAACCTATAACATCTAACATCCAATAATAATATTCTAAAAAACAATTGATAACAAATGAATTATAACCAAAACTTAATAACAATCAAATAACAAATAAAACAATTGACAGTAAATGATGTATTTTTATTTATATTTTTCCTGAAGAAGTCCCTTAATTGGGTTTAAATATAGAATTGGAATTTATGAAGAAACTAAGGAGTAGTGAATTATTTCGTTATTTTTGTATGTTCAATTTCATATTTATGTTAGTTAGTTATTGTGTTTCTTAATTGGTCGTTAAATAAAACATCTGATTATTATTTTGTATGATTTACTTACATTGTAAATTTTATAATGTAATCAAAATAAACTATGGCGAATTGGTGGTGCTTGTGGGCCGTAGTTTGGAGACCCCCGGTCTATTCGAAACATGGTTCTATTAACATATATCTGTTTCATTCCATCTAATGAGCTAGTGATTGCTATAAATTCTATCTTTACTTATTTAGATCGTTAAGAATGTTAGGTTTACAAAGCATTCCAAATTGAAACTGAATCTCTAAAACTCAAACAACATCGTTAATGTTGTTAAAAAAGAAATCCTGCGTCCCTATTGAAGAGCGCCCGTGTCTTTTGAACACCCAAAACACCTGGTGGGTTACCCCTGCTGCCACCCTCATGCTTTTTAAGGAACTGTTGGTGATTTTCACTCGCAAATTTCTATGCAAGGATGTATTCGGTTCAATTTTCAAATACAGAAGTTCGATGGGCTCTTATCCATAAATAGGCATGTCAGAAATCAAGAGGATCCATTCAAAAGTTATCAGGGGATTATGAAGACAAGTATAGATGAGCGTATCTATCCTCAGGAAAATAGGTTAAAATAATTTGTTAATTATGCGGTGAAATGGAATTCTCTAATTATTATTTTCATTATAAGAGTTTTCATAACTTGAAAGCGAGATAATCTTGGTATATCATTTTCTAATTTGACTTGAAATTATGCAGCAGAAGTGTTGTTTCACAGTAAGTGATAATTCATGATTTATTGTTTTTTCGAACAGTATCAGTGAAATTCTAGGAAGTTAGCCAAATTGGGGGGAAAAAAAAAGCATAGGGAAATTGGTTGGCGTCTTTTCACCTGAGTTTCTTGTTTGT
>JAFIDM010012231.1:145898221-145910977 GCA_023159025.1 Thereuonema tuberculata
GCATAGGGAAATTGGTTGGCGTCTTTTCACCTGAGTTTCTTGTTTGTCTTTTTTAGTTGTCGTCTTAAGAGCCTATAAAATTATCATTCCCTCATCCTCCTCTAAGAAAAAAAAACCGTATTGCCGCTGGGACGGTGTGTGTGTGGCTGCAATAGCAGGAACCTGTTCTCTGAGCAGCATTGTTATTCTGGCTGCGTTCAGTTGAGGCCAAGACATTATCAGTGTCTACAGGACCTGTGGCGCCACCTTCGTTGTTAGCTCGTCTGGGACTGTTGGTAGTGTCTCCACCTTTCTGACCACTTCATTTGTTTGCGCAGGATTCCATAGATTAGTCTGTAACATTTCTAGGATGTTCACAAATGCCAAGGATATAAAAGAGGAATTTTTGGTAAATTAATTTTAAAAATTACAGGGTTATCAAAACAAACAAATTTCTGAGTTATTCAAAGAAAGACAACGATTTGAAATAAATAATCCATTAAGTAACTCCATAAGACGAAAATTTTATGAAGTTTACAATTATAATTAAAAACTCTTAGAAAGAATAAACGACATTTATTTCCCAAAATTTAGAAATCGGAATTTTTTTCTTTTTTTTCTTTCTTCTTCTTTTTTTTTTTATGCCTGATTAGATTTTCTATGACTTTTTTTTGAGGGGGTGGAAGGAGTCGTTAAGAATTATAATAAAAGCCTTGTAATTAGTTTTGTTACTGTTACAATGTGAAATGAAACTAGAAACGTAAACAGAAATGCTGATGAAACAAAAAAATGCCTGAGAGGATAATGGAGTTGATAGTGGGTTCGTGAAATCTGTAGAAATTAAAAAAAAAAAGAAAAAGACTTTAATATTCACATTTTCTTATTAAACAAATATCAAGTATTTAAATTCAATATCGGAATGATTTTATTTAAAAAAATTATATCTTGCAAAAAATTACGAAAAACCAAGTATGACGATTTAATAAAATGATATTTAATGAATTATAACCGAAGTAAATAGTTTAAATCAGTGGTTATTAATCTTTACTGCTGTCTGCATCTCTTTGGTTTTCAAAATGTAATTTCGCACTCTTTTCAAAAATCGCTGTAGATATGTTCTTTAAAACTTAAGATTTATTATAGGAATTATTAAATATTCATTTAAAATTGAATAAATAATAATGAATTCGTGAAAACGACAATTCTTGTTTTAGAATGTTTAGGTCTTTATGATAAGAGTTTATCTAATAGCTATAAAAATTTAATGACGTTAGTTACATGACCTTAGTTAGTTTAAAATCTTTACCTTCAAATCTTTCATTAAAAATCTCGCTCTCTCAGATGGAAGATCTCACATCTTCCAGTAGATAAAAGCAGTACTTTATATCAACTTTGTTTCTGAAAATATTTTTACTAATTCTGAGAAATCCTTGCTTTGTAATGCCATAAGCAAGATCAAATGAAGATACAGAAGATTTTTTCGAAGAATATCTATTTCAACATATTCTTTGTAAAATCTGTATCTAAAAAATCCCCCCCAAAAAATGTTTTTTATTTTATTTTACTTTAATGATTTTATATAATTTCACAGTGTAGTATAGAATTCTATTTTTTTTTTTTTTTTTTTTACACTGCCATTGTACTTTTTGCTTCCTCATGCAAGTAAAAATTTTCTGTGGTCACCAAGATTATCTGTATTGTATTTTCACTAATAAGAACAATGTAGTATATATTTGACGAAAACTTTGAGTTGGTTCTTATGCGATGCATTTTCAAACCATGAAAAAATACGATTATAAAGTCGGTAGTGTTACGATGTACACTAGCTTCAGACAATGAACATTTGAGATCGGATTAACGACAAATATTTTTTCCCCTGGTTTATTATGTCGCCAACTTCCCTGCATAGCATCCGGGGAGATATTACTATGCTTACAAGGGAATATCTCCAACCTTATAATCGCAGATTTTAATGAAACATTGCAGAATGAATCATTAGATTGTGTTTATAAAATGACATAAATCTTAGATGCGGAATCGACCGCGAAGGACCACTATTTTTCGGCCAAAAATGTTCGAATATAGGTCGCCTCTGAAACACCAGAATCTTTCCGAATTTGAAAACTTTAAATTTAAAACAAAATAAAGACTTTGAATTAGTTTATATCACGAGTAAACAACAGATGGCGCCACTTAACTTAGCTATTAGAATGTATAGAAAACTACTAGATATAGACTAGATTAGCAACAAATCGTTAGCGCCATCTGGTGTTTCAGAGGTAAAACGATCTATATTCGAACATTTTTGGCCGAAAAAAATCTTCGCGGTCGATTCCGCATCTAAGACTTATGTCATTTTATAAACACAATCTAATAATTCATTCTGCAATGTTTCATTAAAATCTGCGATTATAAGGTTGGAGAGGTTCCCTTGTTAGTTTCACTCCTACTGTAATCAAATCAACGGAAACAAACAAAATCAGATTGAAAGCTTACCTAATAATATGGAAAATATAAATGTTGTCCATAAAAGATTCTTTGATAACGGAAGACTACAATTATTAACGAAAAGTTTCTGAGCCATCATAAGAATTGCTATAATTAGGAATAATATAGCAATTGTTCAGTGAAGATGGTATTCGTATTGAGGCGTAATTATGATAATTGACTTTCAGAACAAAATCAACTGTTTCCGTGAAAATTAAGAATGATGTACAACAGAATTCATCTCACGTGATATTATACGACGGTTGAAAAAGAAGAAAACTGTGGGTTATGGATTACTGCTTCCATGTATTCTCAGTTACATCTATCGCAAAATATCTTAAATAATTTCTATTTGTCAGGAAAGTAGAAGAGAACAAGATTGTCAATTTTTTTTAAGTCTTTGCATCTTTAATCTAACTACATAACTGTTATTATTATTTTTATATTATTCACGTTTTTATAAATATCATCTACATCCAAATGGACGTGGAAAATGTAATGCGCGGCCGAGGAAAACTGACCGGTTTCAGTCGATTGTCGCTCTTTGACAATTCTCTTCACTCTCAAATGGGACAAATTTGTAGCAATAGCCGGTCTTCCTAGTAATTCAGAAATACATATTATATCAGCTTGAATCTTAAACTAGTGAAAAACATTCCAAATTACACCTCTAGCTTGACTGTGCAGGCCTTACAGTAACTTGCTCTTAAGACGCCGCCATATTGTTGTCTGCAGCAATGAGTTCCAGGATCAACTAAGTGATCCGTTTTTTTTTTTTCTTTTACTACAGAGAAGGTTATTCTTCTTTCTCTGTGCTTACTGTAATTAAGTAATCAAGGAGCTAATTCATGGAAAAAATAAGGAGGACCGTTAATTTGTACGAGTCTCTTGGAAACATTCAAACTTTCATTTGCAAAATTAACTGTAGGCCTAATTATTGAAAGTCAATTAGTCAGGTGGTATTAAGTAAATGTTTGAAGATATGCTTGTAAGGTACACATTTTAGGAACTCGATTATCGTCCAAAAATGTGAGGACTTATTTATTTCAATTTGGACCTCTTCGACTTCTTAAAATTAATCTGATTGCTGAAAATCCAAATACTGTAGGGAACATTTACTGGATAGTCTATAGATAGTCTGGTGCAGTTCAGTATTTTTCTTCTCTATTTGTTTCTACAAATGTAAGTTCACCAATTGCACCATTCTTCATCTGCGGGATAGTAGTTAAACATCATCTTCGAAAAGATGCGGCATTCATTTGGGCAACTGGCGCTCCGGATACTTTTGATGTCACATTCCTAAAACAATGGAGTAACCCCATGACTCCGCACTTTGTTCCTGTGAGACTACATAAAGAATTTGCTTTATCTCATACAAAGCACACAGTTGTTCCATATATCAACAATTTCTTTGAAAGCAATATTATTGCATTGTCCATTGGGCATTTGTGGGATAAACAAATTCTGGAAAAGAGGCCTTAATATCATTTAACATTTTAATGATATTAAGGGTCTATTTGGGAAAGCTTGCTAATACAAACTCTTCACCTTTATAATAGTACTATAAGATAAGATATCAAACGTACGGCTTAAGTAACACTAAATTAAGTAACACTTTTAATTTCAATGAAAGACGATCCTCATCCGATATGTCTAAAGTTTCAAAAGGCAAAAGCTGTCTTTGAAACTTTCCACAACTGAACTCTGTTAATACAGAATTCGCTTAGTTAAACGTCCCAAATAATATCGGTCCACCGGATGATCTTTCGCCCGGTGATCCTTATGACATGTCTGCCATTGGCAGCAGCCTAAGCAGGAATCGCTGGTAGTGATAAATGATTGTATTCTACAGAAGTCAAAGCTGTCCAACGGAAGGACACCGCACCAGTGGATGACTCATGACTGAAGATAAGTGCAATGTTAAAGTATTTAACCAAATGATCTCTTTAACCAACCAGGGAAACCCTGATATCGTTCAGTGAAAAATCAGTGAAACTCGTAAATGGATTTAAAAGAATTTAATTCACATTATTTAAGACTTAATAAAAATGAGCTGAATAGATAACTGTTTAATAAGCAGTGTGACCATTAATGATTCACTTAATTATAATAACTATAATGTTTTAATTGAGGTTTTTCCCTAGTTTCTGCTTACAAATAAGTTGATAAAAGCTTCTTTTAGAATGGAAATTTATGTAGTTCCTAACGAGTCGTGGCATGAAATTTGGACATAGCTCGGGTAATGATGATCGTAGCCGATAAACCAAAAGAAAAAAAATCAATAAAAAATGTTTTATTCTTTTTATTCCGGCAAAAGGATAGTTTATCAACCAAAGAGACTTATCCAAAATGCTGCATTTCTTCCATTTTTGAAAGCAATGGAGATTGTAGTAACATTTACCAGCCTTCCCCTCCCTCCTCCACACGTCAATTATTCTTAATATTAAATATAATCCTGTAAGTAAATGAAGTAGTTGGACTGCTATTCAATGCATCTACTGCTAATCATTCAATCTGGCCTTTAATACAGCACTAAAGAAGTATTTTCAAAACAATCTAGATTTGTGAGAAAAAAAAAGAAAAACGCACTAGACTAAGACCTTTGTCAGTTGTTGGATCCGCCCAGTATCTTATATCTCAGTGACGATGGGCGGATCCAACTAACGATGGTCAGGAAACCAGAAATAGTCCATCTTGGATTCCCGGTATCACAATTTCAAAAAAACAGATCAGTGAACTCTTAGTCTGGTGCGTTTTTCTTTTTTTCTCACAAATGTTTGTACGCACGTCAAATTTATGCATTCTAGAATAGGTGGAAGGAAATATTAGGTAGTAGCGGCAAATATTATTTTTATAATCATAAAACAATAAGCCAACAAGGCACAAAATAAAATCAAAAGATTTCGCTCCCGAACTATCATCGGTAGGAGTCTGATGCTGTCGTTTCGTCCACTTTATGGACTCATCAGCTAGACAAACCCCTCGATGAAAAGCTCAGATCGCAAAACCAGGTCTGAGAGACCTTTTCATCGAGGAGTTTGTGTGGGTGATGAATAAATAAAGAGGATGAAACGGCCGTCTCGGACTCCCCTCGATGATAGCTCAGGAGCGAAATCTTTTGATTTTCTTTTGTGCCTTGCTGGCTTATTGTTTTAGGATTATTTCGGACACGTTAATTTTATTTCATTATTTCTATAATGTTACAATCTCTTCATTAATGATGTAGGGGAAGGTGTTCTACCTTTGACCAGTTTTCACTAAATGAATTTTCTAATTTTTTGTACTCAAGTAAATCCTTACCTGAAAGGATACAAGTGATCTGCACTCATCTTGCCATCTTGTCTTCACTCATCTTGCCATATGTTTTATATGTTATATTTTGAGTTTAAGTATTTTTTTTTTTTTTTACAAAAAAACTATACCTTGTGGTCAAAGGTACAACTACGTGTTGTACCTTTGACCGGAGGGTATTGTACCTTTGACCAGGTGGTAGTAGAAACTGACAGTTAAATACAAGTTGTTTAATTAGCATTTTTATTCAGAAATGTATATATTTGACAAATATATGCAATTCAAAGTAGAATAGTAAAACATGAAATAAATTGTAATGGCTTAAGTAGCCTACTTCTGCCCGTTTACTCTACATTATACAATGAAAAATCAACTCCAAAAGATAAGACATTCTTTTAGTCGAGCTGGCTGTGCCGCCAGCTGTGTTTGGATTTGGTAGCCTGGCCACAATATCTTGTAGTTCTACGTCGTAGAGCTGGTTATTTTCTTGGATGAATTTTGCATCTTCGGTAGTTTTTTCAAATATTTAACTTAAAATAATCACATGCTGCTTCCTTTATTTTGGCCACAAAGTATTTCTTGGTTTTTTTTTTTTTTTGTTGTTGTCAGCTTGACAAGGACATAACTTTCTTCAACTAAATCTTCTTTTTCAAAGTTTAATTCCTTCTCCAACTCATGGCATTCATTTGAAAGATCGAAAACACTTTCCCCTGATGAATATTCAACATCAGACGCAAAGTCGTGGACAAACAATCGATTGTTTACTATCTAAGGATAAGATTTGGTAAAAAAAATAAAAATTAGGCCAAAAAATATTTAAATTTCCATCTTACATAATGCTAAAATGACTTAAATAATGCATAATGATAAAATTACAAATGCTAAGTAAAAACATTTACATATTATTAAGTAATGTTGTACCTTTGACCTGGTCAGAGAAACAACACCCTGCTGTGGTCAAAGGTACAATATCAGTCGAACTTAAGTTTCACGCCATGCTACAATTTTTAGGTTAATCCAGTCATATTAAAAGTCCTAACAATGAATCTATGGGCATAGATGTATTACTCATTCTTGTTAAAATAATAATCAAAAGAAAACAAAAATTTTATTAAAGAAGCATTCACTTGCAAAATACTTACTTTTCAGTGATGGAATTATAAAAACATTTTTCACTCTTTGCAAGTTAAAGACCTAACTGCTCTTTAAGGTTTAAAGGCGCAAATAGTTTAAAGGCGCAAATAGAAATTAATGTAACTCATCAACTCCATCAGACAAAATCCAAAACAAAAATTTGTCATTGTTCAAATTTTATCTGAATAAAACGTTAAACGCTAATTATCAACAACTATATAAGGCAGAACAAAGACAAGAACAAGACGTGTAATATGATGTATTTATTCAAGAAAAATAATAATTTTACAAAGCCAGATATTTTAGAAAATTAAGCAGTACTTTACTATCTATTTAAAAAAGAACTTTAGTGCCCCAAGGAGAATTCCATGTTGAAAATGACGATATTGAGTGGATGTAATATTTTATAAATAAAAAAAAGACTTAATTTTTCAATAATAACACTTCTTACATTTGCACTGAATTGTGCTAATTGTAATGTAATAATTAGATTAAAGCTTCTATCAGATAAGATAGATTAAAGCTTATAGAAAGAGTTTAAA
Organism: Thereuonema tuberculata; assembly: GCA_023159025.1. Classification (NCBI taxonomy): domain Eukaryota; kingdom Metazoa; phylum Arthropoda; class Chilopoda; order Scutigeromorpha; family Scutigeridae; genus Thereuonema; species Thereuonema tuberculata. The sequence goes on from JAFIDM010012231.1 coordinate 145,905,655, forward strand.
GTCAAGTAACATGAATGAAGGATACATTGGTAAATTCATTACGTTTCATTATCTATGGTAACTTTTAATATTAATGATATTTATAGATCTAATATAATAAAATCAAAAGAAGATTCTGTAGAAGTTTTTATATTAGTTGTTCTTTCTAGTGGCCCATATTCATTGCAATTTTTTTTTCAATGTTTTAACACTGAAGTTTGATGTATCTCCTCACGACAGTCCGGAATTATTAAATCACCTTTCAAATCCATATGGGTCTAAACGTGAAAGAAGACGAAAGAGATGAACTACGTTAATCAGAAGTGATAATCAAAAATTACGTTTTTCCCAAGGAAAGACAATGGACCCTTTCTAATATTGAAAGAAAAAAGTATAATAAATTTACTATGAAAGTGAAGCAAGTAACTCCTAAACCAACTTTTTTACAAATCACAAACAAATTGAAGGGACGGGTAAATAAAAATCTCAGATAAATAAATAAATACATAAAAAGATATAATTTTTATAATATTTTCTAAGAAAATAAAAAAAACTATTTGTACACAAATGAGTCGAATATATCATTAGTTAAAGAATCAAAAGAATTCTTGGTGTTTCAGAATTAATTAAAAGGAAAATAAATAATTCAAAGCAAAACAGGAACTTAAATAAAGTTTCAAATGCCCTTCTCGGACATCTAGCCTTGGTGTATTTAACTGTACTTTTTTTTCTTTCACAAATCATCAGATAGTGAAAAAAATTCTTTAATTGCCACAGTTGCTTTGAAAGTTCGTTTGAATAATGCTGTCACGTGCTGTTGTTGCAAATACTATTCAGCAATGAAATTGGCAAAATACAGCATTTCAACAATGAATTAAATGAATGCTAAGCGAGCGAGAGAATCCCATTATGGAATTCTTTTTATTGAAACTGTCCATAGATTACCACCCTATAACTCAACACCCACGCAGTTCTCAGGTATGAAATTCCACGTCTCTAGCTGTTCCTGCTGCGTAAAAAGACCCACAATGTATCCACACAACCACGGATTTTTCTTGACTGTTTCGAATATTTAAAGCCATTACAACCGAATTGTCTTAACAGAATATAAACAAACCCTCAAACAAAAATAGTAAAATGATGAAAGCAACGAAAAGGAACTTAAAATTTCCTTGATCTCAATTAGAAAAAAGTGAAAAATAATAACAAATATAAAAAAAAGCTTATTCGAGATTGTTTACAATTATTTGTTGTTTTTATGAGGTGTCTAATGTGCAATTGCTTCCTATGGCGGTGGCTTCCTTTTTATCTGATTTCCTGTATTTCTCCGCAGATGTCTTCAGTTGGATCGGGTGGGTCACGGAGCCTTGACCACATCTATTGCAGGGGGACAGTGGAGGGGGTAGTGGCGGGCTTTTCCCTCTGACGCCCAACGCTTCAACCTTGAGAGCGTTACCACCCATCTATCAATTGCTAATTGGGAGATATTCACATTCTGTAAATTAAGAAAGCAATCTTTCCTAAAGGAGGACGGTTGGTCACCTTATAATAACTGACAGTTCCTTAATTCTTTATTGAGGAAAACTTATTTATTGTTAATAACTTTTCAATTATATTAATTTATTAACTATTTCACAGCATGGTACATTGCATTGTACAATTTCTGAATCTCTAATAATAAAAGTAAGATCGTTTTCATCACTTAAAATTAGAATTTAAGTTAAAGAAGTGAAAATAAACAAACAGTTGATGGTTCATCGCCATTTTTTTTTGTCATTTCAAGATACCTTATCTAAACTGACGATTTATTTTTAAGGAAAAATAATTAAAAAAAAAATAAAAAAAAAGCAGTCTTGAGGAATGTTTCAAAAATTATCACATCATCAATTAATCATTAATTAACAATGAATTAAATTCATTCAAATTTCCCTCTCGAAATGAAAATAAATGAGTTTTGGACTGACTAAATATAAAGCAGGAACGCTTTCAAATTAATTATTCGTATTCTTTACATTTTACAAATGTTATTTAAAAAAAAAATCTCTAATTTGAATCTTCAAAACTCATCTATTTAGCTTACTAGTCGCATAGGGACATTTTTGGGTAAAGTAATGGTCTTCTTATGAATAGAAACGTATTCCCATCCATCCATAGTATTCTGTCCGCAGAGTGGTCCAATTCTACGTGGAACTCCCAGAAACACCTGGTTAAAAATACTGGGGTGGTTTCCCGTTGCCTGCCCCAGGAGGCATTAAGGAAAGAAACGAATAGCAAAACTCTATAGCGTTTGAAATCCTAAGAACTTCGTTTTCTCTTTTGCTTAATATTCAATTTTTCATTTCAGTTAAAAATCTTGAAGTTTGGCCTGAAGATTATCTTCTTCAATTGCTTTTCATTTATTCCTCCAAATTCATTAGAGATGGAAATATGAATGAATTCATTAATGAACAAATGTTCGGTGATATCTTATAATTTTTAAAAGCTTTATTTAGAAATTCGAATAAGAATAGTTTTAAATCATCCAATTGCAGCAAATGTTTAATTTGAGTTCTTTTATTCTTGTATTAAAAAAAGATTATTGACAATTATTGCTCTCTTTCGATTAAACTGATGTTATATTTGAGGACAACTAAGTAAACAGATCATGAATTGTTCTTCTATCATGTCGCAGCGTTCTTCAAGTAAAAGCATATATCAGATTCCTATTCAATTAATTTCAGACGCTGTCTATTAAAGCTTGCTTTGATGTTTATCAGTTGATTGACAGTTTTGATATATAAGTATATATAGTTAGATTGTATGATTATTAAAGAAAATATAAGAATCTTCTTTAGATTTAAAAATACTCATTATTTTACGTTTTCAAATTATCATATATTACGCCATAATATTTGTCTTATCTAAAATTTTCTAACAATTGTGTTTACATCTATATTTCTCTACTATTGTGTTTAATCTATGTTTTATCTAAAATTTCATTGTTTTACTATTAAAAGACTTATTATAATAATCATCAAACTGATATAAAAAAACAAACAAACACAAATTGATTGTTTTTATTTCACCATATGAAAATATAGTACTTTCGGAAGTAAATACACTCATTACCAAAAAAAACTATGCACCTAGAAGGAGTTGTCAGATTGTAATGAAATTTCGTATGCAAAGACATTGGGACCGCCCATGCAAATGATTAAACTTTGGTGTCCAATGAATGAATAGCGAGAGCTACAGCGTATCGGAACTGCCACTCAGCAGGTCTATATAAGAAGCGATTCTCAATCTGATGATCAAAATTTCTGTTGCATTGCGAGTTAGGATACCTTTCAATGACTGAAAAAATGCCTCGTCGCAGGATTCGAGCTTATTACATGCAACTGTCAGAGTTTGAAAGAGGTCGTATCATTGGATTGAAAGAGGCATATGTAGCGTAGGGCAAATCGGAGAATCGCTCGTCATATGGGTCCAAGTGATGCGGCGATTAGAAGATACTGGCAAGAATGGGTGGACAATGGCAGATTTCAGCGTCATGAAGGTAGCGGTCGACCTAGGGCCACAGCAGAGCGGGAGGATAGAGTGATTGTCAGATCAGTTGTCACAGCGCCTGAATCATCGTTATCAATCATCAGACGTACGACCCGCACACGAGTGTCCACCATGACCATTCACAGACGACTGAGAGAGCGACATCTACGCTCGTACCGACCGCTACGCCACCTGCCACTCACGTCTGCACACCGTCGGACCAGATTACAGTGGTGCTTGGCTCGATCCGGTTGGAATGATGCTGACTGGGACGTATAGTGTTTAGCGACGAATCCCGCTTCCAACTGTGTCCTGACGATCGTCGCAGACGTATCTGGAGACGCCCAGGGTAGCGTTCCGATCCTGCTTTCACTATTGCACCCCACAAAGGCCCTCAACCAGGAATTATGGTCTGGGGTGCCATTTTCCTTGATAGCCGGACCCCTTTGGTCGTCTTTAGCGGCACACTTACAGCACAGCGGTACATCGACGACATGCTGAGACCTGTTTTGCTACCCTTCCTTTTGCAGTACCCTGGCCTTATTTTTCAGCAAGATAATGCCAGACCACATACGGCACGTGTTGCTATGACCTATCTAGCAGCTTGTGAAACACTTCCTTGGCCAGCCAGATCCCCCGATCTCTCTCCAATCGAGCATGTCTGGGATATGATGGGAAGGCGACTGCATCCACCAGGGAATGTGGATGACCTAGCCCGACAATTGGAGCAAATTTGGCAAGAAATACCGCAGGAGACCATCGGGGAGCTTTATCACTCTATGCCACGTCGTGTGGCAGCTTGTATTCAGGGTAGAGGTTGGTCAACACCTTATTGAGCTCGTTACTTTGTAACTCTGTAACTTTGAAATAAATTATTCAATTTGTCTGAAATTTTAATCATTTTCTATTCTGTATATAATCTTCCTCTCCACCAATTTTTGTCTCCATCGGACAACTCCTTCTGGGTGCGTCGTTTTTTTTGTTAATGAGTGTAAATAAATAAATCATTAAAATATTAATCATTAATTAAATTAATAAATTTAATAAATTAATTAAATATTAATTAAAATAATTTATTTATTTATTATTTTGCGAAAGTACTATATTTTCGTATTGTGAAGTAAAAACAATCAATTGTGTTTGTTTGTTTTTTTAATCGAAATACAGTATATTTTTTATTTATTTTATTCCGATTTCAAACAGCAATGTAAGTTTTAAGATCCCTGGAACGCTTTTCTGTTTTGCGAATTTTGAAAATCAATCAGGATATGTGATTTAAAGAATGCTATGGATACAAACAACAGTGCTTCAAAATACATGAAGTTTCTTATTGAAAATTTCTTTCTAAGACTATACAAGTACTTCTGTATCATTAACATCAAATTACGTACAAGAAATAATAATTTACTCCAAATTTTATACCGATATTTCGTCTTAACTTAACATCAATACTTACTCATAAGAACCATGAGTAAGTCTTGATGTTAAGTTAAGACGAAATATCAGTATGAAATTTGGAGTAAATTGTTATTTCTTGTATGTTATTTGATCTTTCTGTTTACATATTTAGTAGCTAGGTAAATAAAAAATAGTATTTATTTAAATTTCTATTTATGTATACTGTATTCCTTCAGTGCTTGAATCTATGAAGAAGTCCATTCCATTGCTATGCATTTTTGATTTATTTCATCTTTCTGAAATGATTAGTTTTGATATTTTTTAACTTTTTTGTTGCTATCAAACATTTTACTTAAACCAACATTAATAAGTACTAAGATACTTCATAACTCCTATAATATTTCTTAAGTAATATGTTATA
>JAFIDM010012231.1:145911077-145927118 GCA_023159025.1 Thereuonema tuberculata
ACTTATGCACAACTGCAGAAGGCTGTGGTACTCAACACTACACGCATGGTTAGGAAATTTATGGACACAAGCACACATCCCTAATCATTCTTGCACACATCTTTACACTTGGCAGTATGTGCTTTGGTCCTTGACCCGCCATATTGTTTTTGCTGGGGAAACCCAAGGTTTGAAACATACAAAATAATAATAATATTTTTTTTTATTTTTTTTATTATGATTCTAAATACAAAAGTTACAGTCCCGTTAGGAATGACAAATTCCTATCAACAGGTTCTGAATATAGGTATACTACAAATGTTTAATTAATTTTGAATACATTGTTAAAAATATCAAATGACTTACATAGTATTGTTTTTTACAAGTGATTTTTGAGAAGTAGACCGCTAGGTGATATTTTCAAAAATTTTAAATTAGGCAGTAACATGATTTAAAAGTTAAAATAATTTTCTGATTTAACTCTATATATAATTATTACATATGTATATTAAAGTTACCTATGTTTAGCTTATTTTTGTCGAGTTCAGTAAGAACTAGTAACAATAAATATTAAGGACATTGGAGTTAAATTGAACAAAATACTTAAGGGAGACATTACAAACATGATTTACAATTACAAAGAAACAACTGAAACAAAAGAAATTCATATAATAATAATAATAATAATAATAATAATAATAATAATAATAATACATAGTTAGTAAAATTATGGAGACAATCACACATCCCTAACCCTCCTTGCACACTTCTTTACACTTGGCAATATGTGCTTTGGTCCTTGACCAGTCATTTTGTCTTTACTGGGGAAATCCAAGGTTTGAAACTTTTCCGATATAATAATAATAATAATTTTTTATTATGATTCTAAATACAAAAGTTACAGTCCCGTTAGGAATGACAAATTCCTATCAACAGGTTCTGAATATAGGTATACTACAAATATTTAATTAATTTTGAATACATTGTTAAAAAATATGAAATTACTTACATAGTATTGTTTTTACAAGTGATTTTTGTCAGGTAGACCGGTAGGTGATAATTTTCAAAAAATTTTAAATTAGGCAGTAACATGATTTAAAAGTTAAAATAATTTTCTGATTTGACTCTATATATAATTATTACATATGTATATTAAAGTTACCTATGTTTAGCTTATTTTTGTCGAGTACAGTAAGAACTAGTAACAATAAATATTAAGGACATTGGTAATAAATTGAACAAAATACTTAAGTGAGACATTACAAACAGGATTTACAATTACAAAGAAAACAATTGAAACAAAAGAAATTCATATTAATTACATTCTATCAGCCACTTTTTTAATAGTTTCTTAACATACGATATTCTTCCATTTTTTATATATATTTCTTTTTCATCTATAGTGTTGAATATATTTTCAAGTATATAATAATAATAATAATAATAATATTAATAATAATAATAATAATGAAGTGTTTCGTCTGTGTCACAGCAGGCGACCACCAAGACTGGGAAACCACGCCAGCGCATCTGATGGTCATCGCAGATGAACCAGGATCTTATGCGCGACTTCTACACTGTTACACAGTTAGGGACTCAACTCACAGGATACAGACAGGCACTACACCATGCATTCACCACACGTTATCCATCGTTAGGGCTTAGCGAACAGCGGGTAGCGGATCAGCGACTTTCTGTAGTAGTAAACAATCTTATTCCTCCATGCATACTTACACAAATTAGGGAAGAGGTCGCTGAATCCAACCACACGACACCACACCCCACCCCAACAGAAGACATTACCTTTATGGCAAACACAGAAGCCTCAGAAGCCTCTACCCCTCAGTCCACATTCCCCAACAATACAACTAATGACATACAACAAGCAGCACATGATAATTTCTACACCGCACTAGCACAATATACAGGCACAGACCCCACACTCAGACCTCCACTCCCCAAAGTACACACATCAAAACAACTCGCCACAGTCATATACCATCTCAACACACACACTATCCCACAACACCTTGACAATATCCAAACATTAGAAGACATACATACAACACTCTACTGCGCGGCACAGGGAACCATTCGGGCACTTGGAATCAAACAACACCACGTACCTACCACTGCACGGTCACAAGAATACATCCCCTCTTGGAGACGTCGCCTTGAAGGCCGCATCAGCGACCTTAGAGGAGACATAGCCAGGCTCACACAATACTGTGCAGGAAACAAAACAAAGAAACTTATGTCCCAGGTTAGGAAGATATTCAAGCACATAAACACTCGCCCTTCACACTCAAACCATCATAACCAGGTTCAGGAACATCTCGACACACTGCAGTTCCCATCAGCAAGAACATGCAGAAAACTCACGCTGACAAGATTAGTAAATACACAGACCTAGCACACGAGCTCCAGAAGCAGTGGAGGCAGGACCGAGTACTTGTTGTACCCATCATCCTGTCCGCTACTGGTCTGGTGCCTGACACATTGCACCACAGCCTCAACACACTAGGACTTCATAAAAACACTTATGCACAACTCCAGAAGGCTGTGGTACTCAACACAACACGCATAGTTCGGAAATTTATGGATGCAACCACACAACCCTAACTATTCTTCCAGCCTTTTTTTTTTTTTTGTTTTGTTTTATACACTTGGCAATATGTGCTTTGGTCCTTGACCCGCCATATTGTCTTAGCTGGGGAAACCCATGGTTTGAAACTTTTTCGAGATAATAATAATAATAATAATAATTTTGTGTTTTTAATTTGCTAATCGGATAATTTTAATTTCTTTGCATTTCAATCAAAACACATACATAAGGGATATAGTTTGCGTGGCAACAATTGAAATATCCGCCTGGTAAGATTCAAAAAGAATTATAAGGTAGGATAGGAACCTTTCAGCTTTTCTAAGGACTTATTTTTGTCGTAACAATTGCTTTACAGAGACTCAGTGTTGGAAGTTTGGGCATCAATATTTAAACTTAAAGATATTGGTGTATCGAGGAAAGGGTCGTAATAATAATACCCTTCCCCACTGCATCTCAAAATGGAAGAAATCCAGTATTTTAGACTTTTTTTTTTGGTTGGAAATCGATTCGTTAATTATTCCCCTTATTCCTAATTTCTGAGCACGCCTGTGCTAAAAAATGTTTATTTTCATCATCTCTGAAATGAAATAAAACTGATGGTTTTAAGTAGAGGTAATCTCAACGAATAATAGCTTTAAACCAGTGGTGCCCAACCTACGGCCCGCGGGCCATATCCGGCCCGCGAAGGTGTTACATGTGGCCCGCTGTTTTATTCTGTTTTTTTTTTTTTTGGTTGTTGAATATTTTTTTTTTGGTCGAAGAACCTGGAGATTCCTTCTTTTTTTTTTTTTTTTTGGTTTTTGAACATGTTTTTTTTGGTCGAAGAACCTGGAGATTCCTTTTGTTTTTGGTTTTTTTTGGTTGTTGAACCTGGAGATTCCTTTTTTTTTTTGGTTGTGGCCCGCGAGATTCACAGCAAAGTCAATTTTGGCCCCCAGATTACAAAAGGTTGGGCACCACTGCTTTAAACTCTTAAATGGAATAAACTTTTCGTATCAGAAAAGTAGTTTTCATTATTTTTTCTACTAAGTAGCACCGTCCATAATCAAGTACAATCAATTCACAACACATAGTTATTATTAACGATATCTTATTTATTTTCAAAATAAGGTTGAAGACGATTTTCTGACATTCTTTGTAATCTAGTTTACGCCTACGCAACTTGACAATGCTGTTATTACATTAACTAGATTCAGAACTGTATTCAAAAAACAATGACTTCAAATTAACAATAACCCTTTATAATAATTAATTTCAGAATTCACTATTAGATAATTCGAATTTTAGTTTAAAATAATTATAAACAGCAAAGAATTAGTTTCTTTATATCATTATTATTTCAGGTTGGATTAAAGGTAGATTGTGTCATTGACTCTTCATTGTTTTAACGGACAGAGTCTCCATTCCCACATTTAATGGAGTTTGAAAATCAATGCATGGCCCATGTATACAGTTGACTCCCAGGGAGGTGTTTCCATTTGACTCTCTGATGACTGCCTCTTTGCAAGTCGCACCAAAAGGCCATTCAGTATCAAAGAGCGTCTGTTGGCCGGCCTTATCTGACATCAGAGAAGTTGTTTACATAAACACAAGCCTTTCAACTACTGTTTGCCCCTGGCTGAAATACCATCAGATAGCAAAAACTCATGTTTAGAAATTCATGAACAAAGATTTAATGAATAACTTATTTCATATACTTTCTCTCTTTTTCTTTTGTTGAACACAAATAAAAAAGAATGAAATGTAAATTCTTTAAATACTTAAATTCCCTGTAATAATAGCTTGTTTACATTGCTGTTCTTTCTCTTCGTTTGAGATATAATTGTGGAGTGTATCAGTTCGTGAAATAGGATCAAGTGTTTAAACAAACTGGAATCTTGAAACATAGAATCTGGTCTCTCAAAAAAAAAAAAAAAGGAAAAATATAAATTGCCGCGCCAACTTTGGAATATTCACATAAGAGTTTCATGGAATTAGCAGTTACAATTCTGCGCAAATTGTTGCAAATATGAATTAAGAGATATGAAGCATTATTAACCTTACAACAAATTTTTTTACAACTAAAATAATTTGTTATAGAATTATCATAAATAAGATGCTTAAGTGATTTGACATTAAAGTTTCAGCACTCTAACATTGGTAAGTTTTGAGTGTGTTAAAGACCTAATCCTAATATTCAATTTCTGATGACAACTTTTCATTTTTTTAATTTCTTTTATTATTCATGTTTTCTTTTCTCTTCAAAGACTTAATCTGGCCTATCCGAGCTCCTTTTTAATCCGGTAAGCTAGTGCAGTATCTATTCTTCTATTCTGCCGGTACTCGTTTGACTGTGCGGTGTGGCGCTTTAATCTCCTGCCTCTTCAGCTGATTTAGTTCGGAGATACGTTCACTTTTATGCTGTTAATAAATTCTTAAGTTAGTGGTTATTTTTGTTAAGGACATCTAGAGTTAAGGACTTCTAGAGATTTACTGTCTCCATAGCAACAACAACTTTGAGAGCTCATTACATGAAATTCTAATCAAAAATGACCACTTCCTGCGCTCCGAAGAAGTATTACACATAAAAAAATCATTAAGTAAAAATCTATCAAAACAAAACAAAAGAACAACCAAAAATAAAAGCCATAGTTCTTTTTGTGTCTAAGTACCATAAAAATCTCAACTGATTTCTCCCTCGTTCCATTTTCCGTAAAACACGTGTTCATTCTAATTTCTTTACGACAAATATTCCTAAAACAGTCCTTGAGGCTCCTTTGAAGGCTTTTGGAAAATCATAGTTATTTAGTCGTTGTTGTTCTGCTGATCAAGATAAATGTAATAAGTACTTCGACAACTCAATAAGAAAGACATTATTTGCACTTAAATCGAACGACATACGACAAGTACAGTCAACCATTTAAGCCGGATGATTAAGGATTGCACTGATAGGCAATGCATCCACCGCAGAATTTGACAAGAATAATTTTGATCCCAATGGTATGTCTTCTAACAAGGTTTTCATTATTGAGGAAATCCGAAAAATACTTTATTATGTAAAAAAGTCGAGATATGTTGTTGAATGATCCAGAAAGAATCTGAATTGTCTGCATCAGTGAGTTTCTTTCTTTCGACAATCCTTTTCTGCCTGTCTAAACATTTTTAGGCCAGACAAAATTTTAATTGCAATTCAAATATTATATAGATACCTTTTTTTGTTTTTTTTGCAAAGAGTTTATCCTACTTAAATAAACTGAAGAAAAAGACAAGAAATTGTCTTTCTCTTTGCTATCATTTTTTTCATAATTTTTCTTTCATTTAAGAAATGTCTTCTTAATAATTGTTTATTACTCCATGATCAATTGTTTACTTTCCAGGATTTTCGATAAAATATAAAGTAATTTACTGTTTATTTCAATATAATACACTTAATTTCATTTTAAAGTTAGAAATACATGAATATGGATCTTGTAGATAGTTTTTATTGTTTCAAATGTTCCGTTAATTAAAAAAAAAATTCTAAAGCTCTAGATAAGGAAGATTGTTTTTCAGATATAAACAGAGTAAAAAAACCTATCCTTATTCAGCAGCAGCAAAATCAATGTAGGTTTTACTATTGTAGGAAAAAAATCTGTTTCGTCGTGGTTTAGGTCATCTCAAAGTTCCATTGCTATCTTTATGTCAACCCAACGCACTATCAATGATGTCCTACATAAGAAACCTTCTGTTCCGACCAATCAATCTTAGTTAATCTAACCTCGCTGTCAAATGAGGTAATCGCCGATCTAAGTGATTTGTCTTCCTCTCGGATATGGAGAGTCTTCTGGTTGGAATGGAACAGAACAAGATATGTTTGCAACTACCTCAATTGCTAGGAAAGAAAGACGTGTCTTCAATAGCCAACCTGGATTACTTCAGTCAGCAAATGATCTATTTCAATGAATTGAATTCAAGCTGTCAGCAAATTTCTCGGTCTCATCAAGCAACGACCGCAGTGCATCTGACCCACTTTGAGATTTCTCTGATGATTTTAATGAACTCTGTAAAGGAACCGAGTGTAAAAACATAAAAGAGTCAACTGCTTTAAAAAACAATGGTATTTTGAATTTGATTAAAAAAAAAAAAAAAAGCAAAAGGATGCATTAAAGAGAATTTTTTTTAAAATATTCACAGACATTTACAGAAATGTTACAAGAGACAAAACGAAGTCTCTCGAAGAGCTTTATATACATGAGTGGGAGAGTTTTTCTACATTATTTGATTTATCGAGCGTCTTCGTTCATTCATTCCTTTTCAAATTGAATCAATCAGAAAGTTGAGGTAAGATTCGGGCCAATTACTTAAGTGAGGCCAATTCCAAAAGCCATCAAATTTATTAATAAAACAAATAATAAAATAAACTTTGAGAAGAGGTTCTCCTTTGGTTTGGGGTTCAGGCTCTGCTGTCCTCCCTCCTTCCAGAGTCTGGTCCTAAATATTTATTTAAATACAAAACATTCATAATCATAATGTTTATAAGACTCGATCGTCGATCTTAACATTTTTTATCAGAACTAAATTTTTTAAATGATTTTTTTTTTCTTTTCCATTTTTTTTTTCTTCCATTTTTACTTATATTTCACTTTATAATTAATGAATTAAAGATATCATAGAACAGAAAAACTTTACAAAAAAAAAATAAATAAATGGAAATGCAGCAAAACATTAACGGCAGATTTCTCCAAAAAGTCTTAAGCTAATCCTGGATTAACTCTATTGAATCCAATAGAATTACGACATTAGATAATACTAATACCATTTGGAGAAATCGGCAGTAAAAGAAATAAACCTTATGTTAATTTATTCGAAATTTTCACCTTGGGTCTCGGTTGGCTTCAAGTGATGTTTTTAACTGCTAAACAACTAATTATCTAACAATACGACAATATGTAATTACTAGATAAAACTTCAGCTATTCATCGGGGACTGAGCGTGCAACGCGGGGAGGCAATGTTGAGAACTAGGGGTGCGATTGTGTTCGTATTTTGGGTTGGATTACAGATAAGCATTGTAACACAATCAGCTAAGATTTGGGGAGTTATTTTTGAGAGATGGGAGGGGGTGGAGACCAAAACAAATATATCTATGTTTTAAACTGGCCCCTAAGTAAGCAACTTACTAAATTATAAGGAAAGCTGTTTTAACATGGTGGACAAACAGAAGAAAAAAAAAATGTTAAAATAGAACGACTTTGCATGTTCAGTCAATCAATGCTTGTCCCTTTGCCTACTTAATAATGATGCAGAAACTCACAGATACCTCTATTTTCTAAATACGTAGATACGAAAGTTGTAATTGTGCAGTTAAAGAAAAAAAATGTAAACTATATTTTTAGGAAAATTTAAAAGACTGATAGACAGTTAAGAAATGTGGCTGTCTATTTCTAGTGAGGTCACAGGCTAGTGAAGCTAGTGAGGTCACAGGCAAAACTTTTAAAGTACATATTTAAGATGAGGAAGTGTTACATTTTGATTTTCTTATAAGGAAAAAAGTCGTAATGATCACTATCAAAGGATTACGTGCGAAATTATTATTTATTTTACATTTTCTGTAGAATGGCGAAAAGACATGTTCTAATCTTTTAAACTAAAAGTTAATAGCAAATTTTCTTAAACATTAAAAGATTTTCATATATTCGATATTTTTCAGGGTTTTCTCATTGCTGTAAATTCGATCAGTATTAATTGTTAAGGAAAAAAAAAGAATCTAAGTGATCAGCAAAACAAAATGAGAGCAGTGTGTAGAACGTAGTTCAATCGAGCTCTGTAATCTCAGTCGGGCTATTTTCAAATGCCTCCCTTCACGAAACCTACCGAGATAATCAGATAAACCACGAGACTTAAAGTACTGTTTGGCTCTAATGCACAAACCCTTAAACTAAATTAAAATTCTTCTTCCTCTTCCTTATCCAATTAACGAGATTAGGCTAAATCGAGAAGGCCATGGCCTCTTAGGAGGACTATGGATGATTCTTGCAGATTACAGAATGTATTCAAAACATATTCTAAAATCTATTTGCCATAGAGGGAGAAAGCTCCTTTAAAAAAACCTATCTATATTCAAATGTTGGGTCTCCTATTTAATGTAGCAATCATTTGCAGTTAAAGCGCGTGATTCTGTTAGTTTTTGTTCTAGATGGTTCTCGAATAGATGCTTGAGGTTGTTACATTCTATTCAAATACGATTTCTCTTTTTCTGAGATGTTCTATCATTGTAGGAAGTGGAACATCATCGTTTCCTTCGTCTCTAGCTCGTTGACTGGTCAGAAGATCGGCTTTTTCATTGCCACGGACAAAAGCAGGAAATCCAATGATTTTCACTCCTGTGTGAAGTGTATTGCGTGCTGGCATCCGCACTAATTTCTGTTTATGTGTCTTAGAATTAGAGAAAACTTGCACTGTACTGATCTGCTACTCTTCTGTAGGCAGTTACAGTAGAAGTTTTTATTGGTTTATGGGTTCACCACCTTTAAGTTAGTTCTTGTTCTGTTTTGTTTTGTAAGTCCTTGTTTTCTTGTTCTGGGTTTCTCGTTAGTGTCAGTATTTTAAATCAGTCTTACGTCAATTATTCTAGGGCGTTATTTTGCATAAAGCAATTTTTTTGAAAGGCGACTTCAAAATCGAAATCTCGAACAAATCCCTTTACGTAATAACAAAATTACCTACATTATCTAAGCAAAACTGTATCTATTAACATCTGTGTATAATATTTTTCATAATACTTTAATAATCACTGTGAGGACACAACAAAAAAATAAATAAATACAAAATAAAAAAGCTTTTTACTGACGAAAGCTTAGCTTAAAAGATATCATCTTAACACACTTCCACTGTAGAAGCGTCATTCAATTGTGTACTTCTGGTAAATTTTATGACTTAGTTTTGCTGTTTTCTATTTTCGGAACTTCCGTTAAAGTGTAACGAAATTCTTTCAGTGAAACAGAATTCAGGAAATACTTTGAGGTTGTTAAAAAGAAGTATTTGAATTCATAAATAACTAATATTTCATTATGAATTACATACAATGTTCAATAACGTAATAAATTTCAAGAATTCTTAATGATAAACAGTTAGTAATATTGTTTTTAAATTAAAAATGTGTGGCTATTCAGCTGAAGATTTTGCTTCTCAGTAATTCATCATTCCTTCCCCTCCTTTCTCTAACACATCAAAAATTAAAGACAAAAGTGAAATATTATTGTTCGTCACGTTGACCTCCTTATTTGGTAATAATATAGTTCCTCATTTGTTTTATATAAACTTCTTCTTTTTAATAAAAAATAAAACAAAACATGATCTGGAAAAAACATTATGATTTATCTTCTTATACATTGGTGATTGGAAACATTTTAATTCAAGAAAGGGTTTTTTTAGTGAAGATTTTTTTAGACGAGAAATTCCTCAAGTATTTTTAAATCAGTTCCTCTTTCATTATTTATCTTTTATAAATCTTGCCAGTAATTTTTTTTTTTTTTTAAATCAAGCAATAACATTATTGCAATGGCTCTGTCTACCTCAAAAGTCTTAAAAGAAAGAAAAAACAACAGTACAAGAATCACTGTTATTGCGTGAAAAATAAATATGATGTATACAGACAATAGGCTTAGAAAAAAAATGTTGGTAGTTATTTGAGAAGATTATACAAGGACAAAAGCCCCGAGCGCCATACCTGGAGAGTTGAGATACACATTCAACCAAATTCAATTTAAATGTTTTCAAGCAGGCACGTAGCCCGGAGGGGGGGGGGGACTCGGAGGTTGAAGCCCCTCTCGAAATCTAAACAAAGAAAAATCTTTCTCAATTGTCAGAGTTGAAATCAAAGGAACTAATCATATTAATGTAAAATTTTCGCCTATTACAACATCCAAGGGAAGATAGTGAGTGTTGATATTCTTACTAAGGCTGACCACAACACGGCACTTTTTCTAGGAATGAGACCCCCCCCCCCCCCCCCCCCCCCAGAAAATTCTGGCTATGTGCCTGCTTTCAAGAGGAACAAACAAGAAAAATGAGAATTTGTCCTAAGTATTTTGACGAGTTCGTTTCGAGAAAACAGTATCATACAAACGAGTAAATGTCCATGTGAAAAGTACAAATAAGTGAATATTAAAAATGAAAGTAAATAATAACGTATATTAATGTTAACTGCTCCCGAAAATCGGGGGCATTAGTTTGGAACGATAACTCAAAACCGTGATGGAAAACAAATGAGAACAAGATATTTAAAAACTTTTCTTTTTTTGTTTTTAATATTTTTTTCTTATATTCATCTGTTATTAATTTTAATTTTTATCAAGTAAATTAATCAAGACAATTGCAAATAAACAATAATTTTTTTTTTTATTACTTTCAATTAGAATACGTCTCACTTGATTCATTAATTAATAAATAATACAGCATTTAATAGCATTTATTGAGCATTGAGAACACTTTGCATTTTCCTATGGACCGTGGAAGGAAGTAGAAAGTTCCAAAAGCAATCACTATATGGAGACAGATGATTGTTACATTGCTTAGTAAAGTTTTATGAAAAATTAAAATTTACGTTTGTATTAAAAATTGATGCAAGTAATATGGGTTTTTAAATCTGCATTATTATATCAATAATACTCTTTTTCTTTCATAAGGACGGTCTGACAGACAACCATCGACAATGAATGCTTCTAAAACTGTTTCTATAAGAGCAATTTCAATTATTCCTGACTGTTAAGACTCCACTGTGTCTTCATTACTCAAAAAGGAAAAAAAAAAATATATTGTAGAAGTGTGAAATCAAAGAATTTCCAATTCGAGTCGTAATTATCATAATTTCACGTTCCCTTTTATAACGAAAAATCCTCATTTGGTTTCCAGGAAGCAGAAAGAAAGTTGAACACCCACACGGATGCCTGCACTGCTCCGATGGGTGTAGGCAACGTAACCCCCCCGCCCTTCCTATCTCTCCTTTCAATTTCAATGACAACCTCCCTAGAGCGGTTAATGCAACACTTTTCAAATGCAGTTATTACAATGCCTCAGACGATAATGCTCAGCAAATATTTACTTTGGATTTAAATGATCTGAAGATCATTTGATAAAAATGACAGTAATAAATTACTATTAAAATTAAATTTTTTGCCAGATACTAATAATAGAAGCTAAATAACGAAAGCATGACCGATCCCATGATGTAATTGCAATTGCACTTTTGATGGAAAAAACCCCCACATAAGTTTAAGTTCATTTCCTCGTAGTTTTCAAATAATAGGTTGATGTCAAATTAATAATGAATAAAACAAAACTTAATGATTGGGAAGGTCCTCGAAAGGTTTAAAAGGCAAGTTTTTCTCACTTAGAACCTGGAAGTGCCTTCAATAAAGCAGAAAAGCATGAAGAAAGCAAACCCACACAATGACCGACACAATTACTTGGGTAAAGTCGACCGTGAAATGAAAGATTTGTGAAGAAGGAACACCAAAGAATAAGAAAAGAAATGATACAACAACAACAATAACAACACACCAGAATTATTCTCATGAGAACCCAAAAAAAAGATTTTTTTTTTTTTTTTTTTTTAAGAAAGATTGTAAATGAAAATAGTTCTGCTGAGAAAGGAGAATCTTCCATCTTATTATTTTGTGTTAACAATCGCAAATGGAAGAAATTAAAGTCCAAAGAGAACCATAATATTGCGTATTCAAAAATGAAAAGACAAACCAACAAAAGGCATCTCAACAGTCGCGGCACTTGAATTAAATATTATGTAACCTCAGCAGAAACACATTCGAAATTCCCAATTATATATTTTTCAATAGAAATGCGGAATTTTAAGTATAAAATAAAAAGCTCTCGAAAAAAACCTAGAGCTATTTTCCTTAAAACGTTTGGATTTCTTGTTTTACTTTTCTTTGTTTTGTTTTTTTAAACTGTAAAAATCATTTAAAGATAAAGTCACGTTAATTTTTGATTGAGTTGCAAGAATCCAATTACTTGTAATCAAAATATCAACACAAGGATTAATAAATAGAGTCCTATTCAATTGCTACATATCAACAGAAATTCAATGTTTTGCATCTAATGCTCTTTTTCCGTAGGTTTTGGCATTTTTTTCGGACAAAATTTCTCGACAGAACGCACTCCGATAAGTCTTTTTTTTTTTTGAGACAAGTAGCATCGTCTCTTGTCCATATTACCAGGTTTCAGGAAGATGTATTCACCGGTTCAGAAGTTGTTAGGGGTGGTCCCAGAATGACTGCTTTTATAAACCTCACTTTCCTGGGAAGTACTAAAAGGTAGGCTTTAAGAAATTAAGTTTCCATAAAAGAAACATTGTGTTAGGTGCTAAATACATCTTATTGTAGCTGTGAAAAATCTACAAGAATGTACACACAATAAGATGCAACAGGATTCTTTTAAATTACAGTTAATACTCTGCAAATAGCAAAAGTAAATTTGAATAAAACAAATAAATTTAAATATTTTTAATTATCTGATACTGAACTCAAAATCAAATCCTAGGGATTGTGTGTAACATCTATATTTTTTTTTTCATTCAGTTATTGATTGTGGGTTTAAACGTTGATTCGGTTGAGACATTTTTATTGAAATCGGTAATGAACAGCGACTTTTCGAATATTAAATGCTAAAGTTTAAAGAATTTAAAAATTCGTTATTATTCCATCAGTGAGGCAGCGTTTGCGCGAGCCCCACATTAGTTACGACCTACAAGGACGTGACCAGAATGAAAAGAGCCGAGGGGGGGATTGAGCCGCCGGAGGACCAATTGGTGATTGCAGAATACACGGCCTTCAAAGCACTGGGATTCTACTGAAAAACCTTAATTTCATCAATAAATAAGCAAAAGACGAAAGAACCAATTCCACATCGTTACTCCTTCCCAGAACGAAACAACACACACTCACAGCTGTAACCCAACCCCAGGACATCACCAACAACCTGTTTCCGCCAAGAGTTTGTTCACAGTCCAACAACTGTTTAAATCCACTATGTTTTAACCACTTTTAAAAAACAGTATCCATAAATAAACCTTTCCCCGAATAAAATTTAGTTTAAAAGAAGGATTTCTGTAATTTTTTTACTTTTTTCTATGGTAACATTTGCTAATAATTTTCCTATATGTTTTCATTGGATATTGTCTCGGTCTCATTCGGTCATCGACTACTTCGTAAAAAAACATCAATGGAAGAAAAGCATTTATTTTTAAAGATTTCTACAAAAAATATTAGTAATACAAAATGAAAGCAACTGTCTGCAAAATGTTTTTAGTTATTAAATTTTTTGTAGTAAGGAATTTATTTTGTTTTGATTCGACTCATGATTTTTTTTTTCTTTTAATTTAAGATTTAAAAAAAAAAGTTGCAGTTGTTAAGAAATTCGCAAAGTTTCAAGACTATTCTGAAATCATGTCCAAGCAAACCTGTTTATTTTCAAAAATAATAAAAAATATTAACAAAAAATATACAATATCAGGATAGAAACGTCAACCAAATGTTAGATAATAGCTCTACCAATGACATAGAAGTGTTCAGATGTTTGGATTTATTAAAAATAATTCAAAGATACTTATTTGGATGCAAAAAATTGTTTGCCTAATTACAATGTATGATGTAAACACAAATAAAAGGTCCGTTAGTCGGAAAAGCGGAAATGATACTTGTATTGCGAGAAGTTGTTAGCCTCATAAAGCATTCCTTCCTGTAAATCACTTACATATTTTTCATGCGGGTGATATAACTTCATCACAGAGGCTTAAGCTTCTTTTTTATGTTGAGTAAATTTTTGTTTTTAAGCAAACATATAATTAAAATGTCTTGAAGTTAACTGCGTGTTTACTTTTTGAGTGTATATAATCCCACTGTTAGAATCGTGCCGTAATTGGTGTGTTTATACGACTCAGTGCTCGCGGACGCATCATCATCTTCTTTAAGTGAGAAGGTGGGAATATTAAGGAAGGATTTCTACAGAAAAAGTCGTAGGATTTGTAGTTACAACCAACTTATGTGGGTCAGCGTGAGCAGTCAAGGTCGGAATCGCTCAAGCGAAGCGTCGGCCGCTGCTAAAGCATGGCCTTGTGTCGCTGTCGGCTCGGCCGTGATTCCCGCATCGCGTCCGGCGGTCGCCACTGCAACACTCAAGGGACAGTCGACCGACTCGATGCGTGATCATAGGGTGGGAGGTATCAGCTGTTATTATCTAGTGACGCTGTTCACTGACCTCACGCCACAGTTGAAATTTCAATAAATATTCCGTTGTGCTTTTTTGAAGGAAGGAGGAGGGGCGAAAAAAGGTGAAAAAAAGTTTCACTACTTGTATTTTTATTACCGGGAAATGTTTAAAGAGACTTAATTGGCAAATTTTGGGGGTAACATTGCGTTCGCTCCTTCTTCATTTTTTATCAAATTCCATCTATGACTGCATTCGTTCGCTGTTTACATCTTTCGATTCTGTATTCTTATTGAATCTGGCTAAATTCCTTGAAAGACTTCCAATCGCTTTATTTAAACGATTCAAATTTGAAACTAGAAAATGCCAACAGGGCAGACTGTTACTTACCTGAACTTGTAATCGATGCTGGGTGAAGATCTGGCAACCGTGAATATCCAATATCGGGAGAAAATAAGCCAACGTGAAGGCAGTTGAAGAAAGACGTCCACCACTGATTCTAGCAACTACTTGGAACGAGCAAAGGCCTTAGGGCAGAAAACAACTACGACGACCTCAACTAGAGCGTAGGGCTTAGGTGGTACTCAGGTCGTCCGCCAGATGGAGCCAATACCTGTTGCTCTTGAATAGGCTTTGTAGTTGCAACGACACTCCCTCCAACACAGCTGCAAAGAGCTAAAACTAAGTAGGCCCTGTATTCTAAGGAAATCTATTTCAATTCCGAAGTGCTTCCAAAATCACTAGCTATTAACTGATTTTCCTTTCAAGCAAGTAGAACACACACAAGTACACAGGTGTTCGCTTCTTCTTCGGTCCCTCCAAAGCTTACGATACTGTTCTGGAAGTGCCTAGAAGCATTAAATCAACATAGCAGAAATATTCCCTCATTAGATCTATCTCGTAAATATAATAATTTAAGCTTCGTACTATTGTTCTTTTAAAATAGGTTTATGCAAGTAGAAAGGAGTTTAAAAACTCCAAAACAAGAGAGCAAAAAATTAAAATACAAATCAATACAAATGTCAATTGTGAATTTTTAATCAAAGATGAAATTAATATTGTTTTCTGTTACTATAAAATGGAATGAATGGTAATAATATTTGTAATGGTTATGTATTTGAATTTAAGGTTACGTCTTTTCATAAGCATAATTGAATTTAATATTATTATTATTATGTTTGTATGTTTCAAACCTTGGGTTTCCCCAGCAAAAACAATATGGCGGGTCAAAGACCAAAGCACATACTGCCAAGTGTAAAGACGTGTGCGAGAATGATT
>JAFIDM010012231.1:145927218-145942158 GCA_023159025.1 Thereuonema tuberculata
AGCCAACATCAACGAGAATTCTGTACAATTGTTTCATCCTTATTGGGAATCATCAGCAGAATCTACTCGTTGATGTTAATACTGTGGATCTTTCAGGATCATTTTTTATTTTATTGTTGTTTATCCCGGCGGGCCATTCGCGGGATCGCATTTGCTTTTGGGTAGAGCTTTCGCGCGGCGAGCCAAACATCAACGAGTAGATTCTGCTGATGATTCCCCAATAAGGATGAAATAATTGTACAGAATTCTCGTTGATGTTGGCTCTATGGGCGAAGGCATATTTATTGTCCGGTTGGCGATTTCTCTCCATTTAACAAATAAATAGCATAACACATTACTTTTAAGAGGTAAATTGATAATGTAAATTTTACTACTTTTTTTAATATCAATATCTCAAATTAAGATATGTTCTTAATAATGAATTATAAATTTGTAGTAGAATCTTACATATTCTCTACAACTAATCAAAATTGTAATTCAATGCAGGAAAACTTATGGTTCTTTAAGTGAAATAATTCAATAAAGTTAATTTGTTAACCCAGTATTAATGTGATTTCAAGATGATATTAATATTGGGATGAGTCCCAAATACGAGAATTTATATTTAGCTTTGTTATCTGCACAACAAAATACAACACTCAGTAAAAACACCTAAGTGTTGCAAGCCTGTAAGATGGAATATTCCACTAACAATCGTACTAAGTTCATACTAAGAATAGAATAATTTTCTAAACATTACCAAACCATATCCTATATAGTCTTTGCTACTATCTGTAGCTCAACTGCATTTCTTTTTCAGCTACATTTATGTTACAACAAATTACAAAGAAAGTAGCTAAGTGAATTGTTTGCTCTTTCGTGAAAAAGCACTTTATCCGTCACATTAAAATTAGTAAGAAGGGATCAGGTTATTAACTTCATCTTTCTTCTGTATTTGTCCCATTTCTCAAGGTATAATTTTGACAGAAGACTGCCTCTTCTAATATATACAGGATAATGATAAGCAATAATTGCAAGATTAGACAAGAATTATACAGTAGTAAATATCTAACAACATTTCTTTTTCTTGATATTAATACTTATTAAAATCTCACAGATGATCCAATGACATTTATTGTTAGTAATTTAGTTGGCTAAAAAGTTGATAAATATTTTGCAGAGAACAACATAACACCCAGGTGCTCTGTGACCTTAAAAAGTCAAAGATCCACTGAACTAAATAGCATAATTGAAGATTATTAGAAGTCTTAAAGAAATTTTCCCCTAAGCTTATAACTAAAGGCTCCATCACTGCTATTACATTCCCAAAGGGCATGTTTACAACACTGTTTTCTTTCATTTAAATTAATTTTTAATTTAGGTTAATTATAAATTGGAGAAATTAAATCTTTTTCCTTTACAAATAATAGTTCTCAATTTTATAAGTCACAGTGATGTATTACTACACAATTTGAGAAGAAATAAGTCTATATTACTTTTTTTAGAGCATGGAATATTCACCAGAGATCGATGATTACGTTTATCTCTTTCTTTCTCCTTTTCCTTTAGTATAAATATTTTACAATTCATTGTCATCAAAATCTATCTAGGTTCTTATCTAGAACCTCAACTTCTGAGCCATAAACTTTAAGCTTAATTGTTTCCTTTTGTTCTAAGAATATCTTGACTCCAACCCTTTCCTTATAAATATGCCAAGTTCCACTTTTATTTCATATCCCTCATAATATCAATAGAAAAAGATTTCAAATACTGAATTCTGTTACTTTCTTTTAGCGAGATTGATAATACATAAGCCTCATTCTTACCTGGCTCCAACCAGCAGTTGGTACCTTGGAATATCAAAAACTAGCTGATTGTAAGAAACGACTCCCACCTTAGAAAATCGATCTATATTGGGCAGAAGATCTGAAAACAAACAAACAAAAAACAACAAATTATTGTAATGTACCAATATTTAATACCACTTATGTTTCACATACTAGTAAATCAAATACGTGAAAAATTCAAGTAAAATTCTTTTTTATTTCAATTTCTTAATTTCAACAGCAGAATTCAGTCTTTCAAAAGATACACCGCAGTGAACAATAGCCACCAGGATTTTATCTTGATTTCGGAGGAAAGTTGCCATGAAATCTACTTCAGACAATGAAGAGACCAAACACAAAATAAACAAAAAAGAATAATAAAAAGTAATAGAATGCAATAATAATAAAAAAAAAAAAAAACAAGGTCAAGCCTCAATAGGAATAAAGAACGAGTTAAAAGGGATAAGTGATAAAGAAAATTGAAAATAATCAGGGATTTTTAAAAAATTCAGTATGATTTCAAATTAATTGCTTCTTGGCATTCTTTATGACACTGTCAAAATGCCGCTTCTGTGAAATCCCCTTGGGATTATACCACCTGCGGTATTGAATATCTAACAGAATTAGTGCTATTTTGCAGCAAAAAAATAAAAAAAAATATTATACTTGTAAAAACAGGATGTAAAACTAAAATTCCAATTCCAATTTGAGTAAACAAGAACTATCAAACCAAAATAAGAGTCAGTATTCCAATAATTAATTTTTCTTCAATTTATTTTTTCGTAACTCAACTTTTTAATTATGTTTTTATTTTAATTTTTTATTATGGCGATTATTATTATTTTTTTTCCTTGCTTAATTTTCACCTTTTTCCTTTATATTTATGTTTAATTTCTTTTCCTGAAGTCTGATAGCTCAGTAAAAACCACTGTTCAAATACTTATCCTGCTCCTCAAAAAAAAAAAAAAAAAACCACAGAAAAATAACGCTCACAGAGAGATCAACAATTATTTAACTGACACGTACTAGTAGAGTAAATGCGGAAATTGTTGAGTAATATTTGATTTACTTTTGGTGTATCTGTAAAGTTTAAATTTCCAAGAATTCTCTCCTTCATGTTTTTCTTATTATCAAACGAAATTTCCCCAAACTTTACTTCGTGGAATACAAAACAAGGCAATAAGATAATAACGTTTGAGAGCTGATTAAATAAATAAATAAAAACATAAATAAATAAAAAAGATTCATTTGTCTTTTTAGTTTTTTTTTATGGGGGGGAGGGGTAACAAAGCAAAAATAATGTTAGTAGCAGTTGTAGTTCTCAATGTTAGGGAGGCAACTGTTTCTGCACAAGGTAATAAAACAGAACACTCCACCCAAACTTTAACTCGCTGACCCTTGGCTGAAGCCTTGGAAAGTACAATTGACCTCCAACAATAGCCTCGCACAAGGATACGTTTAATCCAAGGAATGGGAATAAATTAGGTTCTTGAATCATGATTTCAAAATCTGATTTGATTATGGAAGATTACACCATAAATGTAACTATATTCCAAAGGACAAGTGTGATTTTATTTATGCATTATAAACTTTTTAAAAAGTGAGAGAGAGAGAGAGAGAGCGCGCTTACAATAACGATCATTTTTCTTTTAAAAATTGTTATAATCTTTCTTCAGTTAGAAAAAAGAACGTTGATAAAGGATCTGTTGGCTAAGTGTTACAAAGTTCAAAAAGTAAGATTGATTTCATTGTATCTCAGAACGATTTGACAATTTTTATTATTTGAACCAAAACCGAAAAGAAATGAAATCAGCCTTATAAGCTGACTTTTGTTATTATTATTATTATTATTATTAAATTCATAGTAATGAAGTTTTGGTCTAACTCAGTAGTAAGCACTCTGTGGTCTGTCACTATTTCTTTGATGGCACTGAAGCTTTAAAATAATGTTTAACTTTGAAAATATGTTAATAAATATAAATTAAAAAAGTATTCTTTAAACTTCTAATTTATCTTTAAGAAAATTTAATTTTTCAGCTTCCAAACAAATATAACGGAAAAAAATAATTAAGCTTGATTTAAGACAAAATATTCTTTATGGCTTTCATTCTAATATGGATACTATTACACACTTCTTTTTTTTTTCCTTCGTTTTCAGTTGCTCCCAGATATCATAAAGAAATCCAGAAAGAACTTTGAGCTTACTTTTCTCAAAATGGGCGCTATCCCCCAACTTCTTTTTTTTTTTTTTTTCTAAATTGTGAAGACAATACAAAGGAGAAGGGCGTCTTCGTATTTGTAAATTAGTTTACCCTTCGAATACAAACAACCTACTTTCAAATCTATATCGAAAATGATATAAACACTTTTATTAGGCTTTACAATATCCATTATGATACTGATTTATTACTGGAATTTAATACAAATTCAATTTACCCATTAATAGAATTTAACTATTTAGCTTCGAATGCTTCCTTTGGGAACCTTCATGCGCAAATTTCTCCATAGAGATCTATGCGGAGGAATTTTCTATAAATTCATATATCAAACTTCAAGAAGACGGTATTTTAACGTTTTTAGAAATATACAATCACTCACAAACAACAGCCACGCGATTTTTCTACCTTTTAATCGAAAAGTATAATAGGTTTCATACCTGTGGAATAATGATTACTAAAAAAGACGATTGTTACTATTACCTTCGTAACTAAAGTAAATATCAGCACTCAAAGAAAC
The DNA here is from genome assembly GCA_023159025.1 of Thereuonema tuberculata. NCBI lineage: Eukaryota > Metazoa > Arthropoda > Chilopoda > Scutigeromorpha > Scutigeridae > Thereuonema > Thereuonema tuberculata. The sequence goes on from JAFIDM010012231.1 coordinate 145,931,760, forward strand.
TTTAAAAAAGACGGATGCTAAAAAGTTAAGAATTATACTTAATAAAAAATACAAAAGAATAATGTAACTGGAGGGTGATGTTGCATTTAAAGAAATGTATAGTTAAATTTTATTAAAATTTCGAATTTAGGATGAAACTGATGGAAAGGCTGATTCTTCAGCCTTGTTTTTGCTTAAAGAGAAAAGGGGACATTATATATAATCGTCCCATATTTCCTCTTCAAGTCCTTTCTTTTGTAATGTATATCATTAAACATCTTCTCCGACACAAGAAACAAATGTGGTATTTAAATATTTGTTTCTTGTGTCGGAGAAGATATTTAATGATATACATTACAAAAGTATACATTAGTTTCCGTAAAGACGAAATTATCCTAAACAGGCAAAGAAGCAGTGAGATCAGGATATCAAGTAGGCCAATTCACTCGACTTCTATACTGGGTTTTGCAACAACAGATGATAATGTAATCCAAGATTAAACCTGGCTAATAATTAGAACCATACGGGGTAATGAAAGCAGACAAATTCTACTAAATGAAAGCCCGCAATTCTTATCATGATCTATGATTTTGAGAAATAAAATTCTTATAATCAGCTTTAATTTTTTTCCTACACAGATGGGTCTCGTAAATTAATGTAAAGCTGCTCTCTGAAGTCTTTTCAAGCAAGTTTGTGGTCTCTTCGCTTGTTTACCATCAAAAAGTCACGTTCAAAATAAAAAGGCTTTTAGCAACTGACTATTCTTCTTCTTAATGACATTTCCCATTAATAAAAGTTATCCAAACATTATATAATGTAATATTATTCGTCGTTAATTTATATATATATATAAAAATCCCTGACTATTCTGTTTGCTTTGTGATAATATATTAAAATGGAATATCGAACTCAATTTTCTATCGGTAGAACGAACACTACACTTGACTGTTGATTGTTTTGTGACAGTTATCTAAGTATTTTTTGTGGAGGTGAACACTTTTTAGGAAATAAAGATAAAAAAAAAAAAAGAAGAAGAAAGAAAGAAAAGGCAATCGTGTTCTATGTTTCGTTTTTATTGCAATTAAAACTTTTGTTAAACCTTTTTAACGTGCATGACAAGAAAGGGATTAATAATATAGCAAATAACGCACACAGTCTGAATCTATGCTTTTTATTTTGACGGGAATTCCAAACAGAGCTGTTTCGATATTGTATGTCTGGTTAGCTAAAGAAACACTTTAGCAAATTAAATTCGACTTATTAGCAGACGTAATTTACATTAAACGAAAAACGTCAAAATTGCAGATGTCGCATTTGCCACGCTCATTCTTTTTCTACTACTACCGTTAAGTGGTGCTGCTTAATATAACTTTCTATCAAATTCATTAAAAATTATATTATAGTAAAAAAATATCAAATTAGAAAATGACTGTCAGGGGAAGGTAATGCAATTAATTCTTATCATTCTAAAAATTCAAATTGGTTTTCTTCCGTTGTTGACTTTTGGTTTCGAGATTACAATTATCTTTGGCTTACGTGACAGCCAACAGGTACGCGTATCATCTAAACCTGACTCTATCAAAGCTTATGATCAAGGTTCTAAATCATATTTCTTAAAAAAAAAAAAAGTCTGAAATCTTCAAATTTTAACAACTATACGTTCGTAATATCTAATTCTAGATTTATTTTATTCTTTTATTTACTTTTAAATTTGAAAATAATTCAAAGAATACAATAATAAATCATGTAATTGAATTTTATCAGAGGATCAAATATAAAATTATCCGCCAAAGGAATAACAAATATTCACAAACAAACTCCCTAATTTCCCTAATTATTCGTTATAAAAAAATAATGTGTTTATGTATATATATGTAAAAATAAAATGTATGTCCGTATACAGGATGTTTCCGAACTTATGTTACAGAAGAATATGGTAGATAGAGGGTACGAAAACAAATAGTTTTCATTAAATAATATGTGTCCCAGTCTTGCACTGATACGGCACTACAGTGGTTTTAGTGTTGTGACTAGTAGATAATCATTCATGGTAGGGCCATTGCCATTTGCCTATTTGGAGTGTTGTGCATTAGAGAAAATGTTCAAAGTGACCCCCTCTTGTTCTACACAATAGTGGCATCGCCGGAGCATTGACTGCCAAATTCGTTCAAACTGCCAGGGGTAGTGCAGATGGTGTTGCAGACTTCGACAATTCGTTGACGCAGTTCATCGACTGTATCGTCAGGTATGGAGTACACGAGGCTCTTTACATAGCCCCTACAGAAGAAGTCAATCGGATTAAGATCCGGCGATCGTGGAGGCCATGGGACGGGATCTCGATTACCGATCTATCTTTCACCCAATGTTTCCATCAGGCGTCATCCTGCCACGAGACTGTAGTGCGCAGGTGCTAAGTCAGGCTGGAACCACCTCCTGGCGCGTACAGCGAGCGGGTACGTCTTCCAACAAAAACTACAACGTATTTCTCAAGAAGTCCCGGTTCAGATTCCCCGTTAAACGATTTGGCAAAACACAACACTAAAACGACTGTAGCGCCGTATCGGAAGACCGGACACTATTACTTAGTGAAAACTGTTTGTTTTCATACCCTCTATCTATCATATTCTTCTAATGTTACAAGTTCGAAAACACCCTGTATACCTTTTATATATTTATTTCCTTTTTTTCTTCACAATAATAAATCGTTCTCTGTAATGTACTACAGAAAAGTGCTAATAACAAAATCAATTATTTTTAATAAGCCAATAACTCATCTGTATTTTAATATCTGTTATTTTCATTAGTATCTGTCATTAGAAAGTTACGGATCTCAACATATACAAGCTTCGGAAATTCCTCATGAATAGATAAACTACAGCGCTGGAGCTACATCAAAAGTGCTCGATGTATCAATAAATACATTCTAAGATGGAGACACAATATATTCATGATTTCAATTATTGACTCGACTGTTGTTTATTTCAATGCTATTTTTGTTAAAAAATCTAATTTTTTGCTATTTTTTTTCCCAAAAAAATTACAACTTTGGAATAAAATAAAACAAAACTATTAAAACTACAGTAAAAGTAAGATAGTTTACAAAAGACCTAAGAATTAGTTGCTGTCCTCTTTACATGGCTCTCTACAACGAGGGCTGCTGGACGCCATTTTGTATACAGAAAGAATGAAATCAATATACAATTAATGATGTTCCAATATATGATGGCATATTCTTTATTAGTGAACATGCCTACTGAATATTCCAGAAGTTCAAGACATATCTGTAATAGGAAACCATTTGGGTACTAATGGATTTGGGAATGGAATTAGATCAAAGAGCTCCTCATCCAACCATACGCATATCTATCTCAATCCAATATTTTAAATGTTCGGAAAAAGGGCCATTTCTCTTCTTTCTTCCATCAAATACACACATGCAATTGATCAAACAGAAGGCAATTTTCTTACGATAAACATCGCTACCAATATCCCACTGTCAATGCTGCTAGATAAGAGCACAATTACAAAATTACATTTCAAGCAATTTCCACCAAAATACCACACAAACTGACACCGAAATAACTAATCAATGGAAATCGGTTACATCCTGTAGATCAGATTGATTGATTCTAACTGACTACATTCCCTTTGTAGGCAATCGCAGTCTTATGCTTTTTCCATTTGTTGGACAACCCTATTTATTAGTTTGGAAGGAATTTCTCTGGGAGGAAGAGGAGTGTGTAGATATCAAATACAACGAACATAACTTAGCAAAGAATAATTCTATTCTGTATGCAATTCACGACTTATTTTTTTCTACGTCTGTGGTGTTGGCTACTCTGGCGTCTAAGAGAGGAAACAGGGACTCATTTTTCGAAGACAGAGAGAGAAGAAGATGGCGGCTCGTGATAAGGGCGCTGCCGCTACTCGCAGGAGGGGTTTTACTATTCGATCCAATTAAGGTGTCAAGAGATAAAAAACCAGTCTCCTACATCCAGCACAAGGAGTTCATCATCAAGGACGGACATTTATCTGGCCTAAGAAACGTTCATTAATTGGAAAGGAATTCGGAGACTACAAATCTCATTGAACTTTTTCCCCTTAATAGCTTAATCTTCAAGAATGAAAGATAAATAAATGTTCTTCAACTAAATAGGCAATAAAGCCGATATATTAATTTCAGCCAAACTGTCGATTTAATTTATAGAATTTATTCATCGATTACTGTCAACATTAATCTATTCTATCATTATTCACGAGATTCACCACGCCTTTCAGTCACAGCAATTCTGAATTTAATCTTCTCGCCATCAAACAACAGCAAAACACGGAGAAATAGGATAATCGACTGTTCGTGCAAAATTCTGAGAATCGTCTACAGCAGAAACGCGTAAATGCTTTGTTTATTTACATGATTACTACATATGCTTTATGTCTTTATTTAATGTGAATTGCAGCTAAAAACCAGTGTTCATTTACGATCGAAAACAATTGCCAACAATTCAATTATTTGTTCAAATGTCCTGGCGTAGTTGATCGGTCATGTCATGTCTAAAGAAGGCAAACATCTCGCGTGATTAGGGAGACAACCGACTTTGGGAAAGGGCCGTGAAGTCAAACCAAAATAAAACAAAACAAAACAACAGTTGACAAACTATGGGTTGTTGTTCTATCCTGTAAAGCACATAACGACATTCTTTAATCATTTGAAAATATTCATTTCATTAGAAAACTTAACTGAACTGATGATACTAATAATGGCGCCTCCTTCATTTTATTTAATAAGTTTCAGCTCTATCGAAATTTCAACTGTCGAAACTATACTGTCACTCAGTTGACGACTAATAACAACTGAACATGTTACAAAATCTCTATACTTACACTACAAGACTGAAATAGAATAAGATTAAGAGAATTGGAAATAAGAAATCAAGTACTGATCTGAAAAAGACAATGAAAGTATCAACTGAATTGTAGAGGATGAAAGTAACAACAAACAAAAAACTATATACAATAAACTAAGAAATCGATATATCATAAGAACAAATGTAAAACTACTTCAATCATGCTTTATTTACAAGAAGATAATATCTGTACGTTATCAATTACTTCACAAAATGAAAAACGGAAACACAAAGGAAATGAATTATTTTTCAATTCAAAAGAGGAATAGCATTCATTGTAATGTTAAGAGATTTCCTATTCATAGACTCCATCTGCTTTACTTCTTCCAGGGTCGAATAATGTTCGTTATCTTTCTTAAAAGCACGCTGTTAAATATTAGAAAATTTTCAACACGGATAAACATCCAAGTTTTATTCGGAGATGAAGAGACTGGGCTTTTCCGAACGGTAATGCCGTAGACAGGATTAACAGTTGGAATATAAAGAGACTATATAAAAACAATACAGTAATTCCGTTAATATCTGCTTAACCAAACGATAACTTTACCTCCATATTACATCAGAGAATAATAAACTGCTGTCAAACAGAAGCATTTAGGTGAACTACAGAAGACCTACACGTGGATCAATTCTCCCTTTAAAAGAATGTTAGTATGATTCACTGCACTAGCTTAAATTTTATTTCAAAAACTTTATATCCGTATTCTCGACGAAAAATGGGCAGCACATAAAGATCACCTGCCTAATGGCGAAAGAGACACTTGACGGATCAGTCTCCGATTCTTCACTTAATTCCTAAGAAAGTGACGGGTACCCATTTAACAGAGGGCTGGTTAAACCCTAGGTCCCATTGAAAGGAGAAAACCCTACACGAAGACAAGCTCCTTGCAATTTATACTATTTGCAATCTGTATTATTAAATAGATTATTTTTAAAAGATAACAAAACCACACACTCTAGTTTTAAGGAAACTTATTACATTAGAAATGCAGTTACATCTACTGTTTCACAAATAAAAACAAAGAAACAATTCAGTTTTGTGGGCAGTTCAGGGAAAGAATTCGATCAATTACTTGACAAGCAGTTAGATTATTAAAAGACATGATTCGGTGTAAAACTTTTACAGAGTAATTTTAAAAATTTTGTCGAATTTCAAAAGCTTTTTCTAACGGTTTCTTAAAAGCATATTTCTTTTTCTTTTTTTTCATGGCAAGAATTCTCATACACAAGTCAAAGTGGTTTTCCAATCTGTTAGGGAAGACAAATGACAAATAGTAGGGGTGCTGGAAAGAATGTTCCGATGATGTTCCAATATGGATATGAACGCCGGAGCAGCGTCTCTGACCGCCTGCGTCAACAGGAGGGTCAATGAAACTGAACGCCTCAAGATACAAGCACTGAGTTGGCTGGAAAAACTGTCTTCCCTGGAATGCTGTCTTCACTGGACGAACTACACTACAGGGAACGCCCAAACACCCTGAACATCTTTCCCATCCCCTGCCACAGCACATCACTGGACATCACTTGAGTGGTAAAATAATCCCTTCAAATAATGGCAGTGATTTCTCTTTATCAGTTATACAGAATATCTCATTCATTACATCCATCAATTTATATTGAAAAAGATTAAAGAACAATAATTCAGCATTAAAACTGATCAAAGCATTTTTACTGCTAAAAAAAAAACAGCTGTACAAAAAACTTAAATATTTATTGAAATTGTTCCAATATCAATGAATTTCTTGTTACTCTGTTAACACAACGTAACTTCAAAAATCAATAACATTTGATTCTTATCGTTTCAAAGAAGTTAGACCTACGACTAATGAATATTCCTCCGTTAATGAGGCAATTTTTAAAGTAATTATAAATATTTTTTTAAGGAATAAAAAGGATCGTAATAAAGTTTTGGAATCACTGATTCACAAACATAGACAAAAACACAAATAAGTTTTTTTTTTTTATTTGAAATTCGGATTCCTGAGAGAAAAAAAGCGGTGCAGGATTTATTTGTTTATTTATAGATTTTTGGAAGAAATGTTTCCATCCTAGTGGTTTTAACTTCTTTTTAGATATAACGGATAAATCATTTAATTACTGCTTCTTCTTTTATAACAATCAAATGTTTTAAAACTTAAATATCTTATTGATATTTCTCTGGAATATATTCATGAGATTAAAAGCAAAAGATTTGTCTTTTGCTTTTAAAGATATTGCTTAATAGAAAGATCACCTTGTCTCTGTCTTGTTACGAACCCTATTCGTGAAAACAACCTTGAAGTTATATAATGAGATTACCCCTCTCCACGAAGGGAATTGAAAATACGACAGACACATAATTAATGGAGTGAGACTCACAGAATTGCAATTGGTCTTGTTTCACGAATAACAGCTTAATTATTTCTGAGAATAATATTGGTTTTTTCCCACGAAGAGGTATTCAAAATGAATGTCTTCAAAATCAGCCAGGCACTGAACTTATTCTTTGCAGTTCTTTGGCTACAAGGGTCTAAACTATGCTTCACGATCTTGTGTGATGTCGCAAACAAAATCAGGGTGTCTACAAAATCTGAATAAAAAAATTCCCTGATTTTTCCCTGATTTCATGAACAATTTCTTTTAAAATTCCCAGATAATTCCCTGATCTGTTCAACCAAAAAAAAAACGATCTGTTCAACCATAAAATTCCCTAATTTTAAGTAATAATTGCAAAATTCCCTGATAATTCCCTGATTTTTTCCAGAATAACAAAATTCCCTGATAATTCCCTGATTCCCTGATTTCCCTGATTCTGTAGACACCCTAAAAATGTAGTCCCAATTAAAACCTTACAACGAACCTATTATCACTGGATTTTCAATATGTTTCGTTTTCAATTGTATAAGAACATGAACTTATTTTTCCTTTTGTTTATATTGCGTAATAAAATTTTGAATTTCTTTTTCGACAATCACAGGACAGAAGATTTTTGGAACAGTTAAAACTTAAATACAGTTTTAAGATAGGATATCTACTGACGTGTATGCAACTCACCCACAAAAAGAAAGCGAGACAATCTACAAGTTGATTTTTTTAAATAAGCATTCCAATAGACATTGATTACAAATATTCATATTAAAACCTTTCGAAGCAGGGTGATTCATACAGAGATCAAGAATTAAAGAGTTAAGAAAAATTTAATGTACTTTTGTTTTTTTTAATAATTTTTCCTTTCGTTCAATAATAATTCGAAAAAACAGAAAACAAATAAGAGCAAATTCTATTATCTAGAGCCAAAATCTTAAGAACAAAAAGATAAGTATACATTCAGTTTACTCAAATTTTGAATTCAAAATTTGAACGTTGAACCGTTTTTGGTATTTCAAAAAACAACAAATAACAAAAAAGACACATTAACCTTTTAACATTATAATTAATAATATTCATTTAAAAATAATAAGCATTTTTTTTTTATACAACTTATAATTTTAAATGTGCTTTAAGAAAAATAAATGATAGATTAGATACAAACCGAAATTCAGTTAAGTTTTCAGATAAAACAATTTCTCCACAGACAGACATCAGTTTAGTAGTTCCCAAAATCGTATTTCTTTTGAAAAAGACTAATCAATCACACTTAAAATGAAGGTAAAGGAGATTAGGGAGGTGAGGGAGCCATTTGCTTTGAAAGTGATTTTAAATTATGCAAAATGAAATTGAAGATGAGGCTTTGAACTGGTACCTCTCTTAGGCTGAACCAGTTTTGCTCTTCTCTGAATTCAAAGTGAAACAAGAGACGATCTCTCAGTGGCGGCAGGGCTCGGATATCAACACTAGAATTGCACCCAGTGCAAGAAGAAAGAGTTCAACCATGAAACGAGATCTCTAGCCAAATGTTTTCACTGAGTAGAATGGAGTCCTCTTGTGAACTACAAAATAGTCTTTTCTACATCCAAATAAAACCTGATTAATGCTAATCACAACTAGCACTTAGAATTGGCTATTCTAATCTTAACATAAAATACTAAAATAAATAAAAGGAACTTCACTAGAAAGAAATCGAAGGAATATATATGTGTATACGAAATCATCCAACGAATAAACTCATATGAAAGGAAAGAACTTTAGCTAATACTAAAAAGTAAATTGTACAATATAAGTAGAGTTTAGCAATAGAGGATAAATAAAAGTAATAATTAGAGATTACGTTCGTAATTTTCAATTACATATAAGTATGTCGTTCGGAAGATATTGTTAGTAATGAAAAATTATGTATTATCGTATCATTATTTTCTTAAAATTCCTTTCAATAGTTTTATAATCAATTATAATGAAATCGAATGCCTGTGCTTTGAATAGGCTTGTGTAATTAACTGTAATTTGAAAAAAAAATTAAACCTTACTATTTAAAAAAGTATTAACTAGTATTTATAACATTTGACTTTGAGGAATTCTCAAGAATTTTGTGTCAATAATTGATTTTTTTTCTGAATTGTTAAGACATGGATAAGCAATGAAAGAGAATGAGAGAGAGAGAAAGATAGAAAAACAAGTAGAACAAACGGGGGAAACAGGGTAAGCGAAGGCGGGGGTTGTCGTTAAGCGATTTACCCATTTCACATGGTATTTGCATTTACACAGAGATGCATTCATAGCGTCTTGGGAAATTTCGTTCCAGAGATGAGGGGACAATTTAGTGGGTCGCATTTAATGTTAAATTCATTTGAGGACAACCCAAGAAGAAGGGAGGAGAACAGATCCTGTGATAAACCTCCCGGAGGGTAAAGTATCGCTATGAAAAAGATCCATCTTTAATAAGTAGATATGGCGTCGTGCCAAAAACTACATCTCGAATTCCAATGTTTTTTTTTCGCTTTCAACAACAATCTTAATATAAACATTTATGAGGGTAGTGAATGTATGTACTAACAATAATTTTCATTTATTTATTTATTTTGTAAATAAGGCTTTAGGGGAAAAAAAATTACTTCAATTAGGCATAATTAGAGTTTCCTACAATAACATATATCTGGAAATTATCTGAAAGTAATCCGATCATTACTCAATAGGAATAAATTTTGCTTTTTAGTACTGTTGCAAAGCGCGCCATTCACAGTTGCATTAGAAATTGATCCCGATTTTTACAAAGTTTCTGAAATGTAATCCGAACTTCTTATTTCCTTTCTCAACATTACGAACACTTGATAAAAAGAAAAAAATAAATAAATAAATAAATAAAAAAATCCCCAAAATTCACTACGTTCTTTACCCCAATTAGATAAATGTAATTCTTAACTACAACTTTTTCGTTAACTTACTCTAGAAAATTTATTAAAAATCAGATCTTTAGTTGAGTTTTTCTGGTTGTAAATACTATACAGTATATACAGGGTGTTTCAAAAATACACGGCATAATTTCAGGTATGTATTTCCCACATGTAGACAATCAAAATAGTTCATTACAACATATGTCCGGAAATGCTTCATTTCCGAGTTATGGCCTTCACAACATTGAAAATCACCGGAACGTTTTTCGT
>JAFIDM010012231.1:145942558-145989852 GCA_023159025.1 Thereuonema tuberculata
GTCTTTCTATTTCCTTCTATTCGTTCGAAGCATGAAGAAATAGTTTTTTCCCCTGAATTTTACAATTTCTGAGAGATGTTTTTCCCCAGTCTCCCAATATCAGCTGTGGAAAACCTGGTGAAACTAAACTATCTTCTTCCAGTCCATCTTCAGTGAATAGGCTCCCCCATTATCAATTATATTATAAAACTGTCAATTTGTTAACCAAACTCAAAGCTTTAGTTACAGTCTTTAGATCTCCCAAAACACGCTTGGTTTCAAGTTAAATGAAAGGAATCTACTGACTATTAGCGTCTATTTTCTGTCATTTACAATCCTTTGGATTTTGTCCTCAAGTAAGTTGCCTGCACTACTGAATGTTTGCATATAATCTGAAAGAAGTTCTTCTTTAACAGCTACGGTTGATTTAAATCTGACTTGGTAAGTAGCGATTAAAATATCATTCCAACTATCTCAGCAGGGATTTATTAATCGAATAAAGAAATAATAAATTCTACCAGAATGGTTCCACTTTGAAAGTGTCTCCGAGCAGATCCTTGTCGTTAAAGGATTAATTACTTACGAATTCTTCTAGCTTTAGTTATTTTGTATATCCGGAACCAGGATACAACCTTATTGATAAATATTATGAAATATTTAATAATATCAGTTAAGTTTTCTAATAGTAGAAGAATTTAGTAATGTTAATCAAATATTGACAATAACATCAAATGTTATTATTATTATTAATTATACTGTTCGGTTTTGTTTACGAGAGCCTTCAACGCTTTTGCGCATGCGGTAGGTCTCCTTCGATTTCTTCAAAATAGGGGTGAGAAGAAATAAAGAGGGGATGTTTACTTTTTATCAGTGTTAGTTTACTAGTAGATGCGTTCTATTTGCGCTTTTCGGGAAAGAATTATGGAAAGAATAAATACTATTGCAAAAATAACAGGTACTAAAAGAAAAACAGGTCTTAGGAAAGTGCGCAGCTCAGCGTATCACCCCTTTGCGGGGTAGAATCGTCCGGGAGTTCTGGTTCTCGCTTTTGAAAACGAACAGTACTGTGTTAAAGTTTTAATAAACTAGTTGACCCGTGCGAATAATTCGCAACAAAAAAACCACCTTTGAGAAATAAATTGTTTCAATACATTGTCAATAGATGGCGCCTTCTCCATTTTTATAAAAAGGTGTTTAAAATACAGTTTTTTTAACGAAAACATTAATTTTCAACAATTTGTTTATTTTTCGTCATTAGCGGTGAACGTAATCTTCAAAATGATGCCTCAATCTTTGATTTTGATGAAGTATTGAGAGAGATATGGCGTACCGACACAAAAACACCTTTGAGAAATAACATATAAGGATTAACGATGAAATCGAGAAAGCTAGGCAGATGGGGCATATGTCTAGAGCGCCAAAGTTTGGCTCCATGGTTAAAAAAAAAAAATAAAGTTTGGAAAAATCAATTATTTTCTTCCAAATCTACCAGCAACAATTTTATTTATTTATGCATAGGTGATTTTTGAAGATTTAATAATGAAATAGCATTGAGTTAAATAAGTACATGGTTATAGTTATAAAAATATTAAAGCAACCATGTAAATTTCATTTTTTAACAATAAAAGTGAGTTTGTTTTTATTATTTGGTAACCGGTATTCTAATGAGCAGCCAGTTTGGCTATCAAAAGAAGAATTCGATCAGAATCTTAAAGAATAATATTCTAGGGCGCCATTTGTTTACTTGCTCTGGGCGCCATCAACCTTAGTTGTGCCTCTAGCTGCTATCAATCTAACGCCTCCACAAAATCTTTTTTTTTTTTTTTTAATTTGTAGAGAAACAAACCGAATCCCAAATATGCAGGATAATTAGTTGCTTTTTTTTAAATAATAAACGCGGGGGAAGAAGAGATGGAGAAGAAAAAAAGAGTGGCGCAGATCAAACAACATTACTTTGAAGTTAATTTTACACATTATCACAATACAATATAAACTAAATGATATCTTTAATAGTAATCAGAAATTACGCAATTAATCACGCAATTAAGAAAAAAAATGTAGATTACACAAATTTTATAACTGTAATTTCTTACAGTATCCCTATTTTAAAACAAACTAGGCTCTCCCTGGTAAGTATGAAATAATCCAAGAAGAATCGATTCCAAGCGGTTAGGGCAAAAATTGATATTTTATTCCTTTTTGAATGAACTCATTCTTTGATAGCGCGCGCCATTGTTAACGGTGAGAAGCTAAAAAAAAATGAACATTGAAATTTACATTTTAATCTAGTAGGCTAATATTAATGAGTTATTTTCTTTTTTCTCAGGCTATCTCTCATTGCGCCACACACACACACAAAGGGAGTGATAAGAAACAATAATTAGAATGTAGTCCCCGTGGCCTAACGGATAAGACGTCTAACTTTGAATCAAAAGGTTACAGGTTCGATTCCCGTCGCGAACGTTTTATTGTGGTAATTTTTTCACAGGAAATTAACAATTGCGCCGGACAGATTGATTCTTATCAGATGAGACCTGATAAATCAGTTATTAACGCAACATATTATTTTTTTTTTTTTATTTCTGTGACTAAGTAGACATGATTGTTATCCTTTTAAAATATTCCTGATCTTCAGTAGCAAACGATAAAGCAGCAAATAGCCAACAGAATGACGGATGTTAATGCATTTTATTTATGCAAATAATTTCACTAAACAACTGTTCCTTACGAAGTTTCTAAAACCTGTGACAAGCTTCTTTAGTTACCATGCGTATTATCTGCCTTTCCAGTGTTGTTATCGCATACTTTCACAAATAACGCATCAGCAATGACAGAATGATTTATTTTGAAAATCGGCAATGGGCAAAGGGTGACAAAAATAGCTGACGACCATCTTTAAACCATATTTTGACAAGCTTAAGCAGTATCTATTCACTTTACGTATCTTTCACTCCTTCCCAGCACAAATGCACTGGTACTATCTACAAAGAACCACTTGGCTTCATACGTTCTCTGAACCAATTACTTGTTGATGACTGAGACACGCTGACACGAATAGGTCTACAAGATTAAACCAGCATTACGCAAAGGAGAGCTAATATCAACATAGGTACCTACGATACAGTTCAGAGTTTTTCTAGTATAAAGAATTAAACTTCTGCAATGTAATAGATTACACACATCTATATATAAATTATTATTGACTGAGTTTGAACACGTATGTTCTGCATTTTACTACATTACAAAAACGTTCAGAAACGTTTAGATATTCCACTTAAAAATGGCTGTAGAACTATTTTGTAATAGAATGAGTGGGTTTATTGGACATGTAATCCTTTTTTCAATGACAAAAATCATCACTTCATTAGGAAAAGTTGGTCGTTGAATCCAGGCTTCTTTTTTATTAAGTAACCACAGTTGTAATGAATACACGGTAAATCATTAATAAAAATAAACACAACTGGAAATTCAGGGACAGACAGGTTTGACACTAGCAAGATCTTAAACCAGCGGGAAATGTCGTGAACTAAAGCATCTATTACTTACTTGCCGTCATTAATAGTAAACGCCTCAAGTGGAATTTTTATAGGGAGAAAAAAGGAGTCATTTGAGCCAACTTGGAGGGGAGGTTTATAATGGCTGCCGACATTCTACATTTAATTGCCTTTTTTGCATGAATTTCAGGGTCTATGCTACCAAATAGTTTTTAAAACTCCAATTATTTTGGACGAAAGACGACATTTCTTCTATTCATAACATTGCTTTTTTGTAAAGAATCCTCTCCATTTTCAAGGATTAAACAAATAAAAGCGCTTTCTTAATCAACTTCGTAAAAGTGAAATAAATAAGTAATAAAAATACCTTCAATAGAGAATGACATCAGATTGTAAGAAAACTAATAGGGTTTGGAGTTCATTGAATTTATTCATTGTAGATTCAATTACAAGATTCGTACTTGATCAATTTAGTATTTATATTTAATAAAACTAAAATATCACTTGAGTCAGACAAGTGTTTACTAAGTGACATCTCAGGACAGCTAATTCTCACTCCTTGGCGATCATCAGCTGGAAGTAGTCACCAGTAAACAACCAGGTCTCAATACGGAGAGGAAGAATCGTAGCAATGAATGTGGAACCTCCAGAAATTAAAAAAGCAACAACAAATACACACACACACACAAATGAAAAGTGAAAGGAGAAATATAAATGTTCGAGTATCAAAGGTGAATTCTCTTCAAATGTTTCAAATATTCTGAAAGGATATCCTTGAACAGTCTTTGCTGCTTAAAATAGTCTTACTTTCCATAAAGTTTTCATCTTTATACTACATATGAAATTCCTTTCTTCTTCCATTTTAGATTAAGTATTATCAAAGGTAGAAATTGCTCTGAAGTTTAATATATTTTGTTTCAAAGGACTGTCATGTTTACATGTAGATTTAGTGAATGTAATATTGTGTGCGCTTATGTGTTTTCAGCTAAAAACTAGAGTAACCAGTTTAACTTGAAGGCAGTCAAGTGTTCTACTGTTAAACCGACAGTTTACTAGTTTCAAAGACTTCAATTAATCTGCATAAACATTCGTTGTTTTCAGGAATCTTAAGAACATTAATTAACAGAATAATGAGGTAATCGGATTACACAGTAGACTTCATTATGTGAAAGACTTCACAAGTACGGTAGTTAGGAATACACTTGAAGTCCCTGAACCACTTTTTCCTTGCCTCAGTTTCTTTACAGCAACATCATTACAGCTTCGCTGTGTATTCATGGAAAAGTATGTGCAACTAAAGAAACAGTAAAAGAAAAGTCCAGGTAAAGAAGAATCCCAGGATTGGATGCTTGTCTTCCGATATTCATTAAAAAGCCACTTTATCACTCTTCATCTGGGATTAGCAAACGATTGCACATTAAATGCTGCACAAAAGGACTTTTTCTTTTTCTTTTCAAATCCATAACATATCGAAGTAATAATAGATTTTAAGTGTGTCTCTTGATTAATTTTCTTTATTGTTTATTGTTTTCGTTGGAACTTTTAAACATTGTTTAATTTTTCACATCTGATTTGTTTCGTTTCTCCGGTTTATATTTTCTTTCCATCCATATTTATTATAAAAAGTGAAAACGGTTACTTTGAGGTATTTGTTTGTCGGAAACTTATCTCGCAGGTCTATTTACTATGACTGAATAACAATTCACAATACTTCCAACGGTGGAGCAGAATGTAATTGGGAGTTTTATCACTGACAAACATTTGGTGGGTGGCGGCAGTGTTTTACAGTTCAAAGTGCAAAAGAACAAAGTCAACCCTGTTTAAGGATATCAACACCTATTTAAGGAATAATCTCGGGGAGATAAGACACAATTGTATTTAGTCAATGCTTAGGTTAACAGTCAGTCACTGAATGACAAAATTCCTTTCTCTTATTTTAAAAAGGTAAACTGTACTGAATAATAATACATCAAACATGGTTTTCTCCAAAAAAATAGGGGAAACTATGAATGAAGTAGTTGAACTAAAGTATAATACTAAGTCAGAATAAAATAAAAGCACCCATTTCTGTAACTTGAACTACATTCAAATATACGAATACACAGAATACATACGTGAAAAACAAATGGCAAAATATATAACAGAAATAAGAGAGATTTAACGGGACTGAATTAATCAAAGAAATGGTTAAAAAAAAACAAAGGCACAACGCTAAAAGAGAAAGGAATTCGCACCCTGAGCTGTCACCGGGAAGAGCCTGGGACGGACCGTTTCGTCCTTTTTAGGACATCAGCCATTCAAACTCCACCGATGACAGACTCAGAAGGGGGAAGAGGTTAGAATCCCGGGACTTGCTCCCGAGAGCGGGAACTCTCTCTGAAGAAATCCTAACCAAAAATAAACAAAATATATTTGTTAACAGAAAGTTAAAGATAAAAAGAAAACAAGAAATAATTTTCTCAAACTGTACTTAAAAAATTATTAATAATACAATAAGTATCAAAAGATCTTAAAGAGATGCACTATTGTACTATTTATTTCTATGACCTAATGAACAATTCTAGCTGAGGAAGATAATTAAACTCGAAACAGAATCCAATTTAAATTATTAATGAAAAGAAGCTCCAAACGGCCAGTGATGGCAGGAATTCGGGATATTCGTTCCAATGATATCCACTATCTTTATATATAACGTTTCACACATCAAATTCCATCAAAATCCTTCATCAGTTTATAATTACAATATTTAAGATAGAAAAGATGCCATAAATTATTCTCTAATTCCTTGTACAATATAAAGAAAGAAAGAAAATCAAAACAACAGAAAAAAAATGTTTGTTTTCTCGAAGTAGGTAATAATAACAGCTTTTAACTATGAAGGTGGCAGAGTATTAGGCTGCTGGGGATCTCGATCCCCTGCTAAGCATTATTTATTCTCTTTTTCAGTTACAAGTGATGGCTCGTCGCTATCTTCTCAATTCCAGTCCCATTTTTAGCTGACTTCGAACTTGCCACTTTCTAAGATATTCCCTGCCTACAATTATTTAGATTGCTTTCTGTAGATATTTAGCTGAGATTAAACAGACTTACCTTCATAGGACACATAACGGAAATCAGTTGGTGTCGAACTCGTCCAACCGAACCCCAGCAGTACAAGAAGAACGCTCCAACGTACTCGGATTCGAATGGTAAAATGGAATGTCCGCAAAACCATAGTGAAAGTAAAGAGGTATCGAATAATTGTCACCTGAACAGCATCACACACACACGAGCAAGGACAGATGTTTCACCAAATCATGATGACAATCCTTGGTGTCCTGGAAATCATCAACTGAAAATAAATAAATAAATAAATAAATAAATAAATAAATAAATAAATAAATAAATAAATAAATAAATAAGTTTTTGTAGAAAAACACTTTCTGAAAACTGAATTAAAAAAAATTGGGTTGAAAATATGCTTGAAAATATTTTATGCTTGAAAATATTAAAAGAAATGTATATAAATATAAATACAATATTAAATAATAAATAAATAAAAATCTAATAAAACTTAATGAGAATCTAGTTTCGGAAGATGCATCATGAGAAGTAAAAAAAACAAAAAAACAAATTATGATGCTATGATAATAAAACTAGGTTGAATTTCCAATTACATCTTCTGTAGAATTCACGAAATTTCATTGTAAAAATGGATCTAAGGAATTCAGTCAAAGTCGTAAGTTACAATGATTCCTAAAATGGCACAATCCCTCCTCCGAGCATCCACTGTTCGACCGCAGGAGGTTATTTCAGTAGACCTTCTTCACATCAATCAGGGATGATGAATCAGTGTCTCAGAATTTATAACCTTGTCCCCGAAAAAGACACCCGAACTACTGAACCTAGCACTCAAACGAAGTTTATAAAATCAATACGACCACAGTTATATTCATTCAAAATGCTGACTACTTTTCCCTGTAATTAAGGATTAATTAAGTTCTGTCTTCTTTTTTTTATATATAGATTAAAACAACTGAAGTCATTTCAAAGACTTTTTTTTTTTTTTTAATGTATATTTACCTGGCTTTTCTAATCTCCTTATTGTTAAAATTTACTGATTCATTGGAAAAAATAAATTCATCGTTTTGATATATGGAATATATCAAAACTTACTAAAGCGAAGACAATTCTACAGTGATATCCAATGCTGCAAAGCTAAATCAGGTGAATAAGATGGCTATGGGAAGACTTCCAGTGTGATTTATAATACATTATGTTCAACCAAAGAAAGAAAAACAAGGTAATTAATGCTTTTAGACAGTATCAAAAGCAAAGCGGCCCCATAATATGACATTTGTATAAACAAAATAATTAAAAGCAAGAGCATATAAATGCAAGACAGTTCCTTTATGTTTTATAGACAAGCTGTAACCTAGGGGCCGCTAATACAATGCTTAGTGCATCATTTGGATATGTTAAAGAATTTATGAAACAATACGTTTATAAATATTAACAATGACGTCCTGTTGGCAATTGCTAGTATTGTTATGTATGAAGCATCAGTATTATTACTGTGTTAATTGATAAAATTATTACTAAGACTGCTATGGAAAATATTAATTTGGGGGGTCAGGGGGTCCTACAGGTCTGATATATTTTTACGTGGTCACCTACTTTTTGATGCTGAACACAATGGTGAAGGTTTATAATATATCTCTAACCATTTGGCCGCTACAGAGTGTGACAAACAGACAACACAAAAGCAAGAGCGGTTCCCAATGTTAACTGTAACATGGGACCGCTAAAAAAAATTATGTCTTTCCTGGATTCGGAGGGAAACAAAACGATGATTCTAGTCCAAAATACTAAATTTCTTCTACCTTCGGAGGCAATTGAGGAGGGGCGGGGGAGGGTTAACTTTTAGCCAGCCATACGCCAGTCTGTGTCAATATTACATTTTCATTACTATAAATGGCTCCTAATATCGCACTTGCTAATCAGTTTAAATTAATATAAAGTCTCTTAGAATATACGAGTGATGAAATACTATTTCTTCTATGATTTCTCTGTGATGTTACCGCCTTCCAAACATATTTTTACCAACAGGGAAAATTCCAAAACGAAATTTTGCAAATCAAGGTTGAGAAGTTTAATAGCATCCTTCCCATTAACTCCAATAATATTTACGTCGTTCTTGATAGTATCTCGTTATTTTCTACCTATGCTTAAGCTTTCAATTCTTGTCTTCCTTACATTCACAAGGTATACTACGTCAAAATATCTAGTATTTTAAAAACTCATTCATCAACTTCTCGAATATTTCTTCCGAAATGATCACAATTCGCTCTTTCAAAGGAAAAGATAATAGATATAAAATTTAACTTCAGGGATCCATGTTAAAAGCGTCCCTTTAAACTTAGACATGAATAGGAAAAGTGTCGTTTACAATCGTACAAAAGCCTGAGATAATAGTGCGATGCCTTTCCATGTATTATCACAGTTTTGTCTAATCACTGTTACTATATTTAGAAGAAGTTCAATCAGGAATTTCAGCGTTTTGCATGTATTTTTATTCCAGAAATAATCCTTAGATAAACTCAGATAATTTCAGTAAAGCCTCATCCAAAATTAAATCTTATCTGGTATTCACTGTTTCTTCATCGTCATCTATTAGACTTCATCAAAATATCTTCAGGCTGTTGTCAGCAGGGCCGTCGCATGGGCAGGGCGACCGGGGCGATCGCCCTGGGCGCCGCGGCTAGGGGGGGGCGCCGCGGCAACGGTAAAATGAGATTCCGTTTTTTCTGTTTTTTTTTTTTGGTTGTTGAATTGGAGTTTGAGGGGGCGCCTGATGAAATCTTGCCTAGGGCGCCGCGGTAACGGTAACAGGAGATTCCTTTTTTTTTTTTTTGGTTGTTGAATTTTTTTTTTTTAGTTGTGGAACCTGGAGATTCGTTGCGTTTTTTATTTTTTTGGTTGTTGAATCGTTTTTTTTTAGTTCTCGAACCTGGAGATTCGATTTGGCGCCGCGGCTAGGGGGGGGCGCCGCGGCAACGGTAAAATGAGATTCCGTTTTTTTTGTTTGTTTTTTTTGGTTGTTGAATTGGAGATTCAGGGGGCGCCTGACGAAATCTTGCCCCGGGCGCCAACAAACCACGCGACGGCCCTGGTTGTCAGAATACTATAATGAAGTAGAGGTACGTTATCCTTCAATAAAATACAATAATAACGATTAATAGTACTTAATAATGATCTAATTGAAGAAAAGCTTTTAATTACGGTATGACATTATTAATTACTTTTCAGGTATCACAATATTTTCAGTCAATTTTCACATGTTAATCACTGCACATCACTTAACAAAGCATATTTGATCAATTTTTTTTTTATTTGTTCAAGCCATTTTGATCAGCTATATTTTTCAAAGAATTATGGCCAGGTGCACCAAACTTCAATTAACTTTGACGGCTGCATTGTGGACGTAGCTAAAATTAGTGGGGGGGTGCTGCTCCAGAAAAATTTTAGCCTTTGTTTTAAAATTGTGTGAAAGGAAACAAACATGTATAAAAAGAAATTTATCAAGTTTCTGAATAAATTTTCTTTTTATACATGTTTGTTTCCTTTCACACATTTTAAAACAAAGGCTAAAATTTTTCTGGAGCAGCACCCCCACTAATTTTAGCTCCGTCCACAATGCAGTCATCAAAGTTAACTGAAGTTTGGTGCACTTGGCCATTAGTCTATTAATTTCAGGCATAATTAACATCGTTTTCAGTCATTTTGTTCGTCGTTAATCCTCTATTACACTTCTGAATTCTGCCACCATTTCTTCAGTAAATCTTCAGTTTTAATTATTAGATAGCCTAACTATTTTTACTTTTCTCTTGTAATCTAACTTTAATAATCGAAAATAAATTATCATCCAAAGCGTGATAGATTAAGAAAAAAAATTATCGAAACTCACTGAAATGACATTGTTTATCAAGTTAAAATGAAACATTTAATCATTTGGGATAAAAAAATCCATTAAGATAAAAAAATGTTATTTTCTAATTGGAACAAAAAAGGTCATTTAAGATCATCTATCTCCCATTTCTTTTTATGTTTCCGCAAGGCCTTTTATAGAGAAAAACAAAAAAGTTTGAAGAACCATCTACCTCTTAAGAATCTTACACATTTTGTTCTTTTTTTTTTATTTCCCTCGTAGATCGTTTCCTTCGTCCAATTAGTTGTCAAGTGAATGACATCTTTTGATGTTCTTGTGTTAAAAGGACAGTTCAATTGAAAAATAATTACTGACCTACAGATAGTGACCTCCCGCCCTTCACCAAATGCCAAGATGTCTGTAGATACAATCGTAGACAAAAATATGGCACCTCCATTAGCTAAGTTTCGATCAGACAAAACGTTATGTGCCACCTGAGGCTCAGCCTCAAACGAATATACGAAACATATTAAAAATTAAACAAGTTATAGTTGCTTTGCTAACTTTTGAACTGTAGCACTGGTGAGATATTGTAAGTTTTCAAGTGCAGTGATAAGTTTTGACAGAGGTACCTTTCTGAGTAAATTTAAGTTTGTCTATGTACTTAGTGTTTACCTGGGCGTATGCAGTGGAGATGGAACAAAGGAGCCCCTCCCCCCCCCTCTCCCGAAATTTCGAAATGTGCTGAATACACCTCTTCCTTTTGTTTCAGTTAGTAAATACCGGATGAAGGGATCTTGCCAAATTTCAAAGATGACTTTTTTCTTTTTGTTCGAGATCAATTTTTTATTTTGCCCTGCATTCCTATCACCCGAAAATAAAATCCCATATATATCTGCGTTTATTCAAAGCAACAATTCACCTTACCAAAGATTCAAATATTTAGGGTTTTTGAGATTCGTTTGGGCGCGACTGCTACTAAAATCAATAGAGTTGATATTCTTTAGTATTTAGTTACCATTAAAATTTTGTAAGGTAACCAGTTTTCTAATTGTCGTGATTACTGCAATTTAAGAAATGGTATTTTGGCGAGTGTTTTGTCTCTTCCTATTGGTTCCTTCCTATTGGTACAGTATTATATGTCAAAATCGATAAATCTTCGTATTAGTCACGTAAATATAACTAAAAATTTCACTTTCTCGTGATAGCTATTGATTTCCTTGACGGATGGATAGACGAACGGATATTCGTATTCCGTTCGTCTAAAAGGTTTTGTTTTTCTCCCAATCATATTGTGACAGTGTTTGTGGAGGTGTCGATTAGACTAAGGACTAAACTCGACAAGTTCTGGAACTGACCTGATGTATCTGTATTTAATGAAGAACATCGGTTTTCATATTTTTACAGCAATGAATTGATTGAATAAGTAATTAAAATATACAAAATGATTGGATAAAAACATAATGAATTTAAATTGATTAACTGATTTAACGGATACAACGGAAAAGAATTTAAAAATCAATAGAACATCAATAATTAGGAAATGAAAAAGGAAGGTTTTAAATAAATAACGGTTAAAGATAAAATGAATAAAAATACATATAAATACAGATAAAGGATTCTTAGAAAACGTTTTATATACAGAGTGTTACAATGTAATGGGTTCACTTAGGTTAGACTGAACATAGAGTATAACATTCATTGGTAGTTCTGCTTACCATGCGAATATTAAAAAAAAATTAATAAGGAAGAATGGGAGATATGGATAGAAGAGAAAATTTAAAAATTATTAGATACCATTAGTTTTCTCCAATGCAATAAATTAAGTTCTTATTAAAAGAAGAAATCTTAGTACAACGAAAAACCCTTCTTGTAATAGGACTAAAATTAAAAGCTCAACTAATTCATTCTTCTTGAATATTAACTATTTCTGTGGCAGCTGATTCCTCGTGCGTTTCTCTTTTTTTCTGATCGTAATGTCCTAGTAAAAGTAGTAGTTTCCTGCTGAGATGAATCACACACGGAGCGAATGAACGAACGCCTACGCAAGGGCTTCCCCCGTCCGCCGGTCCATGGCTACGCTCCGATGGACGCTGGTGTCAACATCGAACCCTCCTACCTCCCTCTCCTCTCGCAATGAGGAGTTACTTTCGTTCTGTCTCAATGGATTGGAATTCACTCCTGGGAAAAGCAGGTATGACTTTCACGCAATTATACCTTACTTAACTTTGCAGTCAAGAAAAAAAGAAAAAATACGAGTGATATCCCAAGTGTAAACAGAATTCTCAACTATCAAATAAACAACGCAAATCGTACACAATTCTTGGAAACAATTAAACTTCGGCGCAGGAATGATTAAGTTTGTGCTGATAGAAGTGAATAAAAGAAAAGGAATTTAAATTACTATCTTTCGATAAAAAACAACTTCAAAATGAGATCTAAGAGTGGATTACTCATTTCTAATCTAATTCAAAGAAAAGACTTTAAAGAAGATATAATGGTACAAAAAAAATATCACGAACTGATTTAGGCAAATGAAATGAAATTCTTTAATTAAATAGTTAAAAATAAGGTTTATATAAAATTTCAAACCTTCATGTGAATTTCAAATGTAACTGAAATAATATCCACATAAAATCGTATTCTGATTTCACAAAAAAGAAAACAAAATAAAAATACCCAAAAAATCACCCAAGATACATTTTGTTACTTATTATGAAAGTGAGGCTCCTAAAAATCGGACAGATGAGTGTGTGAGTATGTCCCTAATAATGATGAAACAATGAACTGTATTCTAATAATGCATAGTAATCCACTGTCATTTGCGGGGGCTCCATTAAAGTTAATTCAACTAAGGCAACTTAAATATTTGCGGATATATAAGTTTGATTTGCGGATTTAAGATATTTAAAATTCAAGAAAAAAAAAAACTGAAGATACAAATTATATTCGGCAGAATAAGCTATAAATATCAAATTATATCAATTTTGTAAATGTATGTGATTTGTTTTTGCTTTGTATTATTTTTACGGCATTACAAAAATAAAAAAAAACACAACAGTTTAAAGAAAGTGGATTTCAAATTCTTTCAGAACTTATTTATTATATTGTAATGCACATTATTATTATTTTTTATCAATTTCAAGGATAAAAATAAAGAACTAAATTAAATACTGTACTAAATTTGACTTTTATCAAAATCAGTGTATTTTATTATTATTTCGTTAGTAATTTTGTTCGTAATTCAACCATATGGTCTTTAGTCAAGGACCGTTTATCTGGAAGAGGAGGTGGTGGTGTTAATTACTCCAGTATCTTGCTTTGAAGAATTTTCTTTGCACTGTGACTCAACGTCTTTTTGTCGTTCCAATTATGTTTAAGATTGATAGCCTGTTCTACCGAGAATGATACAATCCAACTTCCAAATGCGATGTAGGATTAAAATAGTTTGAGTTGTCAAGTTATTTTCGTAGTTCCTATGTTTGAGATTGTAATGAAGAATAAAATACATAAAACAACAACAAAATTGGAAGTAAATTATATTTCGACGAATGGAAAGATTATTGTTAAATGAATGTCGTATGTTATACAGCAATAAATATGTACATCAAACTGATTAAAAAAAATTATTTTAAGAAAAATCAACAACAACAGCAGAGCTTGTATTAAACAAGTGATAGCATAAATCTTATATAAGTGTTGTCCAAAATAAATGAACACTGACGCCTGTGGACGATGTTTTGAATTATTAATAATGTCCTCTTCTATTTTTGTCTATCATAAAGAGATACATAAATGAAATATCTAAAGGCTTTCATGCTAAACACAGTTAAAAAAAGAAAAAAATATTGAAACGCATAAACAATAATAATTACTTAATGAAAACTATTTAAACAATAAAAACTATACAGAATGCAGATGTACAATTCATCAATCTAAATCGAGATAAAATGGTTTTGTTTCTTGTTGTTGTTTTTTCATTATTGAAAAGCCATATTCTTAATTTTTAATCAACTCTTATTAATTGTTTCACTAGTTATTTCCCGTTTGTTTTTGGTTTTTTTTTTTCTTTTTCAGTTGTACCTTGTTCCTCGTTCGTTATTCAACACTAATACTTCGTGAATAGAAGTGTAGTGTAATTTGAATTTTTGGGATTTGACTGGTCGCATTGGAAGACGATGTACTCCGCTGACAGACGCTTGTGTCTGGGGTCAATCCCTCGGTAAGGGATGCAGGGGTATTCTCTTCTATTTTTGTCCTTTAAAACAGGACAAAGTTTGAGCCACTTTTCGAAGGATAAATAATTGGTTTCTAAACAGGTGAATGGCATTCTTAGGAAAAATAAGGAAAAAATGAAGGATAGTCCAAAGCAGTTAGTGAATTAAAGAATGAATTTAAGCAAAGCAAATGATCAATAATAAATGTATAATATTTGAATATTTTTATGATCAGG
The DNA here is from genome assembly GCA_023159025.1 of Thereuonema tuberculata. NCBI lineage: Eukaryota > Metazoa > Arthropoda > Chilopoda > Scutigeromorpha > Scutigeridae > Thereuonema > Thereuonema tuberculata. The sequence goes on from JAFIDM010012231.1 coordinate 145,957,392, forward strand.
GTATGACTGACATTGGAAGGTTTTCAATCTAAATAATTTCTTAAAAGTTTTTTTTTTTTTTTTAAGGTATTAATTCGTATCAATACAACATAAAAGCTTTTGTTTATTTGAGATTTTCAAAAAATATATATATATTTTCTAAAATAAAGAACTTTGCTGTGGCGATAATTTAAAATCCTACGCTTAGGTCTGCAAAAAGTAACAATTATTTTCAATTTTAATTCCAAACAGAAATCCGTTGACGTAAGTGCAGAGGAGTACACTAAAATTGCTGTCATTTTCAAATATAAAACGTACATTCGCTTCTCTTATTCTCTTTTTATTAAATATATTTGTTTGCAATGGATTTGGAATATATTAACGATTAATAAGATAATCATATAGAAATTTTAAACAAGATAATACTTATTGCGATCTTCATTTGAATAATTAAAAAAGTGTTTATGTAGTCACGGTGTTTTTCTAACTACAAAATGCATTTTGCAAACCGATTAAAATAGTGTTCAAACATATCTGCAGTGAAACATACCCATGTTTATTTCAGCAAAAACACAAATTTAAAAAAAAAAATTGATGATGAATTCTGTTGTACTAGAATGTATTCTGCAATGCTCTAGGCCGCCTTATTTTGAATTGTTTGGAGCGGTGACCAAGGCAAGAGGGGCTTTCGCTAATAACTTTGCTTCGAATCTATCATAACTGATTATTTCAAATAATAAATAACAAACAAACAAGCAATCATGCATGAATGCATAATTTACTCACTATTAATACTTTCTTTCTAAGAACAATTAAGAGTGAATATACAAAAATCCGATCCACTTGCTCAGATTCTCGCATTATTACACAATTTATTTACACTCAATAATGATCAAATGAATATTTCTTCAATCGAAAATTTAGCATATGAAAAACAGACTCACGGGAGAAAAAAATGAAAAACAAACAAAAAGCAAATCTTATCTAATCGTGAACCGAACTGTAAGCTTCATGGAAAAAGAAAAACAAACAAGCCAGCAACGTAAGGGAAAAACTGCACATTTAAATTATAATGGTTGACTAATGCTTGAAGTGTGACAGTATTGGCTTGAAATACATTGCAATATATTTCCAATGCAATGCAATGCAATTGTTATTGCAATGTCTACAGTTAAATATTTCACGGAACCTAAGATGCGTTTGCAATGGTCGTCCCCAGTTGTGGGCCCCTGAGTAGCCAGCGGCACACGCCTCCTCCTTGAGTGCACCTCACGAAAAGCAAAGTACTGTAGTATCCTTGCATAAATTGCAAATAAGTTATTACTCACCAAAGAAGTGGCGCATTCTTTCAAAACAAGTCATCATCGTCACTACGATATCTTTCTAACGAACTTTGGATGCTTGGTCGATAGACTGATCGGTCCTGGGTGTATCGATATAGCGTTCCCGTTTTTCAGATTACAGTGCTCCTTCTGCTGGTGACCTTGGGAATGTGATTATTCAGCCCGAGGTTCTTAAAGTCCCGCGCGTAATAACAATGGCCAAAGAGAGGACGCCATGACTGGTACCTTCGCACACGAAGCGACTCTCGGGAAATAAAAAAAAGAAAGCCAGCGTGGTCTAGTACGAAGTTGTTGTCAGGCGGTTCCCCCCAGTGACTGATGGAGAGGGTAAAGTGGAATCAGCCCAAGAGGGAGACAAGGTGCAGGTAGCCCCAGGGGTTAGTCTCAGCAGGGGGATCCAGTTACGTCCCCTGCCAAGACATTCGCAAAAGCTGATGCTTTAGAGAAGAAACAACATTTTAGTCAGAAGTGAAAAAAATTCATATTCTCAATTATTTTGAATTTAGCCATTCACAATATAAAAAAGAGGAATTTTAAATGCTGAAAACAACTTTTTTTTTTTTTGTATTCAGTTCCGTGAGTAGAAGAGAGTAGAATAAAAAGTAATGAAAAGTAGTTATAAAGGAATAATCTCGTTTATCCTTAAGTAGTTTGCAAAAGTATTTTCCTACTGTAGAGAAATGTCGCTGAAAATAATGAATTCCATTTTTAAAAGTCGAAACTTAGAGACAATGATCAAACATTAATCTTCAGAACTTCTCTAATTTGTTATAATGAATTTTCGATGACCATAAATCTTACATATTTAATTATTCCTTACAATTTTTTTCTTGAAATCATTGCAGAAGATAACAGTAAAGCTTCTTCAATGATTAATAAAAAGAAATTAGTTTATTATTAAATCTAATGTCTTTAAATTGTCTTTTTTTATTGATAATTATAAATAGATAATTCGAGACGAATAGGTAATTAATATTTGAATGATAATTACAAAATAGATAATTGCAAATATAGGGAAACATTTAGATTTATTTTGTTTTCTAAAAATGAAAAATGAAGAAATTATTTGAAATAAGTTTTGTGGGTTATATAAGGAAAAAATTATTTATGGACTATTACAAAAATTTATGTATTAAATAACACTTTTTATTGTTTTAGATTTTTGCTAAAGTTTAAGTTGCATTAAATTCTGTAATTAAGTAATCTACAAGAGAGGTCATCGGTGTACAATAAAATGAAGCACTTACTAGAATTTCTGAGTTTGTACGTGCAAGCTCTTCATGAAATCTTGCTGTCATTATATAAAGAAGGAGGCTGGGATCAATCCTTATTGGTTGGCTAAAGAGTTACGAATTGGAGGAAAGGGAAGGAGACGTTTTAAAAAGATTTGCAAAATTGGAGGAACAACTTTTTAGAACTGTAACTACTCAACACTGTTTAGCTGACAAGAAAAAAAATAATAACTATACATTGTCTGAAGTCTGTGATATTTAATTGTAACATATCCAAAAGTATCTTTTTACCCATAAGATATATTAGAGGGTCATTGAAAGAGGAATCCTTTTGTGGGTGTTCCCATTTAACATATTTTGACAAGGTGAAAACGATAACGATTAATTGAAGGCCCTCAGTGATAGTTTCAGTATACATTGTATAGTTTCAATGCGTAAACCTTTAGTATAATATAAATAGTGTGAACTGAGCATGAAACATTGGGAGAGGGGGGACCGAGTGGAGATGGGGAGGGGGTCATTTTTGAGGGATGATGACCAACGTACTCGTATTTTAAATCGGACCATACATTAGCCTCATACCAAAAAGTTTTAAGGAAATCCCATCGGTTTTTTGCAAAGGATTTGGGACTTGTAAAGAAAAGAAAATACTGCGTTTAGACTGACCTGTTACTTTCTTGAGTAGAAGTCCCAAAGTGTTCGTTCTCTAATCGCCGAATCAATTATTTGCACTTTATTACTTACTAATGTGTACTTAAGAATATTAAATAAGATTAAGACTGCTGCTCAGATGAAGAATTAACTTAAGAAGAAAGATAACCTATGAAAGTTCAAGACAAATGAATATAATATTGTGATAAAGCACAAATTTAAGGGTGACTAATAATAATAAAATTTAAAAATAATAATAATAACAGGAAATACATTAACGAAAGGAATAATAAAAAATAGGTAGGAAAAAAATAAAAAGGACGTTAAGAAAACAAGAAAAACAAAAAATCCACGCGGACATTGAGAAAAAAAAATAAAGAGAAGAAAATATATATAGCCTATAGTAGATACACTGATTCGAACCAATAACATTCAGCATCCGAGTCCTAGACTTTACCGATCACGCTACAGCTGACAACTGAATTAAGATTTTTGAATTTCTGGCATTTAAGCTAATAGACGATATCCAATGAAAACAATGCCAAATATCTCGAACATGGGGGGGGGGGCTAAAAATACCCTATTCCTATATTGTTTGGGCCTTTAAACACGATACTGAAGTCGATCCGACCTTCCGTTCGGGAATTGTTAGGTGTGGACAGACACGGATGGACAAGACAAACGCAGTAGCTACCGAATTTGGTCGCTATCACAATAGCTCCCAAATGGGTCGCTAATAAAACTACAAAATATTTACATAACCATTACTTGCAGAATTATAAAAGGTTGAATATAGAGACAGAAAAAAAAAGGATTGTTTTCTTTAAAACAAAGAGTCACTTACAACAACACCATTTTATTATACCATATTGGTAGGAAGTGTATTAACCTGGTTTCTGAATTTTGAACTGATTGACTAGGCTACTATGTATGTACGTATATAGCTGTCTAGGCAAAAAGGAAATACATGAAGTATTCCTCTCTAATCAGTACTTCATGTTTTGTATTCACTTGATACCAATTGTGGGATACATCTGTCAGATTTATAATAACAACAGGCTTTTACAGTCATTTCTGATGGAAATGGAGAATAATTCCTAAGAAAACTTGCAATTACTTTGTGAGCGGCTTAAGTTATTGCCAATGACGTCATTTTGAAATCAAGACCTCGTTAATAGGTGATTTCCAATTTTTTGTTTATATTTCAACCTATGATTTCGACTCCAAAATCAACAAGTTCTTACTGCTATTTCAGTTTCTTTTGTGAATTTTTACTTTATTTTAAATACAGTCGGACCTCTATTTAACGAAGTCGCTAAATCCCGAAAAAAAGTTCGTTATATGGAAAATTCGTTAAATAGAGATTCACCTTTTATTATTTAATATTATTAAAAAAAGTGATAATTTTAATGATATAAAGCATACATTACCACATGCGTACTTAAATTTTACTAATAAAGTCTATTAATTTTGTCTGAGTTTTTTTTTTTGATGCTCTTTTCTTTTGATGTCTCGCATCTTTGCAATGCACCAAAAACCCCTTCAGTATTTTCTTCAAATTGTAATCCGCGTCGGATTGTTTCAAATGATTTTAGCATTTCATCATGCGAAGGTTTGTTTTTTTTATTTCTGCATTATGATCATTTCCATTTTCATCATCTTCATCTTCATCGCAATTCATAGCTGTATTGTTTTTATTTTTCACACTGTCCAAACATCCGATTCAGTTAGTGTTTCCGAGGTCTCAACTTCAAAATCAAGTGAAAGATAATCATCAATCAGCACATCATCGTTAATTTCTTCTTTTTTCCTCAGCTGTATCCACATTTCTTTCATTTCCTCTAAGGGAATATTAATAATAAAAACATTTCAAGGAGAAAAAAAAAATAGATACCACGAAAAAGTTCGTTAAATAGAAAATGCACTTCGCTATTTGGAGGTTATTTTTACGAAGAAATTAGCAAAATATTCTTGGTTCCAAAGAAAAGTTCGCAAAATAGAGAAATTCGCAAAATAGAGGTTCGTTAAATAGAGGTCCGACTGTATTACATTTTAACGATTTCGTTTTGAACAAGGCAGTAATTTATCTTCCGGAGTCCATTTGCTTTCTTTAACCGGAAGTGCATTTAGATTACGTTTAGCTTCGATTTCCATTCTGTTATCTTTATGTAAAGTGCTTTTAATGATTTAATGTTTCCATTAAAATCTAAAGAACCCATTAAAATTTGCTTATTATTATATAGGCCTACGATTTTATAAGCAATGACGCTTTTAGTTTCCCACAAATTTTGATATCGAAAGTTTCTTTTAGCTGTTCAACAGATAACAGTACCTCTCTAAAATGGTGTTAATGCATTAATCTATACTAATATTATAAAGCTGAAGAGTTTGTATGTTTGAACGCGCTAATCTCAGGAACTAACAGTCCGATTAGAAAAATTCTTTTTATGTTAGATAGCCCGTTTATTGAGGAAGGTTATAGGCTATTTAACATCATGCTACGACCAATAGCAGCGGAGTAATAAACATAAACGTCAACCAACGGGTGCGGCAGCGGCGACGGGGCGGCTTGGCCCCACGACGAGAACCGAACATTACAGAGAAAGATCGAATTTAACGCGGGTGACACCGCGGGACACAGCTCGTAATATATCAGAGTCAAAGACGATGTCCCAATGAATCCATTAGTAATAAATGGAGGGTTCACAGTTAAATTGAATCAATTCAATTCGAAAAAAAGACATTAAAAGTTCTTAAGGAGGTCTTTGGGAATGCTGTTTTTATTATTTTAATGCCTTTCAGACAGTGAGGCATTTATTCAGAAATATATAACATTTAAAAAAAATATAAATTACCACCTATCTAATAAGCTAGTTTACTTAAAATGTGAAAAATAAGGACTTGGTCCACTTTACTCTGAATCCTCCGTATGTATTACAACGACGATTCGCAAATTTAACGAATCACAGAAAGAAAGAATGAAAATTAATTGAGATACTCCTAAAAGTATATGTTAAGATGCCAAAACTATTAAGGATTTACTAAAAAAAGAATAAGAAATTACCTTGGAGCTTTAGTCATCCACTATTCCATCGTTAAAATAAATTCTTTGTCTATCAATTGGTCTGAAGTCTAAAAACTGTTTTCCTTTACAATCTGATATTTCATTATCGGGCGGAAAAAGATTTCTTTTAGTTGATTCATCATACGTCAATCTTGAAACATTCCACAAGTTAAGGAAAAACTCAATTATCCTTAGTTTCGGTTACATTTCGTTTTCATGGATTATTTAAGACTTCAGGTGAATTTCAATTGGGTTTCAATTCAAACCTAAGTTTTGGACACAGGAAGAAGATTCGAAGGACTACCAAAGAAAGGTCTTTTAGTAATTGAAGAGAAATCAAACAGTATTAGGCCAATTGCACGAAGGGTAAAGGATTAATGAGAAGCTTATAAACCTCTTCTTCTATAATATACGAAAAAATAAAGGAAAGAAATTACTTTGGAATTTTTATTTTTATTTAGTTGTATGGATTTTTGGTTGGTAGCTTGTTTGAAAAAAGGCGGGTGGCTCAAAATTAACTAGTTATGGTTTACGTCCTTTTTTTTTTTTGTATTTAAACCTACATGATTTATTTTATTTACAAATTTCGCTTTAACCGAGATTTTCGGTTATCCGAGTTAGTCTTGGTCCACATTAACTCGGATAATCGGGACTCTACTGTAGTTTCACCTCCGATATATCTCTCTATTCATAATTCCTTCCCATTTCAAAATTCCTGGCATCTACTGGTCTGTAATGTTCATGTCACGTGATCTGAATATTATGCATAGTCAAACTGTGAAAATTAAAAAAAAAAAAAAATCTGGGAAAATAAGTTCGTTTTCTTGCAAAAGGTACATGCAGATTGTAAACCAAAAATGGCGCAAATCTCGAATTTTGATCCATCCACCTTTTACAAAATCCGGATATGGTTCCTAATGATTCCCTTTTGTTTCTTTAAATAGAATAGAATATCGTTTTACCACCAGGCTACTAAGTGTGGTTCATACAAAAGAATATTTGTTTGTGGTCTGGATGGACAAACTTAAAACGTGCCGCAACCAATGATGCTTTAATTTAGTGTCACTTATGCTTTTGATTAACGGGTATCATAAGTTTTTTTCATGATCGATCTTCTTATAGTTTTTGTATAGATGAGGAATGATTTGCTCACTCTGCTCAAGTAATATTAAAACAAAAATTCAAGTTGCAATAAGACCTTTATTGCAATTTGAATTTTTATTTTAATATTCATTGAATACATTATTACAACCTATAAATTTTTCATACTTTCTTTGTTTTCAGGTTTTGAAGTCAAGTTATCTGTTTTTTTACTTTTTTTTTTTTAATAAGAAGTTGTTTCAAATTTCGTTGCATTGATGTAAAGAATAAACGAAAAGACTAACAAGTAAGTAACTAATCACTTTTAAGCTTAATTAAAGGGAAATCCTTTTTATCAATGTTTCTCAGTGATTTAATCTTTTTAATCTTTAACAGGAGGTGTGTTTATCAAATGACGAATCATGTATTAGATCAAACTAATAGATTTCAATTTAAACCAATCAGTTAAATCTAGATATACCAGTAGAATTAAGAGCACAGCAATAGTGAAACACGTAATGTCTTAAGGAAGAATTGAAGAATAATACATTTTCAGTTCTTCTAATTCAAACCAAATACGAAGTCAGATCAAAGACTGAAGAATTTTAAATAAATACTACTAACAAAAATATTCATTGAAAGTTACAGGTCAGATAAATTTTGTTTTAAAAGTGAAAATCGATCAAACTTTAGTAAAAAAAAAAAAAAGATTTAAATTTTAATACTGAGATATTCCTTAAGGTTTACTTTATTATCGCCCATTGCAAATTTTTTCTGTGAATCCTAACTTTATTCTCGTTTGGAATCTGACGTATAAAATGAAAAAAATCTGTCATTGACTACTCACGAAAGGAAGCAACATAGAAATAATGCAGGAAACAACACAGCTATCAAATCAAATCATCAATCAATCAAATATATATAAATTGGCTAAGTTCGTCTGTCTGTAACTCGATATAATGAAGCTATTAAGATACATCCAACGGTTCTCAATGATACCATTGAATCAAGGGTACTCAAATTGGATGAAAATATTAGTTCATTTTGTCATTCCATGTTGTTTCCATGAAATTTTATTCTTGGGAACTGATCTAGACAACTGAACCTCTAACAAAACATACGTTCAAAACCAAATAATTTTGTTACCACTGCACCCATTTTAATGAAATTTGGCATACTTACTCAGTTTTTTAGGCTGATTTCGAAACTCAAAACTATTTTTGCCGTAGAAGCTTCGTTCACAAGTTAGGGCAGTATTTAGATTACAAAGGTGAGATTTAAATGCCTTTCGGCGTTATGGGTCAAAAATAATAATTATTCCATTCTTACTTTTAGTAAAATTTATTAACAAGGACAAACTTTAGATATGGTTGGTATTTATTTACTAGAGCCTGTTTTTAGTCATGGACAGTTATATGTTGCTATTTCTCGAGCACGTCGTGCTTGCGACGTCAAAATCAAAATTCTTGACCTAATAGATCAAGGACAACTGATAGAAGGATCTGAAGCTGTTTTTACAAAAAATGTAGTTTATAAGGAGATATTTACTTTATAGTTGATAATAAAATGATTTTTCAGATTTTTTATGCCTGTTGTCCGATAGGCTTTGCTGCTAGTATTGTTTCTGTAATACAAGGATGTTAAACTATAGGGTATTGACATTAAGAAATAATCTTTTTAAATAAGTTCCTTTATTCTCCCGTACAAAATGAATTGGGAAAAGATAAAAGATTATGCTACAGAAATTAGGAGGTTTTTGAACTTTTGTTTAAGTTTTGATGATTGTGAAACAACAATTTCTAATATCATTAAAATATTCTTTCGAATTTGTTCCTGTTTTCTTTATCATGCAGAAAATATTTCCAAATTTAGATAATTAAGTCATTTATCAATCTTGACTACAAATTATCTTAACCGATGATAAACTTGGAGAAATAAACAAAAACATTTACTATTTGATTCTCAAAAAATGTTATTACGCAAGATGTTTTTGTCATGAAGCCAAATTTAGGTTGAGGGAAACTGTTAATAGTTTCAGTAAGATTGCGTTTTATTTCACATTATTCTTATTCTTTTTCTTGCATGAAGCTATTTGTACATCTTTTAATTTGTCTACAAATTAAAAAGCAGGGGTTCTCAACTGTTTTCCTCGACGAGAATTGTAGTGGTTTGAACTCTCGCTTTGAATACAGATTTGAAAGTTCAAGTAAGATTCCAAAAACATAACTTTGTAAAATTTATTTTTTATATAGACATTAGAAATATCAGGAAATATGTAAAATTTTATTGATGTTTTACGTGAAAACAAATAACATTATGCTTAAGAATTGCAGGAAGTATGTCAAGAGCAGAATGAACACATATGATCCTCTCATATATTTTATAAAATTCGCTAAATTACTTTTTTTTTTTTTTTAGACAAGTTAGAATTTAGAATTTAAAAAATATATAAAGAGTAAATTCTCATTTACTAAAATCACATAAAGAGAATAATGAGGGCTTTTTTTTTAGCTAACAGTAAGTAGATATCTTCATTTTATGTTAATTTTTGCAAGAAAACATTTGAACTGGAACCAGTTTCTTGATAAAACTTGCCATGAAAAAATTTCTTTTAAAAAGAAAAGATGATACTTTCAGAATTTGATAAAGAAGTGTTTTGTCCTTTTTTTTTTTCTTTTTTTTTTTTTGTAATCTTTTTCACAGGATAAATTATGAAAAAAAAAAATCGTTTTGTGTTTTAAAATATATAGAGTTTTTGAATATCTTCTGTGAGAGGTGTCAGAAAATTAGAAACCTATTAAACTTACTATTCGCTAATTAGTACTATCGTAGATGTGGTGATTGGAAGGGAAGGCGAATGTGTAGGACGGAAACCCCCACATACCCAAGATTCACAGTTGTATATTTTATTAATAATTATTTCAAAAAAATACGTGAAAAGTGAATATCGATTCATATACTATCATATGTGTTCTATTGAAACTTCATCGTTTATTCTGAAAGTATTTACGCAAATTCTTATCTGAAATCATTGCTGTATGTGGTAGAATCACATCAAAAAGTTTATTAGAAATACAGATACATTACATTGAAGCTCCAATAAAAAGAATTCCATATGAATAAACATAAAAATATTGATTTCACGGATATATAGAGTGTTAAAGATGCAAAATTTCTCCTTAGATGGCAGCAATTGGAGAAATCTGAATTTTATTTTTTATTTTCCAAAACCCTGAACCAAAGCATAAGCAAAGAGAGGGTTTGTATTCTGCAGCCCTTTTTTTTTTTTAACATCAACTGACCACCTACCTTGAGTAGTCTTCTTTAAAGTAAGGGCGAAAATTATTTCCCAAAGTTCGAGCAAAAAGCCATTAAAAAAAGAAAGAGTGCTTCCCACTGGTCACATTTATCAAAAGGAACAACAAACCTACGAAGATCCAACCATTAGACATTTCACACAATTTCGAAAAGTGAATTTCTTTGAAGGACTTGGTTTCTGATTTTTAAGACAAAGAACAAAAAATCTACCATCGTAAAGAAAGTAAAGTTGCTTCTATTTTTCTTTTGCTTGGGTCGTTCCAATTATCGGCAGCCCCGGGACGGGGGGAACACAGCAACCCTACTTTCTTGCCGTCCGATAATTATCTCATAAATCTGGCCAAGTCTGTTGCAAATCGCACTGCTGTGGTTAAAATCACTCATCCACGAACAACAACAGAAAACCACAGAATAAGCCTAACAACAATCTCTATATAATGATATCACCAACAAATTAGAATAGTGTTAATAATTTTATGAAGTTTACATCACTGAAGTAATTCAAGGAATTTTTTTTAAAAAAAAAGAAATTAATATACGACTATACCATTGTAATTGCATGTTTTGATTTGTCTATTGTCGTTCAATAGTTGTCGTTATGAAAGTCGTGTAAGTACATAAAACATAATGCACATTTTAAGTACTTTTGAGATATCTACGTTTTTATAACTGAATTCTACATCAAATTAGAGTTGAGAAAGTAAAAACTACAGAACTTGTCTGTTCTTTTTATACAGTATTGCGTTAATTTCCCTAAATACCCTAAAAAAATACCAACCATGAGATCTTATAGAATGCTTTTTTTTTTTTGGATGGGTGTGGGGGGGACGCATCATTACAGTTCATAGTTAATCAAGATATAATTTAAATCCTAGCTTAGAAGAAAAGTTTCATTTTAAACAATAAACCTCAAAAGAACTTAAGCCTATTAAATGCTAAGAGCTTAACATTCCTTAAAATGCTATTTCTTAAAATTTCTTTATTTTTTTAAGTTTTTGTTAGCGACCCCGTAGGGAGGAGCTATTAAGAGTCTCATAACCCAAACCAAGAGTCGGAGCCCCATAAATTATATCTCATTGGATTCCCTACGGCCTGGAGGTTTGAAGAAAATCCAACTTCCTGTCCTAGGCCCCTGCTGGTTTTAGGTCAGCAAAATAGTGCAGACAAAATTGGGGAGTCTGTCTACATTGAATCGACAACGCTGCGAATGAATATGATACCTCCATCGAATTCGGTTCCAAATAACCAGTGGTCACTTACTGAGAGTCGCCCAAACGGTGCCATGATGATCTAGACATATTAAATGAACTCAATGTGGGTATCACTTGATATTAGCCTTGAATTACATTCGGCTTAAATAAAACAAAACGAATGTGAAAACAAAAAAACGAAAAGCATACATTTATATTCCATTTATACAGTATAATCTACGAAACTCAAACAGTATAAATTTTTCATTTTCTAAAAAAAAAAATAATTAAACCCACAATTGTTTAAATTTACTTCAATTGTTTAAATCGGATTAGTTTTTATCGGGTCAAACCACGAGAAGTGGATTAGCTAAAGGGAAATTGAAATACATTGTTTAAAGTAATGAAGTAACATAGAAGTCCAATTTTAGATTCCAATGCAGAATTTACGCTACCTTCTGAGCTATTTACTCAACTTGGACCCACTTGGAAAAGATTTCAACTATAAAAGTTAGAGCATCTTTATTCTCTAATATGCATACCACGTTTCAAGAAGATTCATCCAGTCGTTCAGAAGTTATTAGGGGAAAACTGACTAATTGATAGCCTGACTGACTAATGGCGGTGTGCACCAAACTTCAGTTAACTTGAAGGACTGCTATTTGGACGGAGCTAAAATTAGTGGGGGGTGCTGCTCCACAAAACTTTTAGCCTTTGTTTTAAAATTGTGTGAAAGGAAACATATATAAAAAGAAAATTTATTCAAAAACTTGATAAATTTCTTTTTATACATGTTTGTTTCCTTTCACACAATTTTAAAACGAAGGCTAAAATTTTTGTGGAGCAGCACCCCCCACTAATTTTAGCTCCGTCCAAATAGCAGTCCTTCAAGTTAACTGAAGTTTGGTGCACACCGCCATTAGCCTCTCTTTACTACTGGAAAGTAGAATAAAAATCCCCACCCCCCAAAAAAAATTGTTATAAAAAGGAAGTAAATAAATAAACGATTAAACAAAGCAATTATAAGCTTTAACTTCATTCTTAATTAATTTTAAAACATTTAAAATTCTGTGATTTGTAACTGCACTGATCGATTATTCTTACAATTGAAAGGTAGAACTCGAAGAACCTTCTAATAAGGAATGGAAATCTCAAAAATTTCTTGTAAATCGAACAGAACAGGAAATAATTTGAAAAGAAAGAGGAATTAAGTTTCTGAAAATGACGAAATTAAAATAATAATAATAATAATAAGTTTAAGTCTCCAGAATTCGAACTGTGTTAAGTAGGAGATGTCTCCATCTAATGACTAATTTTGCAAGGCTCTTTTATTGTTGTTTAAAGTCGTATAAATACAAAGGAACAGGACATATCAATTGTAAATTTTGATGGCCGCCTAATCTAAATAATCTACCTTTAAATGTTTAAAATTGATTAGTTCTACAAAATCTTAGGTTAAATGGGCTAAATGTAATTAAATTGAATCAAAACAAAGCACTCGCCTATAATATGGATTAGCATGTGCCACGATTCACTGTTTCGCCAATTGTCAGACTTCCAATACCTTTCCTTGGAAATTTATTCATTGGAATCCACTCGGAGAAACCGACTCTTTTTTTTTAAGCCAAGTTTCAGAAAGTCCGTGGTCAGGTTCAATAAACTTCGAGAGAAAGCACCCACACATTACAGACATTCTGATTTTTAAGCATTCTAATTTCATTTGGGAAGTACATTAAAGCTAATCATCCAGGAAGCATTTGATTTAATGATATCCAATCTGAGATATCAGTGCTGACATTGGATCTAAACCATATGTCAATTTAGAAAATAAACATTACATTTCTAAGTGTTTTCTATACTACGGAAAATAATCAGAAATTTCCAACATTAAAAATTCTATAAATAAAAATATTAATCAAGTGTTATATCCATTAATATATACAAATAAAGATAATTTGTTGAAAATATTCTTTCCAATAAGCTAAATAATATTTTACAGTATTTTTTATTTATTCTATCAAAAGGAAAATTAAATGAAAGATAAAGCTTACAATCTTAAATTAAGAAAATAATAATAATAATAGTCGTAATAATAATAACAACAATAATATGTATATTTATATATTTAAAATGATATTTTTTTTTCATTTAAAAAATTAGAGTAAATATGAAAATGAGTTAAATTAAGAGAAAAATAATTAAGATTTTTAAGATAATTTTATTTGAAGAAATTATTAATAAGTAGAAAAAAAGATTAAAAAAAGAGATTGGCTTTTTTCCGGAATGGATGAAATTTGTTGTTTTCTTTTAATGAATCACATATTTTAGAAGGTCACCGCAAAAAAGCAGACAGAGGAAAAAAAAACCTTGACTTCCCTTGGGGCGGGCAGGAGGGTAAGTAGCAATTTGCTTTTGAGCACTTGTTGGTGTAATTGACCAAGTGAAGTCATAATAGGGAAGGGTTTTATGTTTTGTCTCTTGCGTCCTACTTACCACATCTTTTAAAATGCCATTTCTAGTAATATTTCCGTAAGTACATACGCTTGTAAAAGTCATTAAATTTGAGGAAATTAATCGCAAGTAATTTAATCATTTTAATGAACTATATAACTGTTTATGATACGCAATTACCATCACTATGCTTCCAAGCGTTTTTATTACTTTTAAAATAGGGAAATTTAATGAAGTTCATTGAGAAATAAAAATATGTCATTCAATAAGTCAGTGTCGCAACCAATATTAAGCAATTCTTTGAGATCTTTATTTCTTCTACAATACGTCTTCCACCCTAGCTTTATTTATCAAATCCCCCTTTTTTTTTTTCATCCTGAACGCTTTCGAATCCTACAACTGCAACGCGGCTCAATGTTTGAATTATAAGGAACAGAAATCATTTACTACAGGAAATCTCATTGAAAACAGTTTTTCTAGCAATCTTAAAAACATTAAAATCAGGTGTAAACTCAACAGCGATTCTATTCCTCTTTTTCTGAAAGCTTAATAAAAGAACATCATTTCATAAACATTGAAGATAAAGAAAAATACAGATGTATTTGTTAGTAAAAGGAATATAAGAAGCAAAAACCACCCTTCAATGGTATGTAGCATATTCTATTGCAACAAGAGCATAATGTGCAATACAAATACAAACTTCGGAAATCTAACACATTATGTTAAGTTTCAAAAGGCTGTGTCTCATTGTTGTAGGAGTATTCTTGTAACAAAACGAAAGAAAGCCTAAAGTCAACAGACCTTAGAGGCAGATGAACAATTATTTTGAACAAGTATTGTGGAACATTGTCTGAAATTAAACTGATTTGAAGATTTTTCAAAAGAGTCTAAGGTAATATTCCATTCTTGCTAAAACAATAAGCGAAGATAGTTTGCAAGGAATTGACTTTACAAAATGTTCCCTTTTTTAAAAAAAAAATTAACTTTATATCTTTTAACAGTAACACCTGAATACAGTCACTTTTCATCTTCACAAGAAGCCGAATACAATAAACAAGAGTAAATCAGATAGAATAAAACAATGCCTTTTAAAGCACTGCTCGAAATGACTTTAGTGTACTAGAGAAGGTGAATAATGTGATTTGTTACCAAACATCGTTGTTAAATAATATTGCAAAAAAAAAAAGAAAAGAAAAGAAATAAATAAACAGTAGCACTACCAGGTTTTTCTTGATGCTAGGGGAACAGAATGCCGCTCCAAATAATGTTGTTTTTTTTTAACCAAAAATACAACAAAACAACGGGACCCTCTTTTTTTTCCGCCCAAAGCAGTTGCCCACTCACGTCCCCTTCTTCCATCTCAAGCTAGGATACTATTAAAGATGACTATCAAAGTTTACTCTCGACACCTACCCAAACTTTAAAAGACTGCTTTTATTTGGGGGGAGGGGGTCTCTCGATGTCTCATGAAATGTTCGCTAGTTAAAACTTCAAACTATCTTATTTATAAGCCACTCAAATACTATTTCCCTGCCTTTATTTCATCCGATGAAAATTACTGATAAAATACATTTACTTTGGAAAAGCATTGAATGATACCAAATAGTGCATTTTCAGAGAAAAGAATCAAATATTTATTAGTTTCAAAATTAAGAATAAGCTATCTAATATTATTAAATTTATTATTAAAGATTAAACTATCTAAGAATATTTACGTCACGAGTAAGATATTCGTGTCTACTTTTTATTATTTTTCTTTACTCAGATGCTTCAAGAAAACCACCTTCCAAACCCAAGAAATCAGGCCGTGATGTAAAAGCTTTCTTAGACATATGTATTTTCCAAATGAAACACATCTGAAACCATCTGTGTCTGGTTTAACTCTATTCCAGAAATTTTATAATATTGTATTTTGTGTAGAATGAATTGAAACATTATTTAGAAAGTTAATAAAACAAAAAGCAGTTGAAAGTTATAGATCATGTGCTTTTCTTATTAAAATAAATCATTATTAGTTTCCAGACTTGTTCCTCAGAAAACATCGTAATTTACTGTTCAGAGTTACTAGGAAATTTCCTTTCTTTGAAGTCAAATCAAAAGCAATTTTGAAAACGCCTTTGGCAATTAAGAAGAGAAAAAGAAAAGGTGGGGGATTGATGACCTCTAGTACCTGGGGTTAGGCGGGAATTTTTTTTTTATTCCTTGCGTGAGGCTAATAGGGGTTGAATCAGAGTTCTCTGATTCATTTGGTTTCTGTAAATTCAAAATGATCTCTAAATATTCCAGTAATAGTTATTGTCAAGAAGCACAAAAACTTCCATATCTCGAAAAGAATCAACAAATTTATAATTTTTTTTGACACATTTGATGGAAATATGTAGTAGGTACTGTCATTGCAAATGCGAAACAAATGAATTTACATAAAATTTGCAATCACAAGTAGAAAGGAGTATGTTTGAAAGTGGATGGATGAGATGAATACCAAGTGTTTAGAGGAATGCGTCTGAAACTAATGTGGCCCGGTAGCTATCGATTCTAAGGCAGCTTCATAAATAAAGACGAATAAAGGCAATTTTATATGTTAGAGAGCTTGGGCAGTTGTATGGGAGTTATTCGGCTCGCCAGAGAATTACCAAAAAATCTGAGAGTTTGATCCAGTAAGAAATTACGTCTGAAGCTTTCGTTGCATAATTTGAAGAATAAGATTCTTTTTTGAATGAGTCTTATTCCGTGACCAATGTCTCCACAAAGTATATGGGTACCAACATCTTAGAGTTATGTGGATCATTGTTAGGTAATTACACGGATGCTGGTTTCCTTCTATTGGATCAGCAAAATATTCAACTTTACTTAACGTTTGCCCTTGTTGCGATGATAGAAACCATGCACCAATAAGAAAGAAAGAAACCAGGCATCAATTTTATTGTTAGCTGCTTAACAACCTGAAGGGATATAGCCAAGGGCAATTTATATAGGTTTTATTTCGAGGGAGGAGGAAGTAAGAATTCCAATAACCTAAAACAAAGTCGTCTTCAAAATTTCACAAGGGGTGGGGGTGGGGGGGGCATCAATGTCCAAACCATCTAATCAAAGAAAAGGAAAGAAAAACTTAGCCTTTACTAAACGTGCACAGGACATCAGTATCAGCATTTGAGTTCGATTAACGAAATTCCAGTCATTGCAGATGGACACCAGAACATCCAACTACAGTTGTCTCGCGATAATCCGACAGTTACGGGACCGATGGGATGTCGGATTAGCAAAGGTTGATTTTTTAAAACTGAATTTTGACTTCTAAGGCAAGAAAATTTAAGTTGTTATGTATTTACAGTACTACAGTACGTATATTGTTACAATACATATTGAATACATATTTTTCGGTCTTTGAGGATATAAAAAAAAAAACTCAATTAAGCATAGTTTTACACAAATGAATACGTATGTATGTAATACTAATTTATTACTGTATTTATGTCTTAAAAAATAAAATTGCAGTATATAATGTAAAATATAATTTTATTTCTTAAAATAAAAAATAAAAATACGTACATATGTCTGTATCTGAAGCAAGCGCAGTGACGTCATCCGACCGAGCGTGTCGGACTGTCAAATGTCGGATTATCGCGAGTCAATTGTACTGCCTCTCCATATAATTATACCACCGCCACTAAAAGACTTCGCTCGATGAAGTTAGAAGGTTTATTACGAGTTTAGTCGATTCTTTAGACCATACTCCATATGGTATAAGATACCATAAGCCCTAGATTCCTCTTTGAATGAACTTAGATTCCTCTATAGGTCTACGTGATCGGAGCGTTTTTTAATACAACACTGTTGAACTTACTCTTGAATAAAAGAAGAACAGTAGTTATTGAAGAATCTGGTCACATCTTGGCTAGCGTCCAATTGCTTTGTGAGTGCAAAACATGTCCTTTGAGCACAACAATGGCGCTTCATTGGACAGAGTAACATTAAGCACGTATTTGATACAGTGGATTATCTTCTTCTTATTAATCCACTGACTTCTAAAATCGGGATAATTTTCTTCCAAATTTGCACATTATATTATCTTTCTTAATTGTCAGTCGAAAGAAATTATTTACAAAAAAATCGATCATTTATTGCACTATTCCTTTGTTGATCTATAAAACTGTTATCAATCACAGTTATTGAATTTTTAATAGATAATAATTATCTGAAAATAACAACAATCATTTGGCTTGAGATTTTCATCATTAATGCATGCTGTCCTGTCTTAATTGCGTCATTAGCTAATCCTGGGCTAACCCCCTCTTGATTGTAACTAACTCTGTATTAATTTTCAAGGTTCTCTTTGTTTTTCTTTCTTTTTTTAAAGTTCTTGCTCCGGTTGAATAATTTGAAATGTCTTCGTAACTTGTATACAATCTGAGAGCTTCTCTTTTGGGAAAGTCTCTTTACTCTATTTTCAAATGAAATTAATAGAAATAAATAAATGAAACAAATAGAATTCAGTTGGCGCAATAATGAAGCCGTGAAAATTTGTATAAAGATATTTAATTTAAAATGTAGCTTAAACATTACATTATAATAAGAAACATTACTCATAACAAATTTTTCCACGTTGAATTCCCTTCAGACGGGTCCTAGGGTCCACCCAGCCCTCTGAAGAATGGATACCTCTTTCTTTCCCGAAAGTTAAAGGCGAGCGTACGTCGGGCTGACCACCTGACCTCTACTTAGTTCCATTCGGAGCCTTACTTCCGGACCCTAAGGGCCTACAAAGACCTGTAATGGGAGTACTTTAACGTATATATTCTTATACATTGTGATGCAACAACTTTTTGAAATCAGTAAACGGATCATCTTGAACAGTGTTTTTACAACAAAAGTTGATTTTTTTTTTTTTTTTTTTTTTTGGCATTTGTAAATTTTCTTGATACGATCCCTGTGAAGAAATCGCACAGAAAGTAAAAAATATCCAGTAGAAAAGCATTAAGTCACGCAATTAATTCTCTAATAGCAAATAATAATTCCCATCGATTGTCTAACAATGAATAATAATCCACTTTATGATTCAATTTAAATTTGCACATGTTTAGGATTACTTTGGATTAAGGTAGCTTAAAATTTAAGTAAAATTTCATTAAGTGTCAACAAATAAAAAATTATTGAAGCTCGACAATTATTATGATTTATAAATACTTTTTTTTTCAATTGTATTGTTCTCACAACTTTAAAAGTAAATATAATAATTAAAAAATAAAATATACATTTTTAAGAACAGTAAACTTCAAATTCTTATTCTAATAAAGGGATAATCTTAATTCTTTCTGAATTAAACAGAAAGCGAAAATGCAGTAATAAGAGAAATAATAGGGATTAAAATGGATTAAGTAATCAATCTCATTCTTTTACAAGAAAACATTTAAAATTATGAAACGATTGATTTGGAAAAACTTAGATAAGCAGAAATTAAAAACTTAGATAAGCAGAGATTAAGCTTTTGAACTTAAAATATTTTAATAAATAAAAAGATTAAGAATTAGGATTACTAAAACCTTTAAATTATATGAATTACATTGCCCATGTAATTCTGTTAGCATTTAAATCTATTATTATAGGATTATGTGTTAAATTAAGCAGAAATCAATTGTTTTTAAGTCCTACTTAGCAGAGGAAAACCTCCTAATTTATTCAGATGAAGAATTTCAGGACAATACTGTTCTTTTCCGAATATTTCATTCTATTTTATTTTTTTTTCTGTTCACATTATTTTGTGTTATGATTGTCATCCTTAGATCTATGTGAGACCGAGATAATTGGTGTTGCGTGCGCGCGCATCCAAGCGCAGCTTTCATCCGTTCTGAGATCAAACACGGAGTCTTCGTTCATAATTATCTTCCAACATCTTCCAGGAAGGATCAACGGTGGTGTGAGAAACGTGGAAGCAATTATGGAAAGTGGAGTTTCTTCACAGCAAGATAGAGACATAAGGCGGGAATTACAGAAGGGAAACAGATAATAGAAAAAACGCCAAACATGCTAAAATCATTAGATATCACAATTCAAAAGAACGTCAAAAAGAAAGTCGTTAAGATAGAATATCTAAACAAAGGTCAATTTTAAAATTAACAATAATCTAATTTCAATTTACAACCACCACCCGCTTAAGAAGTTACGTCCAAAAGAGTCTTGGTTACATAAAAATTCGTCAAATGAGACTTAATTCTCGTTAGCTTTATGTAAGTCAGTTCGTACCTTAATAATAAAAGATTATGCACCATCCCATTTCAGTTCATTGTTGCTAATAATTACAACTTAAACCAAAAGCTGACAAGTAACGGCTAAAATAAATATATAAATTACTATTTACCAAAAATGCAAGCATAACGAAATGATGACTTCGTGAAGATCTGAAATTGTGACCAATCGAGATTATGCAAGCAGAATTCGTCCAGAGCTCCACTTCAAACAATTCCGCCTTCGTTATGGCAAAATATCTATTGTTATAACTGAAAATACTTAATTTCAAACGCTTGATTTTGCCGGAAAGGATGGCTGTATTTACTAAAATTAATAGAATGAATCTGCAAGTAGGTATGAAGGTAGACATCTGATGACTTTCGAGTCACCAGAGGCTCATGACAGGTGTACATCCGACATTTAAGAGGCCAATCCAAATTGGAGGTAGGTGAAAATTGCTTTTCCCTATTTTACTGAGTTGAGAGATGAATTCTGGGATCCATCAATAGAGAAATAATGTAGCCTTCAAACGTGCAAATCCTCAACGTCAGCCGGGGCTTGAACCAGGCTCCTCCAGCTCCCAGACTAGTGCTGCTTAACTGGACCACTCAAAAAAATCAACTAAAGTAAAATAAAAATACACTACAAATATATAAAAGACAAAACTTACTGGATGTGCTACAGAAAAATAATAAATAAATAACAAATAATTAAAAATTGATTTTTTAATTTAATTTTAATAATTAAATTTAAAGATAGCCTATAAAGAACTAAATAATTAAAAATATTATTTTCTTTTCCAATTCCCAGGAAACATCGAATTCTTTAAACAGTAAAATATAATGATAAAGAGTAAACTTTTGATCCGCATTTATTAAGAGAACAGAATATAATGATTTTTTTGTTAGGAATAGAAGCAGTTACTCTTTCACAACAAAAACCTCTTATTATTATTATTAATCATGACAAACATACAAAGCAGCTTGGTCTTTTCATTTATTTTGTAAAAACTGCACGCAAAAATTTAGCATTAAACGAAGAAAGTAGTTAATGTGTAGCGATCACCTTTTGATAAATCAGAATAAAATCTAAACACTTGAGAAACTTATTCAATTCGAAATATCTTTCGTCCAATATGACAGGACAATTGCCTAGGACAATTCATTCTTTTGTATCACGGAAAAAAATACATGAGTGGAGTTGATCATGATCATTGAGTTGAGGTTATATAAAAGCCCAATTTTATTGCAGAGCAGAGAGACGTCAAAAAAACATAACCTTCACCAATTGGTGCCAGTTGGGATCCTTCAAGTCGCCATAGTTGCAGTCAAAGGGACACACCCACCACTGGGTGGAGAAAAATTCGCCCAATTACGGATGTCAACTTCAGATTGAAGAAATACAGAACTATGGTTTCCCATGGATTCAACGCCAACCATGTTTCCAGAGCTTTGTTTAAGCGGAGTTTCAAAGATTTATATCAAAAGTTTAGTAAAACAACAGTCCTAAAGTTTGTTGTTCCTTTCCATCACAGTTTGCCCCATTTTTAGATGCGGGACGCAGTGAAAAGACAATTTCAACAACAGATGGCAAATAAACGAATTAATTCCTATTGATATTTAATTTTATTAATTTAAAAATTTTCGGTTTTTTATTTATCAACAAGAAGGATATTATTGTCACTGAAATCAAGAATATTTAAGTACTGTAAATGATAATTGGAATTGGATAAGTTCATTTTTAGGCACGACTCATTGCTTTTTTTGAATTTTAAATATTCATTACAACATTGGAATTTTCTTTCAATTAAACAATTTTGGTTGTGATCAACTAAACTGTTAATAAACTGAAAGTAACTGATTCATTCAGAGGAGTGCAATTCAATGAAACGACAGTTAATTTTCAATTATTTACTGTTTTTATTATTATTGTGTCACTTTTAGATTTAATTTTTCTTTTACTTTCGTGAATTCCTTGAAAATAACATTAGAATTGGAATGAACAACGGTTCTAAATGTTGCTTATTTGACCAAGCTAGTTTTGGCCTCACTTTGACAGAAATTATCCTCCCACACAGAGCGAAAGTTACAGGGGAGATGTTGCTTTAACGGCGGCATCATTTCCATAAGATATTTAAACTTCATTGCACTCGACGCCCTCAGGAAGAAACGAACATTTAGGAGATTGTCTAAGAATTTTTGTTATTTTTATTTATAATTCTTTAAGGTTATTAAAACTATTATAGTATTATTGGGAAAATAAAATAGAGAAACAAACTAAGTTGGTTTAAAAATATTTTTTTCCCCACTATTTTGATTATGGTTGTCTGTTTTTTTTTTTTTTAGATAGAGGGATTTAATAAATAAATAAATAAACAAATAGAATTAAAAAAGTTGTTCAAATAAGTTTTCTAAATAAATCTTAATTCCTTAAATGTGATATATGCTTATGAAAGGATATTTTTATATTAATAATTATTAACTGTAAAGACATAAATATATTGAGTGATTATCGAGAAATCAGAGAATTACAGAAAACGGTAGAGATGAAAGAGAACAACAGACAGGAAACGAAGATAAATATCGAGTCAACAGAAGAATATTCACTAAATCCCTCTTATTTTAAGCTCATTCTTCTTCAAGTCTAGCTTTTAAAATGCATTTGTGTATAAACTCCTAATAACTTCTGAACCAGTGAATGAATGTCTTGAAACTTAACATCCGTGTTTTTGCTTCAACAAAAAAAAAAAACATTTCTGGATGAATCTTATTAAAACAAGGTTTTCTACCGATGTCTAATGAATCAGTAATCAGTTTTAATTTGAGCGTGCTTTGCTTTGTTTAAAATTAATTGGGTTTAAACAAATTAAATAAATTTTCAACATTCATCTTAGATTAGAAATTATGTCAAATTTAAATTATTTAGTCAAATAAATTGGGAAAATAACACCAGTAATAGCATTAAATGCATTAAAAATCAATTAATCTATGATATAATTAATGATAAAATAAGAAAAAAGTTTTAATCTTTGCTTTCAATCTTAACTTTATAAGTCATATAACAAACTTCCAGCACCTATAACATAGGAGTAATTAGTCTAATTGCACCTAATAGGACAGGTTAACATTAAAAAAAAATATCAATCTTCCAAAAATATAAAAAACATATATATTTATTAGCGAATTTTCGGAAGTAATTCTTCTTCTTCTTTCTTTGGCAAGTTTTAAATAACAAACAATTTATAGATGTTAATTATCAGGCCATGTTACACATACTGGAGATTATTACAAAATAATAATCAAAATAATATCCTTTCATACGAAAAGGAACCTTGATTGTTGTTTTGTAACGATGTCCACGATTTCTGAAATGGCATTGTAATTAACATCTGTAAATTGTTTATATTATTTAAAACTTGACAAAACTTATTTGCAGCACGTTAAATTTATTATTTTGAAAGAAGAAGAATTTTCCGAAAATTAGTTAATAAATAAATATATATATATATATATATATATATATATATATAGTTTATATATTTGGTGTTGAAGATGTTTTGGATCTTGTAATATGATAAGAAGAAACGATGTAAGGAAGATGTTAAATTAAATCAATGTTTACGGGTTTCATTAGATTTGAGTAATTAGTCTATTTGAATTCAACTCTATTAAAATTGACGAATATATATAAAAAAAATTAAATATCAGCTTTTAAAGACACATTTTCTGTTCTAATGAATATTCTTTCAGATAATTTTAACATTTTCATAATGAGTTTCCAACAAGTTTGAGATCAACAAACAGAACAAACAGAACAAAATAGAATAACATTAAACCCCTCCTCACTGAAAAAAAAAAAATCACCAAAAGACAAATCAAAAGAGAGATAACATCAAAGAACCCTTATTTCCTCTTCTTACTTTTTCCTATTCTATAAAAGTTTCTTAAAGGGATCCTGAACGGAACATTAAATGTAGATATTCAAGAGATCTGATTAGAAAGAGTTTTAAACGTAGTTAACATTGCTCAACCAAATCACAATGAATGTTGTTCTTTCTTTATCTTTTTTTTTTCTTAAGGACTGAGACAGAGAAGGAGAAGAGCAGACGCCAACAACAGCTTCCTTGACCCACTCTTTGCAATGGGATCACCTTCCTTAACTCACTTTTTTTTTGTGAAGAGGTCCTTTTTTTTTCCTTTGGTTTTCCTGGAACTTTACAATCAGTTAACGAATCTTTTAATGCCTTTTTAATGATTAGCAATTGCTGTTTTTTTTTTTTTACTTACAGATTTGCATTTTTCCAGATTTAGACAAAAGGTATTCAATAATGAATCATTTTTCATCAGGACTCAAGGACAAACCAGGCAAGGATTCATCCCACTTGAATCATCCCATGCCCACGTTTAAAAGGCGATGGCAATGATTTGTTATTTTACATATTATCATTGTTTTAATCAAAATGCAAAAATTATCAATTTTTATATCTGCATCGTAGATACTCAGTCGCAGAATAGAAATGAAGTTAAATTAAAAGGTCCTATTTATACAGGCCTTTTAAGTCTAATGATTTGCGACCATCGGAATGAAATTTGGATCGAATGGTTAAACCGATATCGTTCCGCCTTTAACTCCGATCTCCAATTTATAGAAGTCCTGGATCTAATGGGGAGAAGAAACATCACGAAGGAAACAATATCTGATCTCCGCCAGGAACTGAACCCAGCTTCAATTTAAACTAAACCACTGAATCACAAGATGTCCATGTCTAGCATCTGCATTCCTCTTTAAGGCGCATTTATTCCAGAAAACTAAAGGGTTAGTACAAAAAAAAATTTAAAAAAGAAATTTTAAGTCGAAACAAGCATTTCCGTCTGACGAGAGAAATAAAAAAATGTACATCTTAGGATATTGAAATTCTACTGATTTGAGTTCATTGCTACAAGGAACACCTCTAATAATTTTGATACATATCCGATCGATGTGAGGAAAAAAAGTCAAACTGTGTCACTATTGAAGTACGGTACAATAATTGCGGATAACTCAATTTCTTTTCCTAAAAGTGAAATTTTAAGGGCAGGTAAGTATTATCAAATCTAATCTCTCTGCTGATTTTAATGGGAAAAAATGGGGCCACAAGAAGATACAAAACGAGTCTCTGTACTTTATATAACTTTTAAGCGTCATTATCCGATGAATACACATATTCATTATCCGATGAATACAAATTACATAGAAATGCTGATACAACTGTTTGTCGATCAAATGCATCATTCTGTCGATGTATGCCAACTATTAAAAGTTGGTAGGGCAACTACGTCTTATTTTATAGGTATTTTATAGCTATGCCTTTTACACTGAATTTTGTTTTTATCACGAGAAATGTCTTTTATAAATAAGCTTTGAATTCCGATCAGATGTTTTATTGATCACAGAGAAGAATTCCATGTTATTTCACTTTGTTGACCAGCTGAGCATTGATTAACTTGTAACACTTTGGTATCGCTTCAGTGATTACAACTTATGAATGAATGAAATCATTAGATCTCAATAAGACAGACAATAATAACCAGGAAAAACGAAATAAGCAGTTCCGTATAATTCAAAAACACTCGACCTATTTACGTGAAATTAACCAAATTACTGAATGAATCTATACGAAGACAAAAGGAACAGTTTTGACCTCGATATATTTACAATTCAAAGAATTCGAAGACAAGTGTTTTCACAGGCAACTGAAATACCAACAATTTGAAAAAAGTAAATACTACTGTCAACCTTACTATCGCATCGGAATAAAAGATATTCGATATATTAATGATAACAAATAAATTTCGTCTATGAAGAACATATGTAGAGCAACCTGAACTACAAAATAAGAGAACTGAATATCAAGGGAAGTAAAGTTATTTACTGTCAGAGTAATACCGCCCCTCAAGATCACATATTATTTTTTTTTCAAATTCAACGGCTAAATTAAAAAAATAAAAACAATCTTTAAAACTTGTCGTGAGATGAAAACAACAGGAAGTTCCTGAAAGAACTGAAAGCCCATTTGCCTTAATTTATTTTTCTTCAATTTATTTATTTATTATTATTATATTTTTTTTTTTTTTAAGATCGTCAAAACGACACAAACAAAACTATTTGCTTTCAACTTGCGATACAGTCGGACCTCTATTTAACGAAGTCGCTAAATCCCGAAAAAAAGTTCGTTATATGGAAAATTCGTTAAATAGAGATTCACCTTTTAAAATTACTTTAAACTATATAAAACATATTTAAAATACATAAACAATAAATATTATTAAAAAAAGTAATAATTTTAATGACATACAGCATGCGTTACCACATGCGTATTTAAATTTTACTAATAAAGTCTGTTAATTTTGTTTGAGTTTTTTTTTTTGAAAAAGTGTTTTTGCTTTTAGTATGTCTCGCATCTTTGCAATGTACCAAAAAACCCTTCAGTATTTTCTTCAAGTTGTAATCCGCGTCGGATTGTTTCAAATGATTTTGGCATTTCATCATAGGTTTTTTTGATTTCTCCATCATGATCATTACCATTTTCATCATCTTCATCGCAATTCATAGCTGTATTGTTTTTATTTTTCACCTTGTCCAAAATATCCGATTCAGTTAGTGTTTCCGGGTCTCAACTTCAAAATCAAGTGAATGATAATCATCAATCAGCACATCATCGCTAATTTCTTCTTTTTCCCTCAGCTGTATCCACATTTCTTTCATTTCCTCTAAGGGAATTTTAATAATAAAAACATTTCAAGGAGAAGAAAAAAATAGATACCTCGAAAAAGTTCGTTAAATAGAAAATGCACTTCGCTATTTGGAGGTTATTTTACGAAGAAATTAGCAAAATGTTCTTGGTTCCAAAGAAAAGTTCGCAAAATAGAGAAATTCGCAAAATAGAGGTTCGTTAAATAGAGGTCCGACTGTATTTGCTGATTTCAAATATTATAAAAAAATTTTCGGAAAAAAAAATAATAATACTCCACTCGATTTACATACTTAATTTGTCAACTGATTAATTTTAATCACATCAAACTAAGCGCAATTTAGCTAAACGGATTAATATCCTTTGTTTAATATAGAAATAATAAAAATCATAAATCTAAATAATATAGTATTTAGTTTCTGTGACAATATTCGTCATCTCCCCGCGCTCAATTGGAAAAAAAATGTTATAATACACAAGTGAGATCATCCCGTAGTCCTTAAAATATGCACACCAAGTTTCAACAAGATTATTTAGCAGTTCAAAAGCTATGAGGAGAACACACACACATACATATATATAAACTTATTCCTTTGATGAGTCTTACATTCCTAGGAAAATGGTAGACTAAACAGTCAAAGTTATGGTCAATTGCTTCTTAATCCCAAAGGACAACTAAAGATTTTTTTGTTCTTTTCTTTTTGATATTTTCCACTTGTTTTGTAATCGAAAACAGTTGAATTATCGAGATCACCAAAAACCCCACGAGCATTAAAACAATACAAGGAGTTCGAAAAATAAACCTTCCAATTGGAACAATCTCCTCAGTTTCTTTTTGGCAAAATCTGTAGACAACTACCTGGATCATGTCGTGTTTTCCGAAGTGAATAAAAATCTCGTTCTGTAATTACAAAATAAAAGAATAACAGTTACGAAGACTTGTTCAATGCAGAATTGAGACATCTCTTCCTGAGTTAAACCGTGAAAGTAAACAGGAAAATGTCAAGAGCAATGTCTGTTCAATTTAAATGTTGCAAGAAATCACAGCTTCATCTTCTGCTGCCAAAGAAAATAGATCCATTTCGTGGCTCCTTATTCAGTATGAATGGAAAAAAAAATCATTTTTGCATTTATTAAAGACGATGTACAACAAACTATTAGTCATTGATTGATAATAATGGGATTTATTCTCCACCAATCACAATGCATTCCTAATTCAGGAACAGAACTTGGAAAGTGCTGTAGGGCTTTAATAAAGTACTGTAATAATATTTTAGGATTTATTTATTATAATTCAGAAGGAAAACTTTTTTGGTCTGTCTAAGTATAATTGAATGTGATATTTAAGTAAAACAAAGCAAAATAAAATTTATTAGATTATGGTTAGCGATAATTAATTCATTAGGCCTAAGCGCTGAAAAGCCCTAGTAAGAAGCTCAGTAAGAAAGGCTTTTTTATCCTATTCTCTTAATTTTGGGAAGGAAAAGCCAAATAAAGAAAAGAATCCTAATGCCATACAACACAACCATATCAGACTGAAAAGATTCTGTAATTTTTGTTAAAATAAAAAGAGCAGATGCCATTTCTCCACCATTTCTTTTAAAAGTTATTATTATTATTATTATTATTATTATTATTATTATTATTATTATTGTTATTTCTATCTGTAATTAATTAAATATTTTTCATCCATTTCACGAAGAAGTTGAAGAAATTTGTAGTGTATTCAAAAAGTCAATAGGTCTGATTAAAAACTCGCAATTTAATTAAATGTAAAAACGCAAAGAAACAACTCCTATAAGCACTATTTATTAGAAGGAATTCAACATATCTTACTTCTGAAATGACAGTCACGATGAATGGTTTCTTAATATTTTGAAAGCAATCTTCAAACCCAATGGATCAGAATTGGATGTTCCTATACTAACCTTAACCTCTTCGCCACCAAGTTTATGTAACTAAGCCGAATATTATTGGGTCTTTGACATTTGTCTTCAAGCTACAGTTGCTTTCCTGCTTGGCTTCCCTGTAAACTTCTTGTGTCATTTAACAATAAAACAACTTTTTTGTAGGAGGGGAAATTTAAAAAAAAAGATAACACCCCGAAGCTTTAGCTTTTCAGATTTTTTAAGCATTCATGTCAAGTTTCAAGTTTCTATGTTTCCTGAGTATAATCTAAAAATTAAGAATAATAATAATAATAATAATAATAATAATAAAAAGCTCATGAGAGAATACATATTTGCAAGAAAAATATCATTAATGCATTAATATCCGGAGCAGATCAAATATCAATAAATAATGAACTGCAAAGGATATGATATAATACCTAAAACAATGCCCTAAATATCCCTTATGAACAAAAGTAATACAATGAAGTTTTTGAACAAGTTTCATATTCCAATTGTGTAAGTGAGAAGTAGTATTAAATACAGATCGTGAAGGTGCTAAGAAATTATAGAAATGTAATTGTTTCTGTGGCACAATTAGAAGGAAAAAAATAAGACGTAGAGGAAATTTTATAAATTAATATCAATCTCTTTATTAATCTACAGAGGTTAGTCGTGAATTCCGTTCCTCCCAGAAACTGCAATTAATAGAATACGAGCAAAAAAGAAAGGAAGGGAAATGAAACAAATGTTATATAAAAATAACAGTCCTGAAAGTATCAAGGATAATAGAAATAATAATAATAATTAATTGTTAGTTTAGTAAAATTAAAAGGACAAATCAAAGTCGTTTAGTAAACATTTCAACGAACGACTGAGAAGATTTATAAGTAAAGTGCAACATAACGCAAAATCCATTGCGGAACAAAAGATACATAGCAAACATTAATGACAAACAAACAAACAAACAAACTCACAGGTTTTCGCTTTTGTAATAGTATTAGGATTACGTTAAGTATAAAAAAATAAATTAAGAAATAATAATCAATTAATACTTTAAATGATTTCTAAAAAGAATAAGTTAGAAAATAAATAAAAAATGTATTGAATTATTAAAATGTTCTGATATTCAATTTTCTTCTCAATATATCATCTCTGTCTTTTTTTAACTCTCATATTTCATTGTTTGAACGAATACTTCTCTGTCAAATCTCCGTGATTTTTATTAGTTAGATAACGTTCAATGAATGCCAGACGTTCGATTACTAAAAGAAAAATTCAGTAATGTCATTGAGGAATAATTCTGAGAAAACTGATGTTCATACTCTTTAGGACTACACCATCTTTGGATATCGGCATTACAATGTTCCAAAGGCTTCCACTAAACAGAGACGTTATTTTCGTTGCATTTCTTAATTTGAAGAAATATTAAATCAAAGGAAAATTAAGTTAACAATATGAATAAGTTTACCCAGTAAGAAATAACAAAAATCTATATTTATCTTCAACAGACTAACTGAATTTTTTTCTTAACTTTCCCGTAAACAACACATACTAAAAACCTATATATACAGGCTATTAGGTTTTAATGTTTATTACAGCGAAATACTGTGATTTAAGTATATTATTGCATCATCAAGTTAAATAAAGAAGGAATAAAACATACCTATGCGTTTTAGCAAGCAAATGAAATACAGGTTATGGATTATATATTGTGTAATGATTAACGGTTTACAATCATATCGACTTATGACAGGATCATTGGAGTGGACGCCGTCGTAAATTGGAGACTCCTTGTACTTTCAAGATGACTAATTAATTATAGATTTGTAAATAGGTTAATTGTCAACGGCCAAATGATTAACAACGAATGCTAGGCTGATGACACGGCCTTAGCGACAAATGATATGCAATATTCCATTCCCTTGAGCGCTTAACTTTAACTTTAATAAAAACTAAAGTTTAACACTCAGTAACCTTGTTAATCAAGCGATCTCTAACCTAAGTTGGAGGGAAAAAAAAAGCCTTCGTTAATAATCAAGATAAAGATTAACAAACGTATAAAGAATATTTTTGTAAGTTTAATGCTTTATGTTTTGAATTGAAAATAGATCATTTTTAATGTTAAAAAGTGATCGACTCTGATGTTGAGACGGAGGCACGAAAGGCTGTTTAATCAAAAACTAGTTAAGTTTTTCAGACGGATGCTGAACATCCCAAGGACGTCGAAAGTGAAGAAGGAGGAGGTGGTGAGAGAGATGAACGAGAGACTCTAAGATTGATGGCGGAGAGAAAACAGAAGAAAGGCAGCTGGGTGTGTAATGATAAATACCATGTTCTCTAATCAAAATTGGAAGAAAAGATCTGTCTGAAAAGAAAAGAATCTCAAGGCTGATTAAGATTAGTCATTAGGCTTATTTTTATACAAAAATTTCAAACAGAATGACAGACATAGCAATAGAGGAAAGAATACGCTTCTGGAGAAAAAGCTAGTGATTGGTAATTTAGAATTTAACTAATTTTTGTTAGTTAAAATAACATAAAAACTCATACCAAATGGTGTAAATGCTGTTAAAAAGAATGGAAATGCTTTTAATGCTTCTGGCAAGAAAGAGAGAACAAGTTCATGCTTCGAATGACAACACAACATTTTTTAATGAAATTAATTTTAGAGTCCATTTTAGTTTTTCGTTGGAATCAACAAAAATGTCGAACCGTGTATTTAGTACACCGGATCTTTGATGTAGGTGAAATCTTTCTCTCTTCATTAATCTTTCAATAAATTTTGTTGATTATGACTTGTCTGTTTACGACAGAATTTTTTCTTCCAGGTGTTTCAGAGAAAGAATTCGAGACAATTTTTACAGGGCATAGAAATTGGACCAGAAAAATGAATGCTTTGAAATTTGCAAAAAAATAAACACTGAATCTTCAACATAATAAAAAAAAAAATTACATTTTCGTTACATTTGGTCCACGTAATTAATTTCTCAATGAACAAACCAGGAAACCTGTTAAATGCTTCGTTGCTAGAAGATTTCTTCTCTTAATATTCTTTACAATACGTAAATGATCAAATATTCCATTCCACTTTTTTTCTAGTTTCTTTTAAAAACGTCAACAGTGGGATGCGAACTAGATGTTCAGAACATTTTGGCTATTGAAAAATTATAATTTTATAAATATAATATTATTTATCCAAATTTTTTATTCTTTCAACAGAATAAGTTTTGAGAATAGTTTTCATCGTTCAAATTAAAAATTGCAAAATTTTGAAAACTCAGAAAACTAGAGATATCCAGAATCCTT
>JAFIDM010012231.1:146004852-146021655 GCA_023159025.1 Thereuonema tuberculata
TGTGTTCATTTGATATCCAACCTTCTTGAATGGAAAAGTAATCATGAAGATGGAGGTGTTTCTTGAACATAACCGTTGTGGTGACCTCACGCAGACAACAGCTATTTGGAGACAACTGAGTCCGTGTGGTCTTACAAAGAGAAAAAAAGGAATAGAATAAAAATAAGGAAGAGAAAACGGTCCTATCCCCCACCGAGCCATAAACTATTCACAATGGCACCTCCTTCAGAATGGCATTTTGTACGAACTAAGCAGAGTCTATTAATAGATCTGCGATTTCCAACGCAGAGGACAATGGCTTGCTTCATTTAAGAAATAATACCTGGTCTTTTAAAAGAAAAAAAAATCAACCTCAACTTTATTAATAGTAAATTGAAGACAGTAAAGATAGAAAATCTCACAAACCAAACGCTGTTTATTTCAGTAGCTCTCAATTTAAGAAAGATTAATCCTTAACATCGAAACAAAATTAAAAAAAAAGGGTGATTCAAATATGATGGTAAGAAAGAATATTTAATTAAAAGAAAGAAGCGTATGTTTAAATTCAGAAAAATAAGAAATCCCTAATATGCAGTTATCACCTTATTTCCTGGATTTTACGATAATATCCGTGAATAAGGATTGACACAGACACTGTTGCTTCCGGGCTTTCATTCATTCGTCATCTTAAGGCTATGATTTTCACACGTATTTCAGTTTGTTCCTCCTAACAGCTTTTAAACATACCTTTCTTCTTCTTCTTTTTTTTTCTTTCATTTTTTATTTTGTTTTCTCGTACTTTTTTTGAGAATATTTGTGTCACAAATGCTGTAGCAATATGGCGACGAAGACGGCTGTAAAAGTAATAGTATTCATACGATTCGTATAACAACTAACATAACATGAATGTAATATATAAAATTTTTTTACGTGTATGTGAACGAACTCAATTAAAATATAACATGAATGTTTCATTTAAAAATTTCATTCACATTTACTTTAAATTTTAAATGGTTAACAAAAACGATATTTAGAGAGGGAAAAGCCATAGTTTTTGTTTTACTGTTTGATTTTCTTTATCCATTTTTTTTTTGTCCTTTTTCCTTCCAAAATGTATGACTGTAAATTCCATGTAACTTGTTTCGAGTGCCATGTATTTTTTTCTTGTACAAGCTTCTTACTTTAGATTCTCTGCTGGTACAAACACCAATTATTACAATTCCTGCTGATTCCAGTTGGGGGCTTCACTGTGTTTCACTCTTCGGGTCCTTGATTTAATGGTTTGTACCCAATTAAGTCACCAGTCATCACGTAATTATTATTTAACTGCAAGTAAGAGTCAAAGTAAAAAAAAAACAAAACAAAAAAAAAAAAAACCCAACAACTTTTCTTCGATTTTAAATGAGAAATCTATGAAATGCAGAAAATTATTTAGAAAATAAAGTAATTCTTTAAACTCATTTTATCTAAGAAAAGATAAATTAGTAAATATTGTGTTTTTTTTTTGTTTTTTTTTTTCAATTACAGACTAACTTGAGGGTTAAAAAGGTAGGAGCAGCAATCCCAGTAGCGATCGCATAACGCCCCACGGCTTCTATGTTAAAATAAAATGTTAAGATTTAAAATGTTATGTTAAAATCTGTTAAACTTTACAACTTTAAAACCCCACAGAAAAAAATAGAAGCTCTCCATAGATTTGAGAGATCAATTGTAATAAAAATAGACTAAACATTGTAAGATATCTTAAAATGATATCAACCAAAGAATAAAAATGATAACAACCAAAGAATATACATAAATGAAAATTTAATACAAAATTACGACTTCAAAAACCCATAGAAAAAAATAGAAGCTCTCCATAGATTTGGGAGATCCCATTGTAATAAAAATAGACATAATCAATGTCTAAAAATCGGACAGATAGAGCGGGATATAAGGCTTCTCCTGCTGTGAGCTACGTTCTGTATAAAAGTTTAAAATTCATTAATCAATCTAAACCTGATTGTTATATAAAACTGTTAACGTACCGAAAGTTCATTGTTACTGCGTATTTAGCACTTAGGAATGACTGATCCAATTGTGATGCGCATATAACAAACAAACAGTACAATATAAAATAATTCATTTACTCAGTCAAAGAATATGATCTTCCCCTTAATATGACTGCCTTTTAAAAAGACCGAAACTTTCGGATTACAAAAAAAAAAAAACATTTAGCTTATAAAAAAATTTTACAAAAATTTTTTTATGAAAGGTTTTATCACATACATATCTTTTGTTTTAATCCAAGTTAATTTTTTTTTCCAGAGTTATAATATAATCAGACGTTATTATCCCGAAATACGGCAGCCAATTCTTTCATCCCAATTATATAACAGCCAACCTATAATTAGTAGAGGCTTTAATAAGGAATCTTAACCTCAAACCTGGATTTGAATAATTGTGATAACAGCAGCCAAATCCTTTGTTTTTCATGTGTTATTTTTTTTCTTGATAATCTGAATGCAAGAGAGAGAGTGAGTTCCCAACTTGGCCAATCAGGTCAATCGCACGTCTCCAGCAGCTGTTCAATCAATACCTCCATAAACAACTCAAATAATGGCTTTCACTAACGAAAATTTATATTTTACAACAGAGCCTTAAAACAAAAAGGTTTTGAGTTTTTTTAAAAGTGACGTTAAACTACAAACTCTCTTTCGAAACGAACAGGAAGTGGTTCACGAACAATCGCACTGTCCTACATTGATCTAACCAGACAACTACTAAGAAAAACTCCACCAAAAAAGAGTAATGCTGTTAACTAGGTGTTTTCTTTCTTTTAGAGCTAAATAATGCATCTTGTGATGTTTGCCGTAAATAAAAAATAAAAAAAAAAACACCATCTTCTCGATGGCTTTTAGAACAAGAATAGACGTCTTATGATTTCTCATTTCCTGAATGAAGTTATTTTGAATGATTTATAGATAATAAGAGAAGCTTCAGAAATTACGTTCTAAACTGAACTCGGCTGTTTTCTTTCTTTTTTAAATCGATTAGGTAAGAACTATCAGAATACGTATTACATTTTGCTGAAACGTTTGGAATGCCTTGCAGAGACAAAAAAATTATTTAATAATATAACTTAGAATGCATTTTAAAATCGAAAAATATTTGATTGTCAAACCTTGAGAGGACTCAAAGCTGTATAGTATACAGCTGAAACTATAGAAGCAGATCAAAATCAATTGTAGATTTTGATCTACAATATACTGAACATGTCGGATCTGCAGTAAATAGATAGACTTAAAACGTTACCATTCAATCTCAAAACATCACAATTCAAAAAAAAAGAAAAAGAACAGAGGTTTGTTTTCTTGTAAAGTTACTTACCCTCAGTTTCATCAGGTTGAAACCAGAAGAGCAAATTTGCATCTCGTGAACTTTTCGAAGTCAAGCACGACGTTAGTAAAAGACAAGGAAGAGGGTTAAAAAATTCATATAGCAATTCCTCAATTTTAGCATTAATTCTTTGGGAATTTTTGATCTTCAACTAATTTTAAATGTAAAATTCACTAAAAAAAAAAAAAATTAGCAGATTCCTCTTTGTGGTCTTCATTCACTCAACTGTTTCCAAAAGCAATTCGATAATCTCCAACTAATTTTTCTCATTTCATAATTTTCCAAACATTTTTTTTTTCATCAAAGAACAACTTAGTTGATTCCGACTAAACATTTATGGATCCTATGACTATGTAATGATTTGGACGTTAACATACTTTGTTCTCTTCTGGCTTCTACCTAAAATTATTTAGTTTCATAAATTTAAAAGTGCAAAAAATAAATATTTTCGAAAGAATTCCTTTTGATGGGATTTACAAAAATAACATCTACATTGCTTTGGAGAATTTTAATTTTCTAATTATTTAGAATTATTTATTTTTCTAATTACTTTTCTTTAATTAATTGTTTTTCCAAAAGTTCTCAACTGTTTCTTAAGCTACCCTCAATGAAAATTCTTTTTATTAATTTCAGTTTTTTCTTTTTTAATTTATTATTTTCCTCAAAACTCGCAAAGTAATTCAATACTAATAAGAAGAACTAGGACGAAATTTCGAATTGACGGATGTCTTCCTTTCACGTTGTCCATTCTCCTTATTTTCAAATTTGCTTTTTACTTGTTTCATCTGGCGAAGAGGTTCGATAGAAGGTCTCAATATATTATAATATAACTTTAATGTTATGCTTACAAACAAAATGTGATGTTCAAATTCTATTTATGAATTCTGAATACAATTTTCGTAGTTTACGTAATCCAACAGAATTCATCTGTGACCAAGTGCTATTCTTCGTCTTAGTCAATCCTCAACTCTAAATGGTCAATATAAACTTAAATTGAGATAATTAACCATCGATTCCATGTTAGGAAACATTCAGTTCCGTAACAAATTAAGAGAATGATTGGACAGCATCATGGACAGTGTCCAAATGTTATCCTTCATTACTGTCTCATCTCCTATTGCAAGAGAACCAAATGAGTGACATTTTCGTAAAATAGTCGGAAATGATTAAATCTTCTAAAAAAAATAAGTGAAAAAAAAAAATAAAGAAAGAAATATGACAAGCATAAGGAAACCTAGTGAGTGTAATTAAAAAATAGGTGAATTATACTGAATATTCACTCAAACGACTTCATGGAAATTATCTTTCTTTGAGTTGAATTGTTGAGGAAATGTCGAAAGGGTCTATGGCATGATGTTCTGTTCTTGAAAGACGTTTGTGGTGATCAATCAGTTGCTTTCAGGTCATTGACATGTTTCAAAGCAACCACGAGGTCTCTTTTTTTTTCTTCAATGCCATTTCCTCTTCGTTTGCTTTTCAAGCATTCTTTTTGCTGAAGAAAAAGAATAAAAACTCCAATTGAACATATGCATTGTGATTTATTGCCATTTCGAGTCTCACCGATATTTTAAACGAACAATAAATATTAGACTAGGTAAAATTGTTGTTATCCTTTATGATTAATTTAAAAATTCATACGTAATATCTAAAATCAATATACTGTTAAAAACGACAAAAAAAAAATCGGATGTGAAAAACATTAAAATTTTAATTAAATGATGTTGTTATTATTATTATCAATCATAAACAAGTGAATATAATTTTGTGCTAAAGCTTAAATTTAAGGGCTACCGATAATAATATAAAAAAATTAAAAATAATAAAAAAAAAAAGTACATTAACGTAAGGAAAAATTAAAAAAAAGTTAAGAAAAAAAATAAATAAAATTAGGAAAATAAGAAAAACAAAAAACACCAACGTTGAGATTGAGAAAAAAAAAAGAAGAGAGAAAAAGAAACAAAAAACAAAAAAAGTAGATATACGGATTCGAACCGACAACCTTCAGTATATGAGTTGGAGGCCTTAACATTTGGACTTTCTACAGTTAAAATGATGTTGAAATTCAGAAATGGCTCTATTTTAGAATGTCGAATCAATTCTGAGTCAATTTATTAACAGCGTAAGGATAAAAAAAGATGTAAGCCGAGTCAAAATGGAACAATAGTTTATAGAAAATTGTCTACATTTGTGTCATTGAGTATTGAGTTCAAAAAAATAAAATTAAAAAAAAAATCAGTCGATCTTGATCAATAAACGTTTGCATTGATTTATTATAAAAAGAAAATATGAGATTGTAAGAAACTGTAACGCCTGCAGTTATAGGTAAAGTATGAAGTCCTTTAGGGTTCATTTGATTATTTGTGGTACGATATTCTTTTTTAAAAAAAATACGCTAAGATTGAAATGAAAATTTTTCATCTACCTTGAAAACATCGTTTATTCAAACTTGAAGCATATTACAATATCAATAAATCAACAACGTTTACTCGACATTGTCCAGGATACAGAGCATTCTCAAAATCGAATATTGTTCTAAGAAATCAGCAACCGTATTTTATTTTATTTACTTACAAGTTAGAGATTTTTAACTAGCATCTAATGTGAAATAAGTGAAAATGCAATTTTCAGTAAGTCTTGCACTAACTGAAGCTTATGAGAAAATAGAGGACAAAAAGAATTTCTTACTTAAAAAAGAATAAAAAAATAAAATAAACTCGAGATGCGCACCTACTTTGAAATCATGGAAAGCATCATAACGGACTTTAAGTATTTATAAAACAAACACGTATTTGAAACGTAACGTTTGAGGCGTTATTATCATTGAGAAATCTTGTTATCCATTCATGGTCTTTTGAGGACTTTTAGTTCTTTATTTTATTTTTATCTTTTTTAAGCAGTATGTTAATGTTAGATATTACATATTACTTTTAATGTGTAAGATGCAGAAGCATTAGTTGAACATTAAAATCAGCACGAGTCATATTAGTTTCCCATACTTTTTTTATGAGAATAGATGAGGAACAACACAGAGAATTAAAAGTAATATCTATTATGCATTTTAAAAAAGTTCTTAAAATGTTAAGAAAACTATTTTTTATTAGTTTTCACCAACGATCAATTATATTTTTTTTTAATGATATCTCTTTTTATATGTATATTTATGGGTTTAATTTCATACTTGAAGTATATATTATATTTAAATATTTGTTATACTTTAATTAAAAAAAATAGTACAAAAGATAATAGGGTTTCTATTTTAGAAATTCCACTGAAAATAAATTAACGATTTATGAATAAAAGGATTCAGTATATATTTTGAACAATGCTTTTTCAAAAGTAAGCTTATTTTAATGTTGATTCTTTATAATAAGAAAAGGGGATATGGATATCAAATTCAGATTTATCTATAGTCCGTATCAGATTTCTGTAGACTCTTATTAGCACAATGGTTAGAATCATCATAATAATGAGTTTTAATTAACACTATTCATTTTGCACCACCTAATAGAAAGAACGCACACGTTAGTTTCATTGTTAGCCATTTAACAATGGTCTACAGAAGTCCCAGCTATTTTTTTTAGGAGCATTCCATTTACTGTCTAGGAAAATCAGTTTTAAAATTCCGTTGTTTCTGTTGTTACTGTTCTTTCTCTTTTCAACTATTTCAAATGGGTGGGACAGTGTTAACAAATTGCTCCCTTCAGTGGAAATTCTTAAGGTGGAATATTTCGCGCCTCCCTTTCATTGCTATTCATTTAAAAAGAACCTCTGTTCATTGACTGCTGCTTATAGTAACATTAATCGTTTGGGTTCGGTCTTAACTAAGAAGAATAAAAAAAAAAAAAAGCTGCTCAAAGAAAGTTGACATGTCTGTTAAAAAAAATAATAATAATCAAAAGCTAGTAAATGAGACAACTTTAATTCATTTGTAAAGATCTCGTATGAATCACGTGTCGAATGCGAGATTTAGAAAGCGAGCAAACATGGATGACAATTCTGATTCTGAGCATGTCCTCTGAAAGTAAAAGAAGCGAAGTGTTGAGTTGTGGTTCCTATTAATTTCAAATGGCAATGACACAGCAAATATGGTGACTTCTTCAAATAAGGAACTCTGCAAATACTATTCAGAATTAATTATTTTGTAGTTTGATATTTAACTTCATTCTCATTGATTTCGATTACTTTAAGCAAATGTTATTGAAATGCAATATAGGCAAAAGGAAATTTCTCACTTCAGTTTCCAAAATGAATTTTTATTTGAATTAAAGTTTAAAAACGTAAGTGTTGCTGTGCAATTTTTTTCACTATAATTATTTAAGAGTAAATTTATGAAGTAAATTTATTTTGCGAGTAATCCTTTTCCCTTTTTATTTGATGCTCACTACGCTACTCTGCCAATGCTGCGTATATTTTGAGCAACTTTATCAGCACAAAATATGAAGTCTGCAGATAGTGCTGTTAGTTATGTGTGGGAAATAAATATTCTTTACAGCGATACATTGATTACGAAAAAAGACGAGAGGATAAATTGATGATGCAACTCTCACTTAACGATCGTCTGATAGACAGATGGCCGAAGAGATCGAAAGATAAACAATGAGTGAATACATTGTTCAAACTTAAAGAATCAAGAGAATTTGTCTGAGGTGTAAATCGAGCTCAATAATTTTTCCTTTATCTACGATGAGAAACTTTTAAAAGCAAGAGATAGTTGGCATGCCATTTTTCGAATAACCATCTGATAAAGATAGTAAAAAAAAAAAAGTTGTTAATTGAAGAAAAAGAAATAAAGAAGATAGGAAATAAGAAGATGTTTGGAGTTTACCGAAAATTAAGAGGAAAAACAATTCGAAGATGAATTGAGAGAAGAATGTATTACAAGGAAGTCAAACTCCCTTTTTTTCCCCTCTAGTTGTCTTGAAAAGTTTACTACGAAATAAAAAGATGATTTTTTGCGAAATCCTTAGTTAAATCAATAGATATCTTTCTTATAAGAACTGTAAACCATCTACTACTTCAGTTTTTAGGCCAAATAATTTTTGATGTTCTTGATTAACTGATAGATATACTTACATAATTGATTTAAAATTACATTCAAAGCTTCTCCTCTCCTTTGAGTTTTAAGGGACTTATAAACTACAGTTCAAACCTATAACATCCTATACTATACTGATAAAAACACAAGATTCGGGTTAAAATATCCCACTAACAGCCAGTTTAGGTCTTGGGATCGTGGGAGGTAAGGCTCCCGGCGCTTACTGACCAACAGGACTAATTAATAGAGGGCTGGGTGGACCCTAGGACACGTCAGGAAAAATCCCTGACAAATACAAAATAAAGAACTTCATTTAACACAGCTAAACGTTTTTTAAAGTACGGATAAATGAGGATTCCTATATAATGTAATATCTACTAAAAACATTCTTAGACAAATCGAATCTTTAAAAAGATTTTTTTTCTTTTATTTTGTTCCTTCATTATTTATTTATTTTTATTTTATTTTTTTTATTTTTTTGCGTTTATACCAAAATCTATATACCAAAATCAATATCATAAAATCTAATTATCATGGATCTTTGTCGAGTCTAAAAGATCAGTGATCAAAGAGATGATATAAATAAATATTTTATTACTCTCACACATCTTGCAAGTTAAAGTTGGAGCAGTTTTTGATTTTTTAGCAAATTTTCTTATCAAATATCCGTCGATAAATTGGCAGATGAAATACGAAGATATAATCATCTGGTGTATATTCAGCTGTTATTTTTTATGGGATTTTTCTTCTCAATTAACTACGTTAAAAATTAGTAAGATTAAAATTGAGGAATTGGTAGGATTTTTTTTTATATAATTTACATAGTTAAGTCAATTTCAACCAAACATTTTTATAAACTAGTAAAAATAACATAAGCAATGTCCTGATTTTCCTGAACTTCTGGAACTTTAGTTATTTTGAATTTTTTGTAAAATATCGTTTTCTGGTTTGAAACAAAAGTATTGAAAAGGTAATTGAATTGGATAAAACCAGCATTTTATGGAATCGAAAAATTAAAATTTTGGATTAAAATATATTAAACATTAACATTATTGAACAATAATACTCATAAAACAAAAGTTGATGCGTCAATTTCTGGCAAGAACAGAATATAAGACAAAGGAGAAAAAACTAAATTTACAAATTGAAATTGAACGTTTTTTGGAAGAAGCTACAACAGAGCCATAAACAAATCATCTTAAAACAATCTCAAAAGAATTACAAAATTATTTAAAGCAGTTATATCCCTTTCTATTTACAAAGAAATACTTTAATTAGCGTCTCCTCACTATTTATGACATTAGTTGATCGATTCTTAGATCTCTAGAGGGAACTTTTCGATCAAATTATGATGTACCGCGACTACCTCTATTACTACTACCAAGAACGTATAAACACGTTTAACAATCTTTGCTACTACTGCTAATAATAATAATAACAATAATAACAATAATAATAATAATCTCTTTTTTTGGTGATCTATCTATCTATTTATCTATCTACATACATTACAAAACTATTTCCAAAGTTTTTCCTCAAAAAAAAAAAAAAAGTTATAGAATTCCTACAGCGAGAATGTATTGGATCGAATCCAACACTGGATCTAAACCATGGAATGGTAATTGCTATGACCGGAAAAATCGCCTTTGTTTGAGAATTCAGACGATCAAACAGAGAGAGAAAGGGACTTTCATGAAAACCAAGAAATCTACTAAATAAAATAAGAAAAAGTTGTTTCATTCGTTAAATCCTCCCTCACACAGCATCTATCTAGTGAGAATATTTCACTGGTTACTTTTCATTTTTTTTTTTGTGCACGAAAACAGCACGTTCTTACGTAAAAAAAAAAAAAAAAAAAAAAAAAAAAAAAAAACAAAACAACACGAAAGAAAAGATATGTTTGCGCGTTAAGATCCCGAATAATAAAATCGCAAATAAAAGTTTCGTAAAAAAAAAAAAAAGAAAAAAATGAAATTCAGTGACGAAAAAAAGAAATTGAGAACAAATAGGAAATAAAAAGAAAAAGTAAATAGTTTAAATATCAGGAGAATAATATAAATAGTTTTAGAGGGAAGGGAATTCTAGTTTGTTTGTTTTCACAGATAGGGTTCTGCTCGAATAAAATACCAAAGTTTTGTTTTTTTTATTTGGGGCTCTATATTTCTGATCAGTACGATCCCTATCTCCCCTTTTTCAGACCCACCTTTCTCAAATGCCCAAGACTGATTCCTATGCACTACGAGATAAAGATATTTCACTGCGTTTTTATTAGGGGTCGTCCATTAATTACGTGAGATCAAAAGGGGGAGGGGAAGTCCGGCAAAATCTCACCAAATCTCACCAAGGGGGAGGGGGGGTCAACGAAAATCTCACGTCAACTTTTTCATTCAGAGAATATACGTATTATAATAGATTACAACATTTTGTAATATTGACTTTTTAAACTTTTTGGGATTTTTTGACTTTTTGAAATCTCACGTGAGGGAGGGAGGGGGTCCCACCATATCTCGCCAATGGGGAGGGGAGTATAAATTTTTTAAAAAACACCTCACGTAATTAATGGACGGCCCGTTATTACCACGCTTTTATTCACTCACACTGTCTGGTTTCCGGGTCAAATTTTGTAATCAATTCTTAAGTCACTTCCCATCGGTCAATCATCTAGAAACTTTGCTTATGTCTGATGACAATAGTTACTGATAAATTAATATACTCATTTATATTAAAATATTCCGTGCAACACTCCATATATATATCCTTAGCCTCCCTCTATCCTTCAAAATATTTGAAATAAAACGATTTTCATGTAACTTATTTTTCCATATTGCTACTATATAACTCCCGTCCTGGTTCATCCTATAGGCCTTACATAATATTGATATAATGGGTATCTAATCACAAATCACTTAAATCAATTTTTAAGAACTTTCCACTACCTTTCCACGTTAAGAAAAATAATACAGTAGAGTTTATACTATTCTACAATTGCCATTTCAATAGTAGTAATTGTAAAGCCCATTTAAAATAAGCAGAAACCAAACAAACTTTCAAGGAACCAGGTTTCAAGTAAAACCTATCAAATAAAGGGAATCGTTTCTAATGAAATGTTAAATCAATCAAAAATTCTTCAATCCATTCTCAGTAGTGTCTATTTTTCTCACTTATCGAAAACCGGTTCCAGTAAAGGAGTAAGGACTCTATTCCTTCAGGGTTCGCTTTCGGTAGAGACTAAACAAAGTTCATTCTTCATGTCCCTCTTTTCCTTCTGGGACATTCAAGCTACCAAATGTTAATCGTAATAGAGCTTCTCAAACAATGGCACTGAAGATGTTAGAGGTAGAAAGTGAAAAGTTTGAAAATAATTTTTAAATCTTATTAAAAGGATAAACAATGTTTCTTTTAGATGTGAAACGGTCGAAATATAACATAAGTTTGCATAAAGAAGATGGCATGCTGGAAGCTGCTTCTTTCTTCTATGATTTGTATTGTAGTTAACTCACCTGATTTTTAATATAACTGCTTGATTGTTGTTGTTTTTTGTAAAATTTCTATTTAAGTTTAGAGGATTTAATTTTACGTCAAATATGATAGGTGATTCATATCGATTGGGAGGTATAGTAACTACTGTATATTATATGCTCTTACTATATTAATATGTTGTGGTGTCTTATACATGATGTTGCTAATTCGTGATGTTGCTAATAATAAACATAGGAGTTCAAGAGGCTTTTTGAAGGTTACATTACTGACACAATGAACATTTTTTTTTCACTTGATATTTTAATTATCAACCTTTAACTGATCATTCAATGCTCGATTGCATAATAATAACGGTTTATAATAATTAGAAATGGATCATCCTACACAGTCTTCTGCTAATTTACATAAATATTTTTATATTAATAGATTCTTACTAATGTTCAACTGAACGGCAATTGCAACACAAGTACTAATTGTCATTCCTAT
The DNA here is from genome assembly GCA_023159025.1 of Thereuonema tuberculata. Lineage (NCBI taxonomy): Eukaryota > Metazoa > Arthropoda > Chilopoda > Scutigeromorpha > Scutigeridae > Thereuonema > Thereuonema tuberculata. Next base: position 146,017,211 of record JAFIDM010012231.1, read on the forward strand.
GACACATTACCACATAGTAAAATGTTAACAGTCGCATCTACCGTAAATCTTAGCTCTGATCCATGTCAGTTTTGCAGTTTCCCACTTATTTCAAACATCAAGAAGAAAGTTTGCCTTAAAATTTTCAAAAAAAATCTTAAAACTTAATTTAGGAGTAATAATTTCTCTTCTACAGAAGAACTCACACAAGACACTATATTAAAGTGAATAGTTTTGATTTTTTTTTTTTTTTTTTTTAAGTTAACTACAATCTATGCTGTAACGAAAGTTTGATGCTTTCTTTCTCATTTTGTGAAATTGTAATGTGTAGAATTCGTGTCTTTGTTTTCCATTTGAAAGACGGTAGAATACATTAACCATACTTACATCATTCAGGGACTCTTAAATAGCAGAATTTCTCTTTCTTTTTCATTCCTCTTTACAAGAAGTTACAAAAAGACAAGATTTGGATTAAGGCTTAAGACAGCCAACATGAAATCACTAGAATTACAGAATTAAAAACGCGATGTCAGTCAAAATCTAAAAGAATTAAAGAATAAATTAAACAATAAATTAAAGAAGAATAAACAAAGAATTTGTGAGCCCGGTAGCCGAGTGTTAAGGGCGCTTGGCTGCGGATAGGAGGTGTTGGGTTCGATCCCCGGCCTCGGCGGAGAACGGAGATTTTTCCACACTCCTTTCTCCTCCAAACGGGTCCTAGGGTTTACCCAGCCCTCTGTAGAATGGGTACCGGGTTTCTTTCCCGGGGGTTAAAGGCGGGCGAGCGTCGAGCTGACCACCAGACCTCAATTTCGTCCCGTTGGTCAAGAAGTGTCTGGAGAAGTAACTCCTCAGACCCCAAGAGTCTGCATAGACGCTTTAACTTTAAAAAGTTTTCAAAGAAAAATGAGATGGAAAATTAACTCTTCAATCTAAACTCTTAAATCTATTGAGTGTGGTTGTTCCGATTAGAATTAATCTGGGTTTTTTTTTTCAGAAAATGGAAAATTTATAGTGTTGTATTCAGTAGATATATTATAATTTAAATTTAATGTAGGTGTTTCTTTTTTGTCGTTTTTCACAATTTTAAAATAAAAAGGAAAAAAAGGAAGAAAAAAATTTTAAGATATAACATTTTATGGAAAGTGGGCTTTAGTTCTTTCGAGCTTCTTGTTATTAATTTAGATAAACACTAAAAAGTTTATTACAGTTGAATAATAATAATAATAATAGAGACGATCGACCACGTAAAATCAGGCTGTCCCCTTCTCTCTCAAACAGACTACCTCCACCGACACAATCAGGTAGCGTCGATCGTTCATCAACAACTAGCACACAAACATTCACTTATTAAGAGCACGGTCCCGTACTACAAGTACATACCACAAAGCGTATTAGAGTCACCCTCATATAAACTATACTGGGACCGCCCCATTCACACAGACAAAACCATACATCACAACAGACCTGACATCACACTTGTTGATAAGGTCAACAAACAGACCTATCTCATTGATATTGCAGTGCCTATTAGCAAGAACATGCAGAAAACTCACGCAGACAAAATCAGTAAATACACTGATCTAGCACAAGAGCTCCAGAAGCAGTGGAGGCAGGACCGAGTACGTGTTGTACCCATCGTTCTGTCTGCCACTGGTCTGGTGCCTCACACATTGCACCACAGTCTCAGCACACTAGGACTTCATAAAAGCACTTATGCACAACTGCAGAAGGCTGTGGTACTCAACACTTACGCATAGTTAGGAAATTTATGGACACAAGCACACATCCCTAATCATTCTTGCACACATCTTTACACTTGGCAGTATGTGCTTTGGTCCTTGACCCGCCATATTGTTTTTGCTGGGGAAACCCAAGGTTTGAAACATACAAACATAATAATAATAATAAACCTAAGTATCCACCAGGTATCTGCGCAATATAATAATAAAAATAATAATGATAATAATAATAATAATATAATTTCGAATCATATCGAAATGGATTAAAAGCGCAAATGCTTATTCCATTAAAAAAATTTTGGCAACATAAATTTTTTTATGGATAAAATATAAATGTTTAAAAAATTTAGCAAAAATTTGTAAGAAAATTAATCCTTAAATATGTCCTGTAAAGAGTAATTTCCAATAGAATAAACTGTAGTTTCTTTTTTAAAATTTTTAATTCTATTTTGCAGTATCCATTATTTCAGACAGTGTGTTAATTTTCTAGTGAATTTTCTGACAGAAAAACATAAACTCGGTCGACCAATGACCTAATTTGCATCACGTGATGATGACTAACTCATTCGCTGTTCATTTGTCAAAACTCAGGTCACGTGACTATCATCTTTCAGTAGGTTTTTAATTCGGAAGTTATTCGAAATACACCCGTTCAAGAACTCATTATCTCTTAATTAAATTAAAACAAATTGTTTGCTTTTCCTTATTTTTTTTACAGTCTGTTGTTAATATTCCGTGACACACTTCCTTTGTAAACAAAACTCAAAGAAAAGAAGTATTCAAGGCTTGGATGAATCAACTGAAAATTCCGAATTTTATCGCTTGATGGAATTAATTTAATATTTTTTTATCCGCACATATTAAAAGATAATCTCTTTTTGGATTCACAATATTTTATCTACATATTAATATTAATTTAATTAATTAATTAATTCATTCATTCTTTTTACTATTTTATTAATTACGCTCTTATTTGCTGTACTGGGAAAAAGTGCTCAATACTATATTCAAGCAAAAGTGTTGATATTTAAGTGATTTAAAATCTTTGAAAAAAATCTTAAATATTCGCTGCACTTAAAAATTCTAAATTAAATAATAATAATAATTAAAAAAATCATTCAATCAAAAAATACCAACCTCTCATTCGATAAGCAGTAATATAAAAATATTTGACTAATACCTTTTCATTTAAAATGTTTACTTTATACATATTCTTATATCCTTAAAAACATAGAAAATATGTTTATATTTGGTTGGAGGAAGTCTCTAAAACTTAAAATATGCATTTATTTACACTATGTTAATCAAAATAAACGTGAACATTTTGTAAGAACTTAAAAATGGAAATACAGATCAGGAAAATTTATTCACGTTGTCAATTGTTGTGAATCTGGGCCCTACTGATCGTATATAACTCAAAAGTGGTTTGCAGATAATCGTAAAATACAGAATGTCAAATCAGTGCTTTATTTCAATGTTTTAAAAATAAATAAATAAATAAATTTTTACATTGGTAATCTGTATTTGTATTAATTTACGGTTTTAAGTATGGAACTATTTTCTAAGAGAATTTTTATACAGTTTTGTGTAGAATCTAAAAATCTTATCGTACGTTATTTATGTACTTTATTTTATTGTAATTGATGCACTTTTTTTTTTTTTTTTTGCATTAATGAAATTTGTGGCTCAAGTTTAATTTTTCACAATCATTCATCGATAATAATTTCGCTTTGTGTTGAAGTTAATTTCAAAAATTTTATAAAAAAGAAAAAAACAAACAAACAAAATTTGGCTTAGAATTATTTTTAGCATGTATGGATTTTCATATGATGGATGATGTGAGCATGTGGTAAGAGATATTGCGGAGTCACAATCAACACCTGGCCTACAGAAAGTAGCTGTCAAATCCAGTAACTGATTTTCTTTTCTGCATTTATATCGTTAAAAAAATATCAGCTCAGTAGAAATATGTTTTGGAAGTGATTTCTGTTATTTTTACCATTATTGATAAAATTTATCGATTCACTTATAAAATTTGTAACTATTCATTGGTAAGTCAAAAATAAGATGCTTAGTTTAATAAATTTTCAAAAATAATCTGAATAATCAAATTAAAGTGAAAAAAAAAATTATATGTATACTATATTTCTTTTAACTAACAGAAACTGGAAACCGATCACCTGATGATGATGATGATGATAATAATAATAATAATAATAATAATAATAATAATAATAATCATCAACCTCATCACCCTACACGAAAAACAAGTATATACACTTAGGGAACATTTCCACCAAAGAGCAGAAGACTCCTCACTTCACTCAGCCATTGTCAAGGCTGACACACACCTCACACCCCTGAACCTCGAAAACTCTTCTCCAACACTCACCACCCCTGACACCCACACTCAGCAGCTGCGTGAATCATGGGCTCGTAAGGAACTCCATGGCAGACATCATCACGAACTCAGCCAGCCTCATGTCGACATGGAAGCGTCGAACAGATGGCTGACGAGTGGTGAGCTGTTTGGGGAGACCGAAGGGTTTATGATCGCAATACAGGACCAAATCATCTCCACACGCAACTACAAGAAACACATTCTACACGATGCAAATACACATGACGACAAATGCAGGAAATGCCACACTACGCATGAGACGATCGACCACGTAATATCAGGCTGTCCCCTTCTCTCTCAAACAGACTACCTCCACCGACACA
>JAFIDM010012231.1:146037117-146075413 GCA_023159025.1 Thereuonema tuberculata
TATTATTATTATTATTATTATTATTATTATTATTATTATTATTATTAATCATTTTGTTGAAATAATCACATTAAAATGTTATATAAAAAGCTAAACAAACTGTCATACATATTCTATCATGTAAAAGACATACTTCCAACGCTGATTAAAATGTTATTATATAATACTTTATTCGATTCGAACATTATTATTAATCATTTTGTTGAAATAATCACATTAAAATGTTATATAAAAAGCTAAACAAACTGTCATACATATTCTATCATGTAAAAGACATACTTCCAACGCTGATTAAAATGTTATTATATAATACTTTATTCGATTCGAACATAAATTGCGCTGCTAACATTTGGGCCAATCGAAATGACACTTGTTTAAAACCTATAATTAATCTGCAAAATTTAAAATTTTAAAGTTAATTTTCTTCAAGCAAAATGTAAATGATAAAAGTATGACGTTAAACAAGAAGCTTCAATATAGTATACTAAATCCCAAACAAAAATTCGTATACAACATACTAATTAATAACTATTATAAAATCTTTGAGCACCAAGAAGAAAAACAAAAATCCTCGTATAATCTAAAAAACAAGAAAATTATCCGTCTTCCCAATCCTCTTACATACAATGACTACGGAAAGAGGCATTTTAGTATATAACTGAAAATATATTTAACAATATAGATGTAAAAGAAATATTTATAAAAAATCGAAGCATATCCAGTGTGAAGAAACTATTAAAAAGTGGCTGATAAAATGTAATTAGATGAATTTCTATTGTTAGATTGTTTTCATTGTTATTGTAAATCCTGTATGTAATAACTCATTTAATTATTTAGTTGAATTTTGTACATATCCAATGCTTTACTATTTATTGTTACTGGTTCTTACTGTACTCGACAAAAATAAGCTAATTTGTAGCTAACTTACCTACAAATACACGTAGAATTAAATCAGAAAATTATTTTTACTTTTAAATTATGTTACTGTCTAATACAGGGTGTTCCTGAAATGTGCTGCCAAACTTAAAGTTTGTTTTCAATCATGCAAAACAACCAATAAATGTCATATAAACAAGGGTCTGGAAATGCTTTATTTCCAAGATGTGAACGACGCAACAATACAGAGATGTTGCCCGTACAGTCGCTCAGTTTCACAGAAAGTCCTCGAAATGTCCTCCACCGGCCGCAATGCACGCAACACAACGTCTTTCCATCGACTGTCGAACACGGTCGAATATGCCAGGTGCACGTCGAACTGTGATGCATCCACTATGCGATCATGCAGTGCGTGGGCATCAGAGCCAGTGTGGTGTACTCTAATGCTTTAAGATAACCCCCTTACGAAAAAGTACAGGTGGTTTAAATCAGGGGAACGAGCAGGCCATGCTGTTGGTCCCCCTCTTCCAATCCAACAGTCAGGATAACATTGGTTCAGAAGTCATCGGGCTGTACGGCTGAAATGAGGTGACGCACCATCATGCATGAACCACATGTGCAAAGGAACATCCTCCAGTCATGTATGCAACTCAGGAAATCCCTATAAGCACATCCAGTTAGTCTAGCTGGCAGAAACACTGGCCCGATGAGATGGTCGCCAATCCAGACATTTACGGAAAACCTTTGTTGATGCCGTGACTATGTGATTCTGGTTTTCATCGGACCAGTGGTGAATGTAATGAAAATTCATAATGGCATCTTTCGTGAAGCAAAACTCGTCGGTAAAAGGCACAGACTGTGCAAAAGTAGGTTTAACACACTGTTGCAGATACAATGTGCAAAAGACCACACATGGAGGGTAATCGGTGGGTGACAGACCTTGCACTCTCGGTACGTGGTATGGGTAGAGAAGCTGTTCCGGGAGAATTCTGTGCATTACGCCAACTTCTCTGGCAATCTTTATTGGACGTTTCAGAATTTTCTGCAACTTCATCCAGCACCTGTTCTTCAATATGTATTGTTCTGATGTGTCGGTCTCTGCCTCTTTCGACAGCAGCTGGCGTAAATGATCCTGTCTCAGCCAGACGACGATGAATCGCAGTAAATGTGTTCCTGGATGGACACTGTCGTTGCGGAAAGGCTTCCTGGTACAGTCGTGCAGCTTCTCTGCAATTTCCATTTGCTCTTTCATAAGTGAAATGGATGTCGGCCATCTCTGTATTGCTGTACTCGTAGATGATGTTTTCTAGAACTAGTTGCGGCGATTCTGACGTCTGGAATGCATTCAATCAGGTTGCTCCACTTTTTGTGGGGGGGGGGGTATTGAACATTATATGTCATGATTACTGAGGAGCAATTTAATAACTCTTCGATACCACGTAAACGCCAACACCTCTGTATTGTTGCATCGTTCATATCGTGCAAATAACGCATTTCCAGACCCATGTTTATATGACATTTATTCGTTGTTTTGCATGATTGAATACAACTAAGTTTGGCAGCACATTTCAGGTATACCCTGTATAAAATTTTGGAAAATTAGCACTTATCGATCTACTTGACAATAAATCACTTGAAAACTATCTATTGATGTAAGTCTTTTAATGTTTTTTTAACATTGTATTAACACTGTATTCAAAATTAATTAAACAATTATAGTATACCTATATTCAGAACCTGTTGATAGGAATTTGTCATTCGTAACGGGACTGTAACTTTTGTATTTAGAAATCATAATAAAAAAAAATATTATTGTTATTATGTCATATCATTATATGAAGATGAAAATCCTCATAATAAAGCGCATTGAAAAATTCAAACGAGATCGCTTTTGCGTGTGTTTAATTAAAATAGAAAAAAAAACAAAAAAAAAACATTACTGTTCAATCGTTCAATTGTGTCTCTCCTCGAGGTTTTCTCACAGGACTTGAATTAACTTTTTAGGTTCATTTTAGTTCAGTCATAAGCTGTTATCTCTTTTTTATTTAACGTTGTTTTTAAATGATTTAATATTATTATAAAGTGATTAGGGCTAACAGTGCTCCTATTTCATGGATACAACTTCTAAATTCCTATGTTGTACATTCAATTGGAAACAGTAGCTGTTTGAAACAAAGTACTCCCTTTACATTTAATTTATGCTTTTCAATGATTAATTGGAGCTTTGGGGAATCAAACGCCCGGAAAACTTTATTTTTACTTAATTATGCTTTTGAAAAAACTAATTAATTTTTCGAATTTTTACCAGAGATCGTCTGAAAAAATCAGGTTTGCAATCATCTGGATTCATTTAAACCTGGACAAAATTGCTTCAGAAACTTTTTCAACAGTTTTCAGCTCAGGAATCATTGTTGACTAAAAATTCAACAAAATCCGACAAAATCGGAAACCGGAAACACCCTCAAAAATGGATGTCAGAATGGCGGACTGGCGGTGTCCAAAAAGAAACTAATTTACGCTTTGTAAATAGAGATTATGCTTATATTTACAATTAAAAATGTTTTAAATAAAAATATCCTTCAAGTACAACTACTGTTTCAAATAAAATATACAGCAAACTATTTTTTATGTAATTTAGAATAAAAAAAATTCTAAAAATCAAGAAAACAACAAATATTTCAAATTCTGATTCAAGTTCTGTTCATTACAAAAGTGAACTTAAAAAAAAAAACAAAAAAAAAAAACAACTAAAATAAATCATCTTCATCACTGACTTCGTATTCATTATTGGCAGGAGGATAGTTGTTATCGCAGCTACTGATTTGGCATTCGCCACAAGCAGCTGAACAGGACAATCAATTTACTCTTTCATCCAGGCCGCGCGGTTGGCGTTGTCGCTATAACATCGGCCTTTCACCTCTTGAGTACCGGGTTCGGTTCTCATGTGGATTTCGTGATGGTGGACGATCCGCGCTGGGCAGGTTTTCTCTGGGTTCTCCCGTTTCCCCTGCACTTCTCCCACCATACTTTCTCAGTCTTTCTCTCCATCTGTCCTTATTTCCGTGGGAAACATAACGTAAGGTACTCTTTCATCCACATTGTGCACCAGCACATTTCGTTTTACAGTAGGAATTATCCATTATATACCAATCCTACACTTCTGCATTGATCTTCTCTTCTGTAGATTTCCAGATTCTTATTTGAAAGTATGTGCGAAAGCTGTGGTACTTTATTGACGATTCGGTGGTGACAAACGCTCGGTAATAATAAATGATTTAGCTGCAGCAACCTTTTCAACTAACTTTCGATGACGCAGTGCATTAGTGGATTCTAATGTTTTGCAGCCATACAAAAGAAGCATTGTCTTTCTTTCAGCGGCTTCAATATCTGAGTGTTTGCAACAATCAGAACAAAATGTATTTGCTACTAAACGTAGTTGAGCCACTGTCATCAGTTTGTCGAATGCTGAGGTCTTCCCAATCGAAAAGATTTTGGATATGGAATCACAGCCCGAGAAACAACGCAGAAACAGAAACAATTTGCAATGTTACTACCCAATAACGATTGAATGCTAAGAATATACAGGATTAGGAGATGGTTCTCGTCTTATGTCACTGCGATAGTACAACTTGAAACCACTGTCTTTAGCATGGTACAGAAGAGAATCAGCAAGTCATTGTCTTCCCCTATTAATGTTTTTTTTTATATCTACGATAAATCTCTCATAATTCTGAATATTTAGAACGAATAATTCTAGAATTTTTGATTCTCAATATTAATAAAACCAAAAAATCGTACTTTTATATTTCTATTTTTGTCAACAAATCTCAAATTACAAGCTAAAAAAACAAATCTTGCTGATGATGGGGAACTATGATTCCCTGAAACTGTACAGGAATTGATTTTAAATATTTATAATTATTTTCTTAACTTTTTTAACTAAGATTTTAATATAAAATCTTTTAAATTACGCATTGTGTGTTTCCAGTTATTTTTTTTAAAAATACAAGCTAATTAATCTACCTGTGCTACATCCGGAGTCTACAATAATGGAATAATACACTGCTTCTTGAACTTAAATATTACATATTTCTTAACTTCGCTACCCATTGAACTTTCAGATAGCACTTTTCTTAGCCTCACGATAAATATAACGTAAGAAAGGATACTTACAGAAGTTTTGTGAGCCAAAATTACTGTTCGGAGCGAATATGCGTTTCTCTGGAATCGGACGAAGTGTAGTTGCCGTGACGTCACAAAAATTAACAGAATGTAGCCAATCATTAAATATGGGGATAGGATTCTAATTAGTGACGAAAGAATTGACAAAGAGTTGACTGCACTGGGAAATAGCAAAACACTAGTTTATGAGAATAAGAGTAAATAAAATTCTCACGGGAACATAATAGATGAAAATCAAAACTTTAGAAAAACGGGTGATAACATGAAATTAAAATATAAAATAATCGGATTTATGAATACAAATAATGATTTCTTTTACAATAAACAAGTATTTACAGAACAAAATAAGGGACGAGGGGACAATTACTTTGAGAGCTAAAATTTTGAGGCCCCTTGATTTATGAGGCGCACGCCTCCTGCGCCTATGCGGAAATCCGCCACTGGCATTTAGATTGGTTATAGTTCAGTTCATCGTTTTTAATATTATTCATTACATACAACGTTGTGTTAAACTAAACTAAGTTATTTCCAGGTTTTATCTATATTAGCCTGTCATTTGCATACGATCTGAACTTACAACAGATACGAAGTTTTACTCAATTGAATTTGATATTTTTTTCAACTTATTCATGGATTTAAATTTGCTATTATTTCTGTCCGTTGATTTCCGCTTTATTATATCAGGTCTATTCATCGCGAAAAATTATGGCGGGACATGAGGGTCCTTCATATACTAAATTACCTAAGTATATTTTTTGTCTCTTTAACTCCGAAGTGTAATGATTGATAGATGTATAGTAACGCAATCTCTTAATGTACCAATATTCCGGTGTTACAAGTATTCTAGGAGCCAATAGAAATCGAAAATAAATTGCGTCTGATTAAACTCCTCCATCTGCACTTGTTATAAATTACTATGTCCATATTCCTATTGGCATTCGTTATCTTTTCAGTATGTTGTGGAGCATTATGCATTTTGGTGTATTATATCCTGACTAGCAGCAAAGCCTGTCGGACGACAGGCATAAAAAAAAATCTGAAAAATCATTTTATTATCAACTATCAACTATAAAGTAAATATCTCCTTATAAACAGCATTACATTTTTTTGTAAAAACAGCATTAGATCCTTCTATCAGATGTCCTTGATCTATTCGGTCAAGAATTTTGATTTTGACGTCGCAAGCACGACGTGCTCGAGAAATAGCAATATATTAATATAACTGTCCATGACTAAAAACAGGCTCTGGTCAAATAAATACCAACCATATCTAAATTTTATTGAGAACCCTTGGATCTATCTAAATAGCTTAATTACATCGAGTTACAGACAGACAGACAGACGAACTTAGCCAATTTATATATATATTTAATTTCATTGATAATTTGATTTGAAATAAATACCAATCATATCTAAAGTTTGTCCTTGTAAATAAATTTTACTAAAAGTAAGAATGGAATAATTATTATTTTTGACTCGTAACGCCGAAAGGCATTTAAAACTCACCTTTGTAATCTAAATACTGCGCTAACTTGTGAACGAAGCTTCTACGGCAAAAATGGTTTTGAGTTTCGAAATCAGCGTAAAAAACTGAGTAAGTATGCCAAATTTCATTAAAATGGGTGCAGTGGTAACAAAATTATTTGGTTTTGAACGTATGTTTTTATTAGAATTTCAGTTGTCTAGGTCAGTTCCCAAGGATAAAATTTCATGGAAACAACATGGAATGACAAAATGAACTAATATTTCATCCAATTTGAGTAGCCTTGATTCAATATACCATTGAGAACCTTAGATCTATCTTAACAGCTTAATTATATCGAGTTACAGACAGACAGACAGAAAGACAGACAGTCAGACAGACGAACTTATCCAATTATATAAGTTGATTGCCATCAAAAAACTCGCTTATAGCTGTGGAAAAAAAAAAGAAAAAAAGACCCATATTTCATTTACAATTGCATTTCAAACATCTGCAGAAGCATGAAAATTCGTAAAACATCTGCATAAAATTGTACAGCACTTATCGTATGAAAACACTTAGTAGACGATCAACTTAGTACTTACGAAGACAATTACAGTACAGCGCCGTATTTCCTCATTTATAACTTAACTGCTAACTTTTAGGGCTCTGAATGTTTTGTCTAAACTGCAATACTATTCGGAGTGGGGCCAGATCCTTCCAGTATGGGACATTTCTAAGAAAGATCTTCATTGTGATAATTGTTTACTAATGATTTTCTTTACAATTTTTTTATTCTCACCGTGACTTCATAATAGAAGAAAACAAAATTAAGTCAATAGGTTACACCCCCTCCCAACTTACAAAAGTCGGCGCTTGTGACCTATAGGACACTGGTTAAATAGGAATTGTACAATGCACTGATGGATTTTTCATGTTCCAATTGTAATAATAGTTTCAGTAGTTCTTCTTCACACTATGATTACTGTTCATCGCGAATGCTGCAAGGAATTGTATTACACAGGTGTTGACTGCTCGACCATGAGAAATTGACGAATGATATTTCTATGGTTTCTGGTGATAGTTTATACAAATGTATTTACCAGTATCTCAGCAGCTTTGATAACAGAGGGACATTTTTTTTACATCACTATTTTTGTATTTTGTGTCATTGACAATGGATATTGGTTGACAAATCAAACAGGCATAAGTTTTTTTTTTTTTCATTCATGAAATATCCCAACATAAAGAAAAGATTAATAAATCATAAATTTCAGTCAGAAATTAAAATCAAAGAGTCCTTAAGTTTAAGCAATTTTTAAACTTTCATTTCAAGTTTAACGAAAATGTTATTGGCTTTTTGTTTTCATTTCCTGTTTAATATAATATGGATTTTCAGAGAAAAAGTAACAAAAGACAAACTCCAAAGTAAGTAAAAGAAGAAGAAAAGTTTTTAGAAAAGAATCAGTTCCTAATTCCTAATTGTTTCCTCAATACAAAATGAGTAAACGAATAAATTCATTAAAACAACTGAAAATCTATATACTTGGCAACATGGTGTAGAGAAAGTCCTGGATAATGGTCTGACAAAAATTTTATGGGACTTCAGAATACCAACTGACCAACATATTGCTGCCTACATACCTGACATAACTGTGATCGAGCATCAACAAGCAATTTTAATCGACATAGCCATCCCTGGAGACTGTAGAATAGAGGATAAAGAAAAAGAAAGATCAAAAAATACAGGACTTTGGCATTAGAAACTATCCGAATTTGGAAAAAAAAAAAAAAAACCAACCTAAAGTAGTGCCTATTATCATTGGTGCACTTGGAACTGTTACACCAAAGTTTATAGACTACTACACCCGACTAGAAACTACAGCAATAACGCCAGCTGAGTTACAAAAACTGCAGTCATTGGAACTGCAGCAATGATTCGTCGATAGGCTACTTATAAACGTGATTTCTTTCTTTGTTTGTGTGAACGTTTACACTGTGTATCTTTTTGAAAGAATAACATTTGTTACATTCGCTGTCATTTACTTCCCAGTAAGCTTCTTTTTTTTTTATTTTTTATAAAATTTAGAAAAAAATATATTTTCAATTTTATGAAACTAGAATGATTTCCATATAAAGGCTAAAAATGCTTTAGCCCTATCTTTTAATAATTCTGTAAAACTAAATTAACCGATGAGAATGGAAATACTCGTATATCGTCTGAATTAGAGTTATTTTTAAATTAAAATTCTTAATATAATTATTTGATGATTTATATATAGCTTATATAATGAATAAAAAAGTTTTGATTCATATCGAAAAATAATAAGAGTGAAGGAGGTTTTTGTGATGTCTAATAAATAAATGCCCTACAAAACTCAATAAAGCCACTGGTGCTGGGGCCTATCGGACAACGCCCACTCTAGCCTCTCTCACAGGTCACGAATTGATCTGAGGAAGATGTCTTCTCCGTTGTCTCAATGTTTCTTAGTAAATGAAGAAGGTCTTGTTTTAATTCTTAAAAACTCTTCCGGAAAAAATGCTTTTCGACATTTGTTTCTGTTGAACCACAGAAAAAAAAAAATGCAAAATTCAAATTTTTTTATTTTATTAAAATTTTATCTTTTCTTTTTCCGTTTTTTCGGTTTTCATGTCTTTCTGATTAAACTAGGTCAGAAAAAACACTATTTTCTTAATTAAGAATTTCCTAAAAAAGTTTATTTATCGGTATTTTTTTAATATAATGAAGCGAATTAATGGAGCTGAATCAGATAACCCGTTGAAGATTTAATCTTCTGTAAGCTAAGAATCGTTTAATCGACGACAGGAAATAAGAGTTAAAATACGTAAGTTAAAAAAAAAACAAAAACAAAAAAAAAAAAACTAATGATACGATATTTGAATCTCATTTTATTTAATGGACTTCATCACAGATAAAAATCTCGAAACGGAGCTTCGTGGAGTAGCATTAAATAAAAAAGTTCAGATTTTACACTTGGCACTATTATTTTTATACTTCTCCAATTGTCCAGCCGTAAACATTATTATTTTTAGCTACATCCTTCTGCTATTAAATTCTAATGCAAGCTACAAAATGATGGTGAGAGTTTAATCGTATGACTATATATTTAATTCCTTTTTTAATATTTTATAGTTTAAAGTATTTTTCTAATTATGAGGTATACTTTTTAATAAAACAAATTTGATCGATCGACCAATATGCAACTATAGCTCCAAAAAATAAAGATCTCGCTGTCCTGGAGTTCTTTAAAAACAAACAAAAACACACACAAAACAGATTTCCGATTTGTCAGTTCTGCACTATTTTCTTTTCAGTCTACTTTATCAAAAGGAAAATGAGGCCCTTGTATGTGTTGTGTCTGTGTGTATGTAAGTCCTTCTAACCCCTAATAACTTTTGAACGTCTGTATGGATCTTTCTGAAGTTTACAAGTAGGCATCTTTGAGGACTAGAGACAGTGGCGTATATAGAATATATTTTCGGGGGGGGGGCCCAAGATTAATATAATTAAGTAGACACCCCATGGAAACCTATCTGTTCAACCAAACAAAAAAAAAAAGTTGGGAGGACAGATTTCGGGGGGGGCCCGGGCCAAAAAATCTATTCAACCAAACAAAAAAATAATGAAAACCTATCTGTTCAACCAAAAAAAAAAAAAAAAAACGTTGGGAGGACATATCTTCATTATTTCGGGAGGGGCCCGGGCCCCCTCGCCCCCCCCCCTTATATACTCCCCTGACTAGAGACAATCTAAATTTGAATTTTTTTCCCCAAATGTGTCGTTATCTTGAAATCAACGCGAGAAGACGACAAAAATTACCATAGAAAAGGATCGGAATTTACATTGGATGGTTTTGTCGTTTTCACTGCTTCAAAAATAGCTCATACACACACAAAAGAATGAAATAACATTTTAAGGAAAGTAGTTTTTTAATTCCTTTGTGCCTTCCATAGTTACCAGTTTGTTGAATTATTAGACACGTAAAATTCATTATTACTTAACTGGTTAGTTTAAAAGCTTTGTTTTATGCTGTAGACAAATTCCTTTTGTGTCTAGCTGAACGCAGGCCGAGGATTTGATATTTTTTCTATTATTATGGTTGTGATTCGCTTCCGGGAGCGAGAGTGGGATTCTTATATGTTCGCACCTTCTGAGCCTGTCTGGAATTTGTGTGACTGATGAGTCCTAAACAGGACGAAACGGCCGTCCCTGACTCTCCCCGATGATAGCTCGAGATGCGAAATCTTTTTAGTTCCTTTGTGCCTTCCGTAGCTATCATTGCGTTATTTTTTTTTTTAACTGAGAAGCTGTTAATGATTCTAACATTCAATATTTTTATTAGTTTTCATTTCCCTGTTTAACATTCATCTAATGAGAAAATTATAAATTGGAAAACGGTTTTAAAAGTGTTTGAAAAACAAATACTTCTGACTTTGTTGGGAGATATATAGTTAGGTTGGGAAGTATAGTTTACTATTTAAAAAATACTAAGTTATTTACTATTTATTCAGAAAACATTACTGTAAATCAGAGCTTCTCAACCGGTGTGCCGCGAGAAAATTCTGAGAGTGCCTCTGTAACCAATATTGAGCCTCAGCCAAATCCTCATATTCAGAACAAAATCTTGACATCAAGTAACCTGGGCAAACGGAAATATAAACTATTTTCTGTTTCGTTCTAACAATTATGATTAGTAAAAAAAAATTAAATCACATTCAAATCGGCTTAAAAAATGTTTTAGGATACCTTTAAATATTTAAAATAGAGTATATTTATTTATAAATCATGTTGTTTTGCTGGGGTTTTTTTCAAAAAATTCTAGTAGGCCTATACGCAATGAAAGAAATGAAAAGATTGATGTGTCGCAGGATTTTAGGAACAAGGTTTGGTAGCCACTGGATTTCTACAAATATAAAAGTACTCCATGAAGTAGAAGAGGTTGAGTAGCACCGCTCGAAATACCCAACATATGAAAGAAATGGAAGTCAAATAATAATTAAGGAAATGCTCATGGATAATAATAGATACTTAGGTATGAAGGCAACAGAAGATACACAACAACTGAAAAGATAATAATAATATTATAACGAGTGGCGGCTATTCAGGGGAAGTAGGTGGAGTGGCACTTCACCAATTATTTATAATACACTATTATTTATTTATAATGTAACAATTATTATAAGGAAAAATTTATTTTCCTTATCACGTATGTTGGTTTTAATTGAAACGTATTTTTGTATTTTGTAAGTCTCGCAGCAACGGCGAGACACCGAGCCAAGTGAAGTTTTCTCAACCTCAGCTTTCTCTACCTCAGGGGCGGAGTTTAGTTGTATAAACGAAGCGATGGTTGCTATGACAACCATGACGTCACCCACTGTATAGCATCGTATAGGTGAAGTTAAAACTGAGAAATACGCTCTCATCTTCCAATGTGAAATTCTTTCGGATCGCTCTTGTTTCGCAGTGCTGTGCTGTTTTAAATAGGAATCCTGTTTAAGATATAGTGTGTGTTTTATTAGAAACATCATTTTCACGTTGGAAAGACGAAGATAAGAAGAAAGTTATTATAATATTATATATTATAATATATATTATGTATAATGTACATAATTTATAATATATATATTATGATATAATATAATTACATAAGAAGGAAGTTATTATAATATTTTATATTATATTCTACAATATATATAATATATATAATTTATAATATATATATTATGATATATTATAATATAATTATTTTCCTACTAGCTCTTCACCTAACTTCACAGCCACGAGCCGCCACTGTATTATAAGCATATCTCTTGATATAAGATTGTTCACGATCCCAGAATTTCAGAGAGGAAGTCTTGAGAAAAGCTTAAATTATTGTATGAGATTTTTTTTTTATCTGTTTTTGTCGATTAAATAGTCTAGATACAGTTTGATATCTCTTGATTGAAAGAAAACGAGACCGACATTATAGTTCATCTGTGATATCTAGCCATAACACTTAATATTTTTGATATGGAAAGATAGATGCATTGGATCTATCATTCAGCGATAAGACATGCATATCCAATTATACTGTAATTTACAAAGGATTCGCATATCTTATCACTGAATGATACATCCAATACATTTTTCTTTTAGCCTCTTTTTCTTCTGTCTTCGTACAACTTGGTCAGCGGATTCAACTTTACTATAACCTCTGATTTCTGTGGATGAACTGTAGGAGCGAGTAGCGACTTATGTACGTTTATCCATTATAGAATTCGATCCCTGTTTGGTTTTAGTTACTTCAGGTAAAATAGTGATCGCGTCTTTGAGGATTATACTAGTCATCACTTATATCCCTCACAACTAACATTATAAAAATCAATGCACCAAGTCTTTTTTCTTCTTCTTTTTTCTTTACGTTAAGTGTGGCAAATTGCTATGCCTGCCACATGTAGTCCTGTTTTAATCACCTATAAGTATAAAGTAGGCCGCGCGGTTGGCGTTGTCGCTAGGACATCGGCCTCTCACCTCTGAGTACCGAGGTTCGGTTCTCATGTGGGTTTCGTGATGGTGGACGATCCGCGCTGGGCAGGTTTTCTCGGGGTTCTCCCGTTTCCCCTGCACTTCTCCCACCATACTTTCGCAGTCTTTCTCTCCATCTGTCCTTATTTCCTGTGGGATAGTACAATAGACCTCGGTCGCAGTGCTTGGCTTCTCTGCCACCCACATTCACTATATACATACATACAAGTATAAAGTATAAAGTACTGCTGTTAACAATCACAAAAGTTTCATCAATTAACAATTGTAGCAGTTCTGTTATTCTACTAATTAACTGTAGGAACTGCGTTTATCTGGTCCTTAATATTTAAAAACGAAAATAACAATCTTCGATGTTTCAGCATCTCATGTAATCTTATTTTCTGTTTCATTTTGACTTTTTCTGTTTCTTATTTAGTTATCGTTTGCCTCTTAATATGCACTTGAAAATTTACCAGGGTAAATACAGCCCGAGAAGCATTATTTCTACGAAATAATTCAAAATTTGTGTTAAAAAATTATAGTTCTTAATTAAAAAGACAAAAACACTAAAAATTGCTTTAAAAGGATTATATAATTTTAAAAATACATTACAGAAACTTTCGAGAGACTTCAGCAGTTCTCCTTGTCAACAGTTGATAAAAGTTTTAAAATTAAAATTATATATTCCTTTGAAAACAATTTTTAGTGTGTTTGTCTTTTTAATTAAAAAGCATTATTTTTGACAATGTGTAGATTTTCTTTATTATCAAAACACTGTGAACAATATCATTTGACAAGTAATTTCAATTTTAACACATAGAAGAGAAAACAGAAATATGAAATACGATAGAAATTTAAGTTAGCGAGATTTTGCTCTCCGTTGTAAAATGATTTCTGTCAACTGTATAATTCGACTGCCAGGGTTTTGTGATGTTTTATTCTCAGCACTGACACCTGGTAAATATATTTTTTTTAACTTTTAGGATATAATAATAGATTACTGATATCTTTTAATATGATGTACTGACTCATATGACAGTGGTAAGAAGAAGAGTTGTTGAAAAATGAGATACTTCTGTAATAGCAATATGAAACTATCATTTGTTGCATATCATTCGTCTGGATGGATTTAAGCACCAATCTTAAATAATGCCAGACCAACAAAGTACTTTTTTGCTTGTTGATGCTGAAGCTTTGGAAAACTAAGATTACAGAATTTCTTCTAAAGAGGTGTGCCCATAATGATCCCGTAAGCCCAGAAAAAGATACTTATACATATGTGATTACTGTAGGATGTTTCTAACTATTAGCCTGTTTCTAGCATTGAACACTAATTGACATAGGTTTTTTGTTTTTGATATTAGAAAACTATCATATTACTACATTTATACCCGCTTTGAGACAATTCGCTTTCCGACGCTTCGCCTATACGACAGTTTCAATTTCCAGCAGTCATGATTTTGCGACAGCTGATTCGCTAATACGATCCTTTTGATGGCTTACGTTTGCTTAAAAAACTGCACTTGCTGCATCTCACATGTTACTCTCTGTGATTAAGTAAATTTAAACTACTTACAACTTTCCTTTTCTTGATTTTCTTCAAAAAAAAAAAAAAAAGATATAAAATAGCAATAATAATGGCAGATAAGTGAAAAGGGAAGTCAACCATATACTTATATGTATTTACAGCAAATGCAACAGTAAGGGGAAAAAATAGACAGTACTCTGTAATCCGACGATTTTCGCTTATAACAACAGTCTTGAACCTAATATCACAATATCACTGTTTTATAAATTTTAGATGTTGTTGATATGATTAAGATAAAAAATATAAAAAGTTGAAATTTGTTGTAGTGTATATAAGTTTAAATAATATATTACTCATAAAATTCCATAACTATAAACTTTTAATTTTTCCGACCACGCCTATTCTGAGACTTTTGTGATCAAAAGCGTAATTGGTATCCTATATTCTTATCTTCTCTGCAATGATAACTAGTTCTCAATTCAAGCTACTGTAGGCCTATTAGTGTGTTTTACAAAATAAATTAGTTTCTAAATAGTTTTATGAAAAAATCTTTCTTTTCAAAGAACTTCTACAAATTTCTATATTGAGTTTTAATAAACTGTTTTAAGTTCTGCATTTAAGAACTTAAAAAGACAAAGAACACTGAATCTAATATAACACCAGCGTTGCTTATTTACACCTGTTTAAACTTACGAATTTAGTAAAACAAAACTATGGTACAATCATCAATCATGGAACAATCATCTATGGAACGAAAATATCCTTGCATCTTACTCAACGACTGCCCCATTCATTACAATAATATTTCAAAGCATCGATCTTTAGTGGAGACAGTGTCCGGAAGTTGTCAATCTTTGATAAACAGATTCTTAGAATGTTGGATTAGATTGGTTCAAAATCTTTTTGAATAAGCTAGTTAATCCTGATCTGTTCCCCGAATAGAATCAATGACATTATCATTTAGCAAACAAATCTGTGATTTGAATAGGAAACCTCTTCTACAGATTCAGTAGCAGACGATAATGCAACTCTCAGTCTGGTTTCAATTGAGAAATAGAAGATAAAGAGTCCAATTTAAGAAAGTCAAGAAGGTTTCTGCCTAAATAAGAACAGCCCAGTGTCTTTGAATGTTATATTCAGTGGTTCAGTAATTCAATAAATGGAGAATATGTTTTTAATCTGCAATTAAAAAAAAAAATAAAAAAAAATTAAAATTGACATCAATAACTTGTGTGATAATGATCCTACATTGGACTTCTGTAATTGATTCTAATATTATGACTTCGACTAAATAATAAAGAAGCGTGTTGCATTTCATCAGAAAATTATTTACTAATTAAACCACAGGTATCAGGAAGAAAAGAAAGAATTTTAATATGAAAAACTTTTCAACACATCACACTAGTATTTAAAAGGTTTATTAAATACTAAAAGACAAATTTTCAGGAATTATACACATTCCTTTTTTGAAGTCATGAAGCAAAAATTAGAATAAATTAACAAACAAAAACAGGTAGAATAACAAAATTCAAAGGCATGAAACATCAACAAATTCAATTGTTGTTGCAATAATAAGTTAGCATAAATAAATGTCGATTGTATTAATAAAAATTAACAATAATTACTAATTAATAAATGAAATATATTATTGATAATTTAAAATTCACAAGTTGCAATTTTTTTGGCATCAAAACTTAAATAATCCTTAATAAGCATAATAATATTATGATCTATGGCTCCTTCGTATCTATTGAAATTCGTAGATCATAATATTATTATGCTAATTAAGGATTATATAAGTTTTGATGCCAAAAAAAATACAACTTTTGAAGTTTTAAATTATTAATAATATATTTGATTTATTAATTAGTAATTATTGTTAATTTTTATTAATACAATCGACATTTATTTATGCTAACTTATTATTGCAACAACAATTGAATTTGTTGATGTTTCATGCCTTTGAATTTTGTTATTCTACCCGTTTTTGTTTGTTAATTTATTCTAATTTTTGCTTCATGACTTGAAAAAAGGAATGTGTATAATTCCTGAAAATTTGTCTTTTAATAAACCTTTTAAATACTAGTGTGATGTGTTGAAGAGTTTTTCATATTTGTCTGACATATTTGAGATGGAAACAAGGAACATCGTTGAAGAATTAGTGAATTTTACTAGTTGTGTAAATCCGTTTCTAAATAAATTCTATTTATGCTTCTAGGTGTTAATTTTTTAAATTTTGATGAAATAGAATTATTTGATGATATTAATTGCTATGAAAAACCCATCACTAAAAACGAGCTTGCCAAAATCAGACAATTATTATTACTAACTATATTTCATTAATTTATATGTTGTGACTGAAGTTTCAGATTTAAAAAAAGGTAGTATTTAAAAACATGAAAATAAAAAAAAAAGTTGTATTTAGAACAGCGTATAAAAATTTCTTGACATTTCGGAATCAACAGTGAATCCCTATGTTAAAATGTCACAACGTTTAATACATTTGGAATTTTTAAAGTGATGAAAACGGTGGAATCCCTTACGGCAGGGTCTTGTCTGTCGGGGATTGGTAGTTAGCTACTCACTCCTAACCTCTGTGACAGGATCTAAACAGAAAAATATAAATAATTTTACTCATTGGTAATTTTTTTTCTTTTATTATTAAACATTTGAAGTCTTATTTCTAAATAGCTTATTAATATTTTTAATTCTATATTTTTATTAATATTTTTAAAAGTTCTCCAAATGTATTTAAAACATTTACATTGAAAAATAAAGGAAAAAATTGCCAAATTGGCATGATCGAGTGATCTAGACAGTGGTCTGCCGCAGGGCCGTTGTGATGGAACCTGGGTTCGAATCACGTCATTGGCATGGCTGTTTCTTTCTTCTTCTGTGTTTCGTCCGTTTCTACCTGGGGCTTACTATCTCAGTGTTATTCTGGACGTGATGTGAATCTCGTCCCCCTTCTCGAACTTTCCTAGCTCCACCGTGATGGTCGTCATTCGGGGCTAGTGTCCGTGGTCATTAGTTTGGCCCAAATCGACGTAAAGAAGAAGAAAGGAAAAAATTATTATAATTTGGCCATGTAATAATTTTTATTATCAAAACCCCATCCGAAAAATATGTAATTTTAAATATCACATTAATAATAGTTATGGAATAAGAAATATTTATTCAATAAAATTGAAAATTTTATTAATAACTTAAATATAAATTTATTTGAATTTATATTCAATTAACAGTCAACATATTTCACTTGTAAAAAAAACAAAAAATTAAAAAATGCTTAATTGAAAATTTTTAAGATTGTACATGCATAAGAAATTTTCCATTGCATATTTTGTATTAAATGTTATTTTCTTCATATGGATGAAAATTACTGTTGATCATAATATGAACAATTTTTCAAAACTTTACAAAAATTACTTAAATCTTTACTTTTATTTATAAAATTAAAGAAGAAATTTTTGATTCCTATGATTATTTTTCTGTAGATTTTTATCTTTTGGATTATTAAATATTCATATATATATATATAAAATGAATATTATATTTTTTCATAAAGTTCAAAAATTATTGTGTTTATATTTAATATTTCAGTAATTTTCAGTTATATTTATGGAAATAAAACTGCTGAAAGATTTTTTTTATACAAATTATAATAATAATTAATTGCCTGTTTTACAAAGTTTTAATATTATGTCTAAACTATTAATTACAATTTATTTATTACTAGCTGAACCCTGCATGCGTTGCAATGCCACAAGTGTTTGTGTTTTAATTCCGTTTATTGAAGTGCTTTTGGATACACAATATTTGTTTTTCCGTCTGGTGCATACACGAATAAATTAGAAGGTTTTTTCGATGCGTGAGCAGGCCACATACAGCTGTCCATGTCTGAAGCAAGGATTTTCCAAATTTAGTCCATACACTTGTAGCGATTGTCCCTGTGCTTTGTCGATGGTCACTGCAAATGCGAGTCGCACCGGAAACTGCAAACGTTTGAATTCGAATGGCAACGAGTCCCGCGCCAGATATTGTAAAATGGTTCTACTAATTCAGCAAGCTTCGCGGGCGTGTGCACAACAATTCACCAAAGTTACATCGCAATCTGATGAATGGTATAGGAACGCATACGGGACAAACAAACAAAGAAACATTCATTTCTATATATAAAGATGTATTATACAAGGTATTGTATTATATAAAAAATTATGTTGGCTGTTATAATTAATATTTTTTTGTTTTGTTTATGATAAAAATTATATTATCTAACTAAATAAAAAGACCAGATCTGACTCACTCACTCACTCACTCATTCATTCATTCATTCACTGACTGATGGATCAACGCCCAGCCCAAACCGTTGGACCTAGAAGGCTGAAATTTTGCACAGAGGTTCCCTTTATGTTGTAGACAAGGAATAAGGCCGGATTTTGCGAAATTCCCACGGGTTCGGGAATAACGAGGGCTTATTGTCGCTTTAAAGTTTTCTTATTTCCGTAATAATTTCCGTAACTATAATCAGTAGAGCCTTCAAATTTGGCATGTAAATAGGTAATTATAATCACTAAAACCCTTTTTCAGGATTTTTCAAAATTCCCACGGGTTTGGGAATAAAGAGGGTTTATTTTCGCTTGAAAGTTTTCTTATTTCTTTGATTAGTTCCGTAACTATAATTAGTAGAGACTTCAAATTTGGCAAGTAAGTAGGTAATTATAATCACTAAAACCCTATCCATATTGTGTGTAGAAATATTAAAATATAGGACCAAATACACAAATAAATAATAAATATAGAACTTCATTATATGTTACGAAGGTATGTCACCTTCTTCTTCAGATGATACAAAAAAGATTTCTATGCAAACGAGTATCTCCCTCCATAAATAAATTTCGGGCATCCACCTTTTACGTTCTTCTCGTTTTGTTTAATCATTTTGAACTGATGAAAGCATCACTGAGGCTTATCTGGAAAGAAGATTATTTTGTTTTTTTGTGATGGATTAATGGATAAAGAACAAGAAATGTACGATTGACTGAACTTGAATCTTCCATCTTGTAGTCCTTTCAATTTGTGTGTTTACATTTACATAATATTTTCATACAGAAAGTACCTGAGAGTAAAAAAGACTTGAATCTGTTAGTTTGATATTTTAGGATTACTTATTACCGTTGTTAATATTGATTTGCATTAAGGATTATTAATAAACAACAATGGGTGAGACCAAATTGTTTATCAAGTGACATCCTGGAACAGCTGTTTTACGCTCTTTGGCCATCATCAGCCAGGAGCAGTCCCCAGTAAAACAACAAGGGCTCTGCACTGAGGCTAACATGATTGATCATCGGAAGCACAGTGGTGCCTCAAGAGAAAAAATGAACAATAAAAAACTCACTAATAAAAAATTAGTGAGAAAATTCATGTGCCAGCCGTTCGCCGGCCTCAATGAATTCGCTTCCGATGAACATTAAGGATTACTTAACTTTTTGCAACTTGAAAAACCTTATTGTTAATTGAAGAAAGAGATTTGTTTCAAATGGTAAGAAACGAATTCTTCAATGAAGTAGAGATTATTGTTGGAGGAAATTTGTGAAAGTTTTCAATATTCATTTATTATAATTTTTTAATAGTTAAGCTAAAAATATGATAATTAAAAAAAGCTAACAATACTGAAAAGTGGTCGCATCTGAAATTGTTGTTCTTCTTCTCTGTTCATAGCCTTGAATTTCTTCAAATTCCAAAATGGTCATTTAACCATTTTTTTTAATTTTTTTTTTGAGGAATTTCCATCAGATCATTTAGTTCTTTATCAGTCGAATATCTTAATCGAGGAATTCATCACAAAAAGAAAACAAATACCCTAGTTTCCATTAATTAAGGGGAAAAAAAAGAACAATCGCGTTAATTCAAAAAATACTTGAATGAAAGTTGGTGAAAACTGTTGTACGTTAGTTAACGACCCAAAACACTTTAGAGCAAAGCAGATCTCACAGCTGTTTCATGAAGAAGTCAAGGAGCTCAGAAGGTAGCAATACCTTTTAAAGTTCTTCTAAACCACTACATGTCTTCGGGAAGGGATTGAGAGCAGCAACACGTCTCCTGAAAGCATCTCAGATATACTCGATAGGATTAAAATCAGGAAACTTGGGTGGCCAATCCATATATGTATTGGTCTTTCTTCAAAGTATTTATCTACCAGCTTAGCTCCGCGTGAAAACGTACGTATCACCTTTTGGAGGAGAAATTCACTATCGCCTATTGCACTTGCCTATTGGCATAGATACGGGTCAAGGACATCGTCCATACAATTTTTGTTCAGTATTCACGTTTGTCTAGGAAGCCCAAACAGACCTTTGCGACTACCTAATTAGATACTACCCCAAACCATCATGTGTCCCTTTTCACTAAGTGTCCCTTTCACGGATGTTAGGGGGAGGGGAACAAGCTTTTCTCCATTTCAAAATAAGCTTTGCAAAACAAATCTGGACTCATCTGTGAATAGTATTCCATTGGCTATCAGTTCAAATGATATGAAGTCATTTCAAATCTAACTTTTAAAGCTCCTTCGTGAAGTCTTTTGTGCTCAGTGTAAGCAGATGTCAGCATTCCTGTGCACGCAGTAAGTTTATGTCACAAGTTTAAGTTTAAGAGTAGTTTCTCCTGGTACATAAACTGAAGTTATCCACGGAAATTGTAGCTCTGTCCTTCCCCTTGTAGATATGCTTTGACTTTGAGACAACATTAAACGGATGTATTAATGGTTTTAAGACTATAGGCAGTCCAAAGGCAGGGGGAAGTAGCAATATGACTGGATATAAGCTCTTTTGTGGTCCACAGAGTGGGGAATCAATTTGAAAATACATAAGTTTTGAGATAAAAGCGCATATACCTATTGTGTATTTTCAAATTGATGCCCTACTTTGTGGACTACGGAAGAACTCGTATCCAGTCATCGTGCTACTTACAACTGCCTTTGGATTGCCTCTAAGTACATCTGTTTAAATGATGTCTCGAAGTCAAAGCATATCTGTTATCTCAAACTCCTTTCTTATCACTCCGAACACGAACTAACGTGTTCTATAAACTGCATCATTTTTTGCTATGTTTCATTTGCATCAATCCATGATGACGCATCTGACAATCCACTCTACTACTCATTATCACCATGTATCATTATCATCATTGAGTAATCATTATCCTGTATTATCCTGTATCCCAAAGTTTCGACATTTCCAACTCAGTTTTAGCACATGATCACGATTTTTCTGATTTTTTTTTCTTTAATTAATGAAACCACTACATTTAATTTTTATGAGGTTCTTGAACAACATATCAAAGCTAAGCAAATGAAGTTTTAATAAATCATACATAAGCTTATGAAATCTTCAATGTATAATTTTCATTTTCACGACATAGATAGTTAACATTTTTGTTAACAGTTTTTTTTTCAATAATATAGTAACTTAACAGCATTATTCGTAAAATTCGTTATTAATCAAGAAACAATGAACTAAAGAAAGAAGACATTAGAAAATGAATTAATGTAAAGTTATTTTGAATATTTAATTATTTAATAATTATTTTTAAAATTAACTGGTTGATAATATTTTAATAAATTGTTATTGTATACATACCGGAAACCCAACTCATTCAGCTTGCGCAATAAAATTATTCTTTAGGTTTAACTGGGATTTGGATTTTTTAATAAGATAAGCAAAGCATTTGAACAAACAATTTTTGTTCTGAAATATTCTAACCGCTACGGTAAGAATAATAGAATTAGAATGGATGTCAAAGGTCAATAACGTGACCAATCTGCGCATTAGTCTGCTAGAGAGAGTTTTTTTTTTGTCTCTCTCTCTTAGATTTTCTGCTAAACGATTTAATACAGAATGTATATCTTAGAAAGACATAAGTTCTTATTACGGAAGGGGTATGAAGATGAAAGCTGTAAGTTTTTTGTTATTTCGTGAGTGGTATTACCGCTTTGGCTGGAACACTTATTAGACTGTACATTTCAAGCCCGATAGAATCCTTTGACAAAAGGAGGTAAAAGCGATATCCAGTATTATTTCAGAGAAATGTTTCAGAATCCTTGCATTGGTAGTAATCGCTTTCTGGAACCGAAGCTTTGATCACGACTTTATCGAACCCTCTCCTCTCATCCTATTCATCTTCGTAATCGTCTTTAATTTTGAGCTTTTTCTACTTATCTGGATAGGATAAACAGTGTTTAATAAGACCACTTCTACCTAAATATTAATGTAGGACGAGCGTTGACGAATGTGGATCAGAAGACATCCAGGACAAAAGAGAAAAACAGACTGAACAAACATTAAAGCAATGAAAAGGTTTATGAAGTCATCAGATTTAACCAAAACGCCATTGCGATTGCGATTTTGACGTATTTGGATTGTAAATGAGAAAAACCCTACGATCATCCATTTTCGCGAATGGGAACTGTGATATTTCAAAAGCAGGGAAGTATATAGGATTTTATTTCGGGGTGAGACAAGTTAGGAATCTTCAACAGCCAAAAAAAAAAAGAGCCGTGTTCAAAATTTCGGAGGGGAGAACTCAAGGTCCTCCCAAAGTTCATCCAACCAAAATAAAAAAATAAAATAAAATAGGGCTTGTTTTTAAAAATTTCGAGATTTTTGAGAAAGGGGGTGGGCGCCCCTAAATACGCGCAAATTTATAGATTACTGAATGGTTAATATCCATTGTTGAGAGGAGTTAATTTCGATAGAAATTAATTGTTTCATATCTAATGCTGTTCTATGAATTTCTGACATCTTCAATTCTCTAAGTTTACTGCAAGGGCCCATAAAAAAGAAATTTCAAATGCGAATTTACATCGACTCTTCACTTTGAGATACCATTTTAATAGGAAAACAATCTAATTGCGTATTGTGCCTCCTTTGGCCTTCAGAAAGCCTTAATTCGTCTTGACTTCTATAAGATGCTGGAACCATAGTGTAGGAATAATGTATCATATAGATGTAGGATTATAGTTGCTGCAAATTGGGCGGAGTCTTGAAAACTTCATTCCAAACAGTTCAATACAATTTTAATTCGGGACGGTGCGGGCCATTGAAGCAAGAAGAACTCGTTGTCCTATTCCTGGAATCAACCTACTCAGACCCTGTAGGAGGGCACATTATCCTGCTGGAAACGTCCATGCAAGTTAGAACAAACTGTAGACTTGAAGAGATGAACTTGGATGTTCAGGTATGATTTGGAGTTCAGACATGATACTATGTATATCAGGGGACCCAATGTATAATAGGAAAACATTCCCCACAGTCTCTCCATAAGCTTGTACTGTTCACAGCAGACGCGAAGGGTCGACCAACTCAAGTTGTTTTCACTCTGAGGCTTTCCTCAGATAAAATGAACCTTGACTCATCAGAACAGACAACTTTTTTCTGCATATCTAGATTGAATTCTGATGTGATTTGTCTGTTAGCTTGTAAGATTGTCGTTATCGTCTCTAAACCTTTTTGATCCACAAGCGGATTTCTTCTCAAGATTGCCGATCACTGGAAGCCTTTTGTTTTTCGCACCACTTTGAGACTGTGATCTGTTTCTTAGATGCAAGCACAAAGTCATGTATTGTCATGTCATGTTCATGTCATTCTCAAAGTCATTCTGGCCACTCCTCTTTCCCCACTATGGCGATTATTTTATGTCTGACTGATGTAAGAAGGGCTATTCTTATTTATTAATATATAAAAAACCGTGTGAAGCTATTTTAAATCTACTAGAAATCTATCTATCAGATAATATTACATTGAAAAGTGTTTTTTTTTTTACATGTTGGAATGAACCATTTATATAAGGAGGTGCGATGTATCTAATAAAGTTATATCCCAGTGTTTGCATGGTAAGTCTGAAGAAGATCCATCTAGAGATTCAAAAGTTATTATAGAAACATACATATAGACAGACTGACTGATTTTATGAACTATAAAATAAAATATAAGCTATACAAATACTTCTGTATCATAAACTTCAAATTATACACAAGAAAAAAAAAATAATGTAAGCTGTAGGTATTTCATTTTACTCTCTTTGATAAGATGCAAAAAACGATATCAGAAGTGAAAACAATGTAAGGAATCTCTTAATATCTCAAAAGCACTGCAAAAATCCTTTAATAACTCCAAAATTAGTTTGTTATTAATTTTAGAGTTATTAAATGATTTTTACAATGTAAGGAAAATAAAAAAGGTTTCTGAGTTAATAATGAATCTGTAAATCTAAATTTAAAATTATTGGATGGAATGAATTAACTTCCAAACTTTAGTCTAAAATATCCTCTATTTAAGACTTCGTTCTTTTTCCACATTAGCTTTTCAATATTTTCTGGTTCTTCATCGGAATTTATGTAAGACGTAATTACTGAAAAAAGTGGTCTTATAATATTTTTAGGAATATTGTTATAAAATGATAGTTACAACATATTTCAAGGTGTGATATTCCAAGCCAAGCTGTTGTAATTAAAAATAGTTTTACTGATAAGTTTAATGTAGGAATGGACGTTAATGATTGAAGATGACAATATTTCTACTAGCCGAAGCTACTTCTAATTAACGTTAATCTTAAAGCACCGTTAACATAGTAAAAACTAGGTTAATTTAGCTTATTCTTCGTCTGCACCTATTCAGTTTAACAATAGGTCATCTATAAAAGAGAACCCACCATTTACAGGAACTCTTACCGTTAGGTCATTGAGAAGTTGGTTTGTCAACTATACTTTTCGTGTCTTTTTAAGAGTAATTTGAATCTCATCCGGGAAATTCTTTTCTTCTTCGTTGTCAAATCTTTCTAATAAAGTACAACCCCACAACACTTCCTTTCAATTGTAATTTCCAAGTGCAGTTAACCCTCCCAACAAAGAGCTTCACCTGAATGCTTTTATAGGTGAAGCTATGACGTAGTGTATTGTATATTTGGCACCCTACGCTTTGCTTTCAACTACTTCTATTCAATGTTCGCAGAGACGGGAATTAAAATGAAACAGTCGAATATCTTTAAGCTAATTTTTTTTTCTTCATAGCTTTTATACTTGTTACTACAATATTCAAAATATTTTGCTAGTTTCCTAATATCTAACATTCAGGCGTCTCAACTTTTTGCAAAATAATGTAGATATTAATTGTGATTTTGATCAAAAGCAGGAAGACGATGAAATAAATTAAAAAAAGGCAAGTTTCTTGAACCAAAAAGAAAGTACTAATAATGCACATAACAATAATCTTATCTGATAGAGTTAACATAAAGAATTCTCTTGACTCTATTGAGATTTAAGTTAAAAGAAAAATCAGAAGTTTCTGGAAGATCTTACAATTTACTTTCCTTAAAATGTTTATTAAAAAACAAAAACAAAAAAAAAGCAAAAACGAACACCAAAGAAGAGTCTTACTTACAAGTCTCGTATTAATTTAGCGAAGGGAGTATCTCCATTCCTAACTAGATCACATTTTGTGAACCGTTTTATTCAAAATCTATGGTAGCCTAAAACATGAAATTTTTCTTCCCATGTAGAAGAGAACAATCATATTTTCAACACTTAAAACTGTAAATTTTTTAAGAATGATTTGTTTTTAACTTGAAAAAGCCATAAGAAAGATCATAACCAAAGTGCCATTAGTTCTTAAACCGAAATAAAATTTTTTATAGTAATTTCCAATAATCCTGCAGCGTCATAGCATTAGTCACTTTTAAATACCTTCAACCTTAACATGTATATATATATTTACATATTTATTTATTATGCAAATTTTCGGAAGTGATTTGAACAGTGCGCGAGTCTACTCAAAGCTCTAGCTTTTTGCTAGTTATAATTCCTGCCAAATGCAAACTCATTTTCCATTTTCTAAAAATTGATTAAATTCTTAGGTTCTTAGACCTAAGTCTCCTAAGTTCATTTGATTGCAACTAAATCAACACATACAAATTGAAAATCGATTGCACTGCATTGACTTCCCAAGAAATTCATTTTTGTCACTGGGGTTTTTTTTTTTTTTGGGGGGGGGTAATCTTTTTCTTTCATGATCCTGAAAAAAGCTTGTTTCTTTGCAATTATTGTTAAATTGAATAGAAAATGGCTTTTCAGTGAACCAATCCGTCATTGTCATTTGCTACATTCAATTTCCACTTAAAACAATCTAAACAGATTGTTACGTCAATTTAAAGCAGCATAGTTAGTTATATAAACAATCTAAGAGCATTAAGCAAAGGAATGAAGGGGCTTTGGTGTGTCTAGGAATGCTCCAATTGTCAGAAGTCGTGGGTGGAGATGGTGCAATTGATTTGTTTTCTTTTGTTGGATGGGATGGTTGTTTGTTAAATAACAATGTAAGGGCGCGTGGCTGTGAGCACGTGCGCGTTCTTTGCCTTTACAATGGCGCCCAAACCGTCTCTGCTTTGTTTGCTTTCAAAGGAAATGAATTAGAAAGGAAGCCAAGTTGCACCAGGGAAACAGAAAACTATTCAGAACCAGAAAAAGAATTAATGGAATGAAACCTTATCTGCTCAGTTTTGAAAAGATTACGAAATAATGACTTACGTAATAGTGGACTTACGTTTCGTTTAGAAAACGATTTGTAATCCAAATTGCTTCATTTAGTAATTATTAAAAACTGTAATTTACCTTTCGAGTGACTATAACATTAAACAAGTTGTTTTGAACAGTGACCAGACTAGGTTTCAAGACAAATCCATCTAAGTTTTGCCTTAAGTTTCTCTCTTTTTTTTTTCGGTTGGACGGTGCAAGGATGAGGCCGAAGTAAATAAATGAACCTCTTCTATGTAATCTATGTGAATTAAGACTTATATTTTGGAGATCTCGCATTTTTATATAGACTTATTTTAATAGGATACGCATTAGCTAAGTCGCTTCTGATGTTGGGCAAAATTACAAACGCATAACCATAACATTAGTAGCATAACATCAGTTGCGACATTTTGTGGATTGATTCATTGATAAGGACGACGCATGGTAAAGTGGCCACATGACAAGGAGATACCTCTTCACATTAGATTCAATAGAAAATCATTAAACAAAGAACTGTAATGTGCTGATTTCACTATTAGTTTTTCTTGTTTTTTTTTTTTTTTTGGTTTTTTTTTATTTTTTTATTGTAAACACAGTATATAAAACAATCATTACTTAATGTAGAATAGCTGATCTTTAAAACATTTGATGTAATGTAAATTCAAAGAATAACAGATACCTTAATAAAATAAAATAAAAAGAATTTAGATTTTTCTAATTGTTCATTTTTCTAATCAACTGTGACAGGAAAAAAAGCGTTTCAAAGAAAGGGTGGAACTGGGAGATACTGAGAAGAAATGAAGAAAAGAATTTAGGCGGAAATTTTTAAGCAAATGGATTAGCAAACAACTACAGCTTCGAAAAACAAACATACCAACGATTTATTTGTTCATTTAAATAGGAATGAGAACAAGAACAAAAGGAATCGAATGGGAGGGAAAAAAAAAATCAAATTCAATCATTTTGTTTGGCACTGAACAATCTTTAGTGAATAAAATTCAATACAACTAAAAACTAAAACAAAAACAAAAATCCTCTGAATTCTCGTTGCAGGCAATGATTCGAGTTTTTTTTTTTTTTTTTTTTCAACTTTTATTGAAATACATTTTAATTCAAATATATTTATTTTTGTGTTTACTATTCTTAGAACAAACTTGTCAAAGTTTTCGTTTCGATTTTTGTTATTTATTCTTTTGTATTATTTAACAGTTAATTATTATTCATTAAAACTATTCCTTTTTTTTTTATTAAAACAATATTAATTCGTGGTTGCTTTTCTTAGTTTATACTTCATCATTTCTAATTTTTATAGAATTCATAATAAAATGGTTAAATAATAATATGAACTTAATTAAAATCCAACTTGGGTGGATTGGGAATATTTTTCTCATCCAGTTCTGGGACAATTGTCTTCCTAACCTCTGGCATCCAGAGATTTCTGTACAAAGAGTCAACTGCTGAACCGGCCTCGATAAACACCAGCCCACGGAGTTTCCCCCGATGACCCTTATGGCCAGTCCACCTCTACAATCCAATTGTTTAGTGATTTATTTAAGATAAACAAACAGAAGTATTTGTAATAACTGAACAATTTCATTAAAGGAAAGTAAACTTACAAAAAAAAAAAAGTCTTGAATAAAATTAACGTGTGTAAAATTATAATAAAGAAATAATAAGGCCAACACACCTCAGCCTACAGAGGTTTTAAACTCCATCAGAAAAACGGCTAGGAAATTGACTAAGGAAGATCTTATATCAGCAGCGCAGGAAGAAAATCTGAAAGACAGTTACTATGTTATTCCGTATTTTACCAAAAATCCATAAAGACAAAGATGGTGACGGTTTATATCCTGTTCGTCCGATAGTGAATTGTGTGTCATCTGCCATTAAGGTACTTTCTCAAATCATTTATAATAGACCCTTATAAAATTATATATCTCTTCCAGATTTGCTGTAGCCAACAGTAATGAGTTTATAAAAAGATTAAAGGATTTACATTTAATTCCTAACTTTGAGTTTTTTTCGTTAGATGTAGATTCATTGTTTACATCCATTTCATTTAATTTAATCCTTGATTTGCTTAAATATTTTGAGCTTAAACACTGTGATCTAATAGTAAAGATCTAATACTTGTTGGATCTAATACTTGTCAAGCATTGTTACCTCTTAGTAAAGCTTTCTATAGTATTCAAATATTCCAATTTAATTGTAATATGTACAAGCAATCTATTGGTTTGTTCATGGGGCTTCCACTGCATTAGCCGAAATGTGTATGGGTTACAATGACGACTCAGCCTTCACCATTTTTGATTACGGACATGTACGTATTCCGCTCTACTGCAGGTATGTCGATGACCTATTCTTTTGTGCCTGTAGTCAGATTCAATTGGGCATTAGGGATATTTTAGAGGGTATTCATTCCGATATTTAGGTTTAAGATCGAGAAGGAGGTTGATGGAAACATCGCTTTTTTGGATGTAGCTATACACAGAACTTCTATGGATTTGCAAACCTCTGTCTTTAGAAAGCCTACCAATATCAGTTTAACCCTAAATTTTCAATCGGCATGCTCTACATCTTTTAAGAAGAACGTCATCGGCATTGCTGTTAGGAGAGCCTTCTCAATATCCATTCTATTGATTTATTTAATGATGAAATTTGTAAAATTAGAGATATTCAGTGACTCAATAATTATCCATATTTCATTAATGTTAACATTGCATTTCATATTGATAAAATTTACAATCCAACGCAAAGTAATATTTCACATCATAACTTTGTTTCTATTCCTTTTAATCCGATTTCATTTCCGGCCATAAAAAAGATTTTACGTAATTTTGATATTACAATCACATCGCCAGTTCAGATGTCAATTGCAAATTATGTTAATAGTTCTAATAGATTTGTTTCTAAAGTAATGGATAACCCTAGGGGAGTCGTTTATGCTTTGCCTTGTCTCAGCGCCAGCTGCCGATACATAGGCGAGACAAGGCAGGCATTAAAAAAACGTATTTCTCAGCATGCAATTGCTGTCCGCAATCAGGACCAAAATTACTACAATTTTTTACATACTAGGAAGTCCAATCACATTTTGGATTTTAGTAATCCAATTGTCATTTGCCAAGAGTTAAATGATTTTCTTTGTAAATGCAAAGAGTCATTTCACATTTTAACTGATCCCCATTGTTATAATGATGGTGCTATTTGTTCAAACCATTTCACAATATGGGTTCACTAGAAATTTTTTAAAAATTTTTGAATCATTTTGATTTTTGTATAAATAAAAATTAAATTTTCTAATTTTTAGTAATTTTTACTTAATTTCACCTATAGTTGGACTTATTATTACAATGTTTATATATATTTTTTGTCATATTTTATGGGAACATTATGCTTACAAATGTATTATAAGTATTTTCAGATGTATTAGTATTACCCCCTATTAATATTGGAGTTGGACCACAATGTCATCTCAAGAGACTTCGATCTTGGATCGTTAATGGACCAGTCCTCATGACATGGCTTCAACCATCATCCTTTGTTTTTTGTCTCCTTATATTCTGTCATTTTGTGTTTAACCATATCGCTTGAAAAAGAACCGCTTTGAAAGCCTGTGCTTGTATTTTAACTTTTTAATATAATATGAATTTTAATCATATTATTTATGATGATTTAATATGTATTTATTGTGAATTTGTTATGTCTTCTTTAATTGTGGATGTACCGTATTCTTTTCTTCGCTTATTCCCATTAACCTCTGTATTGAGACCTTGCCTTATTATTTCTTTATTAAAAAAAAATCTCTTGAGATTTTTAAAAAATTTCTTTCTTTCTTTTTTTTAAATTCATAAACCACAAGAAAACCAGTGGGAAAAAAATTGAGACTAATTCCATTTATGTGTAAAGTTCCTGTTGGGAATTTTATTACTTATATTTGTTTTCATTTAAAAAAAATTGCAATCCTAATAAAAGCTAAGTCAATCGCTTGGAAATAAATGGAAGTTTGCGTTGTCCAATGAATAAGCTTAAATGATATTAGGCTTATTCATTGCATACTCACAGGAATCTTTCTGTCAAAGAATGCTGGAACAAATTTCACTAATTCCCTCCTTGATTTGTGTCCTTTTCATTGCACAGACCATAACTTTTAAATATTCCAGAAACAAACAAATCAGAAGAAATTTAACCTGCGACCTCGTAGGTCCATCCAATGCCCTCGTTTGTCCCCTAACTCTGTAAAGAAAGTATCAAGGTTTTCACTCATCCTATACACGCAGATTGAATAACTGAATAGCTAATATGAATAAATAGTGATTAAATATAACTAAATATACATCAATAAATATTGATTTTTTTTGCATTTTTTTAATTGGAAAAACTTTACTTTTAAGCTTAAATATTCCAAGCTTGATACGGAGCCTTTGTTTAATTAAAATTAAAGTTGAAATTACTTTCGATTCAATGCGGAGCTGAAATCAATCTTTAGTGAACAGAGCTTATATTTCCTTAGATGTTTTTACATCTTTTACTTTCTTTGTTCTTTTAAAATTAAAGAATATAAGCGTAGAAAAGAATATGATACCTCTAAAATTAAAGAAAACATAAGAAATACACAATATAAAACAGATAACATTATGTATATTTGACGCTTATTTTTTTTTTTTTTTTTTTTTTTTTTTTTGTGCACTAAAAATTCCTTTTTGACCGTTGGAATGCCAGCACACGAATTTCTTTATTTACTGTGAATTGGTTATGTCTTCTTTAATTGTGGATGTACCGTATTCTTTTCTGCGCTTATTCCCATTAACCTCTGTATTGAGACCTTGCTGTTTACTGGTGACTACTCCCAGCTGATGATCGCCAAAATATCATGAAACAGCTGTTCCGGGATATCATCTAGTTAACACTTGGTCTCACCCATTGTTGTCTAAATAATCTAATTTTGAGTGAATAAACAAATGCCGTAAAATTTCTTTTTTTTTTTTTAAAGTCATTTCGAGCGACAAAGTCATCATTTCATTTATATCGATGAGGAAGTTTCTCATTGTAAGGCTTCACGTCCAAAATTTTAAAAGGAAAAAACGTATTTCTCAGAAATATATATACAGTAAAACCCCGTTATTACGCTCGTCAAGGGACCAAGACCTACAAGCGTAATAAGCGGGATAGCGCTATAGACGGGAAATGATTTATGAGATGGGGAAAGATTTGGACACCATTTTACGGGAAACATACATGATTCTGCAACAGATATAGTGCAAATATGAGCTTATTTCCTATTAAAAAGATCTTTGATTGTTGTTTGCCGTGTGTCTGTGCTACTGTTATGAATTATGACATTTTCAATACGGTTCAGGTAACTATTAACGTCAATTGATACACAACCAGGAGCAATACTAATATATTTTCGGAGCAGATTTAGTGCACACTTTACTTTTTTACGTTTGCAACAACCCTTCGCTGCATCGGTAATTGAATCCCTGTTTTTCATTATTGATCGCAGACTGGACGAGGGAATTCCTAGAGATTCTGTGAAATCCCCCTTTCTTAATGTAGAATTATTGTCGTACTTACTGAGAATTTGCAATTTTTCACTTACAGAAAGGTATTTCCGTTTCGACATTTTGCATCACAAATGTATCACAGACCCGCACTTCACAGAGTTCAAAGATTCCCTCCTACCAGAGAAAAAAAAAGAATCTTTACAGTGTTACATTTCTTTTCGATACAAAATTTCCGATATAAAAAAAGCGCTATAAGCGGGATTTGAAGCGTTATAAGAGGGTAAAAGTATACAGAGATATATAGAAAATTCCAGGGACCGAATAAAAAGAGCGTAAAGAACGGGATAGTGCTATAAGCGGGGGCGTAATAACGGGGTTTTACTGTATATAAAAAATGAATGAAAATCCTATGAAAAATATAAATTAGATAATTAAAGCTGCTAAACCTGAATAAACAGAGAATCATTACGTAATCTGATTACGGGAATCATTATAATAACTTATAACTACGATATCCGTTTAAGAAAAATACTTATTACTATTAAATCAATAGCAAGAATAAGACTCAAAAATCCAATACGGTATTATATCCAGAGAAGGAAACAAAGATGTAAATGTAGAGACGGCTACAAAGAGAATTACATTGATTTCAATAAAGTTATCGAATCATTGATCAGCCTTTTTCAAAGATAAAAGAATTTGAAAGAAAACAAAATGAAAAACGAAAATAAAATTCAAGCGGAAGAATACTAGATTTAACAATTAAAGCCTCCCAATCTTCTGTGGAACACATTGGAAGCCATGTTGGGAAGCCACTTCCTTGACAGGAGCTAGGAAACCCAGTAGGTGTGGGGAACATTGTTCTTTGGCGGAAGCCTTTTGTCGGATTTTCCTCTTTGTTAATAATGATTTCTCCCATGAAGTACACTTTGACACTGCTTCAATGTCCCTCCTGCAGAGGCATTAATCTCTCTCCCTCATTTGTGTAGGACTGGAAGGTTCCCCAGGGGCAACTCCAATCTTTTTCCTACATTGTAACTAGTTTTGCTTGATAACCCAAGCGCTGGAAACTTCTTCAGAGAATAAAACAGAAAGGTAGCCATAGAAGGGGCTTCCTCTTCCAGTTTTTTTTTTTTTTTTTCCTCCTTTCACTTAACCTTTAAAGTGTACGGGGACTAAATGTTTGGAATAATTAAAACCCAATAAATCAAGCATTTAGTCAACTTAGGAGGAAACCTGATTTCACGGTGAAATAATGTCTTTGCAGAGAAACAAGAGTATAAACAATAACTGATAACAAACGCCTTTTTGCAGATTAAATTGAAACTTATTTAATCAATAGATTAACAGACCTTGAAATTGTTAAGTACCATTTGATAGATATTAATCAAATATTTTTCATATAAAGTAAATATTTTTAAAAGATAACATTGATTGAAAAGTGAAAAATATACATTTAAAATATTCTACTGAACAATGGTTAATAGAATAATTAAGTACCGTCAGATTAATGCTTCTAAAAATGAAAAAAGAAAAAAAAAATGTTTTTAAAATAAAAAAATAAAAAAAATTGGATATGTAATGTCCAATTGTAAATAATTATTTTCGTTACAATTCAAAAAGTAATTTTGAATTATACAGAAAAGTTAAACATAACATATTTCACTTACGAAAAAATTAAAATAATTTGTACAACGATTACATTTTTATTCTATTATTGACCGCTTTGGAAATTTGTTTAGCAAAATTCCAAATCAGCAAGACACGTGGCTTGTTTCCACAGATCCCCCAGAAGAACAGCTCTTGTTCAATAGATAATTAATAAATCACTATTGTAATTCAAAAACATGGGAATATAAATTCATAATTAAAAACATCACGAAAATATTTATTTATTTACAATTAGTCACTAGTCTTTCTAAAGGCAGGAGAACTTCAAGTAAAGAAACTATCTCTTTTTATTATTATTTTACTTTATTATTATGTTTTAAACCTTGGGTTTCCCCAGCAAAAACAATATGGTGGGTCAAGGACCAAAGCACATACTGCCAAGTGTAAGATGTGTGCAAGAATGATTAGGGATATGTGCTTGTGTCCATAAATTTCCTAACTATGCGTGTAGTGTTGAGTACCACAGCCTTCTGCAGTTGTGCATAAGTGTTTTTGTGAAGTCCTAGTGTGCTGAGACTGTGGTGCAATGTGTGAGGCACCAGACCAGTGGCAGACAGAACGATGGGTACAACACGTACTCGATCCTGCCTCCACTGCTTCTGGAGCTCGTGTGCTAGATCAGTGTATTTACTGATCTTGTCTGCGTGAGTTTTCTGCATGTTCTTGCTGATAGGCACTGCAATATCAATTAGATAGGTCTGTTTGTTGACCTTATCAACAAGTGTGATGTCTGGTCTGTTGTGATGTATGGTTTTGTCTGTGTGAATGGGGCGGTCCCAGTATAGTTTATATGAGGGTGATTCTAATACGCTTTGTGGTATGTACTTGTAGTACGGGACCGTGCTCTTAATAAGTGAATGTTTGTGTGCTAGTTGTTGATGAACGATCGATGCTACCTGATTGTGTCGGTGGAGGTAGTCTGTTTGAGAGAGAAGGGGACAGCCTGATATTACGTGGTCGATCGTCTCATGCGTAGTGTGGCATTTCCTGCATTTGTCGTCATGTGTGTTTGCATCGTGTAGAATGTGTTTCTTGTAGTTGCGTGTGGAGATGACTTGGTCCTGTATTGCGATCATGAACCCTTCGGTCTCCCCAAACAGCTCACCACTCGTCAGCCATCTGTTCGACGCTTCCATGTCGACATGAGGCTGGCTGAGTTCGTGATGATGTCTCCCATGGAGTTCCTTACGAGCCCATGATTCACGCAGCTGCTGAGTGTGGGTGTCAGGGGTGGTGAGTGTTGGAGAAGAGTTTTCGAGGTTCAGGGGTGTGAGGTGTGTGTCAGCCTTGACAATGGCTGAGTGAAGTGAGGAGTCTTCTGCTCTTTGGTGGAAATGTTCCCTAAGTGTATGCACTTGTTTTTCGTGTAGGGTGATGAGGTTGATGAGTCCTCGGCCTCCCTCCTTGCGGGGAAGAGTCATCCTTTCCGTAGCGGACTTGGGGTGGTGCATGTTGTGTTTCGTGAATGTAGTGCGTGTTGCACGTTGTAGTGCTTCGAGTTCGGTGTTTGTCCATGGAATTATGCCGAACGAATATGTTAGTGTGGGAACGGCAAAAGTGTTGATAGCTTTAATTTTATTTCTGGCGTTGAGTTGTGTTTTGAGGATTTTGTGAACTCGAGCAAGGTATGTGTTCTTCAGTGCATTTTTGATGTTTGCGTTGTCAATGACGCGCGCTTGCTGGAAGCCCAGGTACTTGTAGGTCTCTCCCTCTTCCATGGATTGAATGGCCAAACCATGGTCCAGTTCAAAACCCTCCAAATTCGAAGTCTTCCCACGTATTATGTGTAACTTGCGGCATTTGTCAATTCCAAATTCCATCCCAATGTCTTTGGTGAACTGTGTGGTGGCTTGTAGTAAATTAGTAAGTTGTGCATTGTTTGTGGCATAGAGTTTAATGTCATCCATGTAGAGTAAGTGTGTGATTTTATATGGTGTCACAGTGCCTGTGGTAAGCCTATAACCGTGTTTTGTGTTATCTAGTATATGGCTCAGTGGATTCAAGGCGAGGCAGAACCAAAGAGGACTCAAGGAGTCTCCCTGGAAAATACCTCTCCTTATGGGAATGGAATCTGTAGTGATGGAGGTGTTAGAGGTGCGTAGGTGTAATATTGTGTTCCAACTCTTCATCGTGGCAGCTAAGAATGCCGTGATCTTGGGGTGTATTTTGTAGATATGAAGAGTGTGTAGGAGCCAGGAATGAGGGACAGAATCAAATGCCTTCTTGTAATCGATGTATGCGATATGTAAGCTCCTATTCTTCGCGCGTGCCTGGCGCAGGATTACAGAGTCAATAAGGAGTTGCTCCTTACAACCCTGGGAATTCCTGCGACAGCCCTTCTGCTGTTCGGAAAGAATGTTATATGTCTCGATGTGTGTGTAGATCTTGTCTGCGAGGCAGGAGGTGAGGAGTTTGTAAAGTGTGGGGAGGCAAGTGATTGGGCGGTAGTTTGCAGGTTGCGCTGTTTCAGTGTTCTTGCTCTGTAGGTATGTGACACCCTGTGTGAGGAAACGAGGCATATGTTCTGGGTGTTGGATTATGTCAGTGAGTGTAAGCGCTAGTTTTCCATGCAGGGACGTGAACCTCTTGATCCAGAAGTTCTGGACTCCGTCTGCTTATTATTATTATTATTAAAAGCAAAATCTATCTTCTACTCTAGAGAAATCCAGTTGAATTAGAAATCTTTTTTCTGACAGATTTATATGAGAAAGACCATCAAATACTTTGGCTTTATTGTAGGTTTCCAGTATAGTTTTCTTTTCTTTTTTTGAATATTGTTGAATAGTTTAACAATATTCAAAAAGATTTACCTCCTGGTTTGTATCTCTGTTACTTTTACTTTCTCCATTCATTAGTAATGGAAAGTAATCTTCAAGTAAGCGACATCGTAATAAAAAATACTTTTTTTTTTTAAACATATACAATCATACTGTAAATCCTTTTCATAAAATAGGTTATTAATCAAACCAAACATGTAAGTCTCGATTTTAATGAAACTCAAATTATTTCATACTTACAACCGATTTGAATGATGCATTATGTGTCGATGCGTATAGGATATCCGTTATGGAGAATCTTAGGGCGCGATAACTCAAAAAAACACGCTTAATTAACCAGTCTATACCAAACTTTATATTTAGGAGTTCAGTGCTATTATAATTAGAGTTTATAATATGTAGGCCTATTCTAAGGGAAAGTTTACACCTTGGCTAAAACATAAAACTTCATGTTTAAGAGTTTCTATTATTATCTCGATCTGATTAGATTTTGGAATACACAGGTCTATCTTAAACACCACTAAATAAGAGGTAAAACAGTAAAACATAAATACCTTAAAGTAAAATGCACTTATCAGCAGTAAACTTCATATTTAAGAGTTAAATGTTATGGTCCAGCCTCGATTATATTTTAGCTTTTAATATGTTTACGAGCTCTTTACAATAAGGATCAAATACTTTACCCTTAAGAAACTCAATAATAATGCACTGATCAATATCAAACTTTATATTTGAGAGTTAAATGTCATTGTATAGCCCTTATTAATTTCGGTTTTCGTAGGCTCTGTTTACGGACCGCTTCACAGGCCAAAATCCTACAAGGGACTCAAAGAATAACACTCATAAAAATATGAAATTTCATGTTTAAAAATTTACCATTATTTTGAAAATTTTATTAAATTTTGATAGATGTAAATATATCTTAAGGGCCACTTTTACATAAGCGGTTTTACATAACATATGCTGATTTCAAATATGATTATTTAAGTAAAAATAAAACATAAAACTTCATATATAATCCGTTAAATTTGGTCTGCAATAAGAATTTCTCAATTAAAGATACCGGTGCAAAAAGAAAGCAGCTCCATATAGTCTATTGACGATTTTTCGTTTTTAATCGCTACAAGTTTATAGAAAGGCGCTCCATCGATTGGTGCAAAAACGAGGCAGCTCCGTTAACTCATAAGGGA
Source organism: Thereuonema tuberculata (assembly GCA_023159025.1). Classification (NCBI taxonomy): domain Eukaryota; kingdom Metazoa; phylum Arthropoda; class Chilopoda; order Scutigeromorpha; family Scutigeridae; genus Thereuonema; species Thereuonema tuberculata. The sequence goes on from JAFIDM010012231.1 coordinate 146,075,405, forward strand.
AATACAATG
>JAFIDM010012231.1:146075513-146088093 GCA_023159025.1 Thereuonema tuberculata
ACCGTTATTTACTCAAGATGGTCACATCACAAGACACAAAGTAAAGACACAAGTAAAGATTACAAAGTAAAGATTTAGGGCGATAATACAAGTACACGTAAAGATGACAGAAAGAGACTTTTAAGCGTCAATTTAATAAGAGTACTGTACATGCCTTTAACGTGAGATACTTCGTATCAAAAGACGAGAATTCGTACAAGTGATTAAGACAAACATATTTATGTAACTATTGAAAGAATATATACATAGATTTGTTTTTAAATGCATTGCCTTTGTTTTTATTTACAACAGCTTAGCTACACATAAGTATAATCTTGGTCCATTATATTATTCGTAAGTTCTCTGCCGGAGTTAAGGTTTAATTAATAACAGCTCCATTAGGAAGCACTAAATAATCGCTTCTTCTACATATCGGCTAGCCATACAAACAAACAAACAATAAAACTTTAATTTAATTCAATACTTAATAATATCAACAATTCAAATCTTGTGCACATTAAAATTTGAGACATCGCAACGTTCATTTGTGACATCTCAAGACAGCCTGTTTCACGCTAACTTGGCGATCATCAGTTGAGAGTAGTCAGAATAAACAAGCAGGTCTCATAACTAAGGTGAATTGATGTGGCAATGGAAAGACAAATAGAACCTCCACAAATCTAAACTAAAAATAAAATTAAAAAAATAAAAATTAAAATAAAGAAAAAGAAAATTCATTTAGCGTGAAAAGGGCTATCTTGAGTTGTCAGTAATGAGCATTAGTCTCAAATTTTAATGTATTTATGCATTTTTAGGCGTTTTTTATTTATTAAAAATGCGCATCGCAAATTCGTTGAGGCTGGCAGAGCGCAGCACAAGAATTTTCTTTTTCTTTATTTTTAATATGTATTAGTGTTTTTAGTTTAGATTTATGAAGGTTCCGTATGTCTTTTCCATTGCTATTTGAAATCTTATGCAATTGAGATTTGACACAAGTTAACAGATGGATATAATCTGTAATTTCTTTAAGTTTCAAATACCGATACTTATTTTCTATAGTTTTGTTACAGCTAAAATATTAAAAACATATGTCTGAAAAAAAGCATCCTGGGGAATATTTGAAATATCTCGAAACATTCTGATTGCTTAACATGTACGAGTATTATAGTTCGGGCAATTTGCATTTAGACCTGGACAAACTTGCTTCAGAAACTTTTTCAACAGTTTTCAGCTCAGGAATCATTGTTGACTAAAAATTCAATAAAATCCGACAAAATCGAAAACCGGAAACACCCTCAAAAATGGATGTCAGAATGGCGGACTGGCGGTGTTCAAAAAGAAACTAATTTACGCTTTGTAAATAGAGATTATGCTTATATTCACAATTAAAAATGTTTAAAATAAAAATATCCTTCAAATACAACTACTGTTCCAAATAAAATATACAGCAAACTATTTTTAAGTAATTTAGAAGAAAAAAAAATTCTAAAAATCAAGAAAACAACAAATATTTCAAATTCTGATTCAAGTTTTGTTCATTACAAAAGTCAACTTAAAAAAAACAAAAAACAACTAAAATAAATCATCTTCATCACTGTCTTCATATTCATTATTGGAAGGAGGATAGTTGTTATCGCAACCACTGATTTGGTATTCGCCACAAGCAGCTGAACAGGACAAACCATTTACTCTTTCATCCATTGTGCACCAGCACATTTCGTCTTACAGGAACAGTGTATCATGTAGATAATCCGGAGCTGGTGGCATGTCGCAGATTATAGGGTAGTAGGAATTATCCGTTATATACCAATCCTACACTTCTGCATTGATCTTCTCTTCTGTAGATTATAAGATTCTTATTTGAAAGTATGTGCGAAAGCTGTGGTACTTTATTGATGATTCGGTGGTGGCAAACCATTTACTCTTTCATCCATTGTGCACCAGCACATTTCGTCTTACAGGAACAGTGTATCATGTAGATAATCCGGAGCTGGTGGCATGTCGCAGATTATAGGGTAGTAGGAATTATCCGTTATATACCAATCCTACACTTCTGCATTGATCTTCTCTTCTGTAGATTTCCAGATTCTTATTTGAAAGTATGTGCGAAAGCTGTGGTACTTTATTGATGATTCGGTGGTGGCAAGCGCACGGTAATAATAAATGATTTAGCTGTAGCTACCTTTTCAACTAACTTTCGATGACGCAGTGCATTAGTGGATTCTAATGTTTTGCAGCCATTCAAAAGAAGCATTGTCTTTCTTTCAGCGGCTTCAATATCTGAGTATTTGGAACAATCAGAATAAAATGTATTTGCTACTAAACGTAGTTGAGCCACTGTCGCAGTTTGTCGAATGCTGAGGTCTTCCCAATCGAAAAGATTTTAGATGTGGAATCACAGCCCGAGAAACAACGCAGAAACAGAAACAATTTGCAATGTTTCAATAACGATTGAATGCCAAGAATACACAGGATTAGTAGATGGTTCTCGTCTTATGTCACTGCGATAGTACAACTTGAAACCACTGTCTTTAGGGTGGTACAGAAGAGAATCAGCAAGTCATTGTCTTCCCCTATTAATGTAGTACTTGCATTTTCTGATGATGGGATTGCAGCACGAACGATGTCCACATCAGCATCCCCATCTGCGTTGTGCACAGTACACTCTCGTTTCTTCAACATCTCAACATGAAATTGTTTCATTGGCACGCCAAGTAACACGATGTAAGAGAGATCCACCATCCAATACATACTTGTCTGTACCATGAATTTCTTCTGCTTAAATTGTCAGTGGATCTGAGTATTATATGAGTCGAGACTTGTCGGCTTTTCTCAACATACTTCATTATTCGAATAATGCAGAAGAGTAAGCACAAAGTTCGTAACACAGGACATCTTTAAGATTCATGTCACAGCCAGTAGCAGCAGTCATCATTCTCTGAAAGAGGAGTGCAGGATCTACTTGTATATCGATCTCGATATGGCTCACAACTGCACCAGCAGATCCTAAGGTTCTCACTTTGGCCGGCCTTTTGGCAGAATATGTGAATCTGGAGGCACGGCAGTGCCCCCGCCAAGACGAGCCGAAGGCAGAAAGGGCACTATGTACCTTTTCTGGAAGTGTTTCGTCGTATTTTCGAACCCTTACAGCTTCGGCCTGGATAATACTAGAGAGCTCAAATTTTCAGGATAAGATGCAGTTAGCAGACTAATGAAATACGCTAAGTTTCATTTATTTAGCTTTTATACTTTGGATTTTATTAATACCTAAAATACGTCGATTCCGTCACTCACTCACTCACTCATGATCATCAAAACCTCTAGGGTACTTCCTGAAGTCCTAGAAAGCTGAAATTTGGTATGCATGTTAGGATTAGCACACAAACAACAACAAAATTAAGAAATCCATAACTTTCACCCTCCAATTCCTCATAAAGGGGGGGTCTGGCTATGTATTATCGAACCCTCATAGCTTCGGCCTGGATAATACTAGAGAGCTCAAGATGCAGTTACCATACTAATGAAATACGCTAAGTTTCATTTATCTAGCTTTTATACTTTGGATTTTATTAAGATCTGAAATACGTCGTACCCTCAATGCTTCGGCCTAAATAATACTGTGTAATAATGTGATTTCTTACAAAAGTGCAAATAGCTTGTATATACAAGTTGACCAACAGAAAAACAGAAAAGTAGGGTATTGAAAAAAAAATCCATTTTCTAAATCATTTTAAAACTAAATTTAGTTATAATAGATAATCCCACCCAAAACATTTCATGTAAAATAAGATGCCAAGACTCACATGCTCACAACGCTTTCAGTGTTAAAAAGTTATCAGATCTCATTCTACAAAAAGAAATGAAATCCCACCCAAAACATTTCGTGTAAAATAAGTTGCCAAGACTCACATGCTCATAATGCTTTCACTGGTAAAAAGATATGAGATCTCATGTAAAGCCAAGCCCCTAACTCTACAAGGCCTAACTCTACAAGCCCTAACTCTACAAGCCCTAACTCTAAAAACCCTATATCTTGGTCAAAAAGTATGGCTTAGCCGTTTAATGGAACTATTTCATCCCACCCAAAACATTTCATATAAAATACGTTGCCAAGATGCTCATAATGCTTTCGCTGTTAAAAAGTTATCAGATCTCATGTAGAGCCAAGCCCTTCACTCTACATGCCTAACTCTAAAAACCCTAATATCTTGGTCAAAAAGTATGCCTTGGCATACTCCATATCCTTTACATAACTCCATGGGATTGTCTGTGCGACAGCCACGAAACGGCCAAGCCTTACTTTTTGACCAAGATACAGGGTTTTTAGAGTTAGGGCTTGTAGAGTTAGGCCTTGTAGAGTTAGGGGCTTGGCTTTACATGAGATCTCATATCTTTTTACCAGTGAAAGCATTATGAGCGTGTAAGTCTTGGCAACTTATTTTACATGAAATGTTTTGGGTGGGATACTTCTTTCTCTATCATTTTGTCGACAATCCCCGTACCGATGGAATGCAATTCATCAACGTTAACTTCTGTAATAATGCTGCAAAAGCTTGAGTCAGAATGGAATGGGAATATGGATTCCAGTCGATCGACTACTTTCTTAATGTCATAACTGTCCCTCGTTTATCTGCTTTCCCTCTTTTCCTTGTGTTGTTCACCACTTTCAAATAAAATTCTGATGTATTCCTTCATTGCTAAGTTATCAGTGGAACATACTGGCATAGAAAACAGTCATGTGAGGATATTTTAATAAATAATAAAATATTATTTCCTCAACAAAGAGTTATTTTTAATTTAATTATGCAAAAATATTATATAATATGTTATAACATGCAGGAAGAAAATATCCATACAACAAGAAGTAATATAATATATACTAACAAGTCTTTGATAATCCAAGAAATAACTTCGGATTACGAATTAAAAACAGACTTATTAATAAAATATTCGACCAATTTTCAATTGATATGAAAAAAATTGAAAAGATATCTATCTTAAAAAAAATAAGATATAGAGATATAATATCTGGTAAAATTATTTGGGTCGACTAATTTTGAAAAAAAAAAAAGGATTAATTTTGTATACTTTATGTACTTTACTTTACATTTATTATGTACTCATAAGTTATGCATTTATAAGATATCATAAAAGTTTATATATAACTTTTATTTTCAAATTTTGAAATATTGCTTATTCTTATTTTATTTGTAAAATTATTTACTCTAAATGTATATAGGACCATTTTTGTTTCTGATATCATTTTAACTCACATCACCTACAACATAGGGCAATTAACCTAGTAGGACTGTAATGTAATATTTTGATGAATAAAATAAAAAAAAAAAAAAAAAATTAAAAATAAATGTCAGTCCTTTCTCTGGTTTTCAGGGATCGCATTAGTATTTGTTCTATCACCAGCTGGGATTCGAGAGTTCGAAATATTAGTAAATAATACATAACATATCAAAAAATATTCACAAATAAACACAAAGTATTACAAAATTCACAAATGGTCATTGTTCATTTGTTAGAATTCATTTTTCACGGAATGCTATATTTAGACACATTTTTTTTTAGATATAACAACCAATAGAAACTTACCTAGCAATTATATTATAGATTATATCCATCTGTTAATGTATGCCAAATCTCAATCACATAAAATTTGAATTGTTGAAATTATGAAACATTTAAAAAAAAAAGAAACCAATACGATAATTCAAAATCTAGTCGCAAGCCTTTTACCAGAAATAGTGACAACGGGTTGCTACCGTTTGAATAACCTGCTGTAGGGCTATTTTTCAGTACATCGTTCCAGAGCCGGAAAGGTCATATAACTCACAAAAGAAGGCACAAAACAATATTTAATTTTAAAATTGCATAAAAAAAAATGTCGTTTGCATTTCTTTGCCTTAATTAATGCGTGAGTATAGGCCCATCGCTTGACACAACAATAATACATAGAAAAAAAATGGACGAAAAAATGAAATCTGGAAGTTGGTTTTGAAGGAAAAAAAAAATCCCTGACAAATTAAGATTGTATAAAATGTCTTGAATTGACTTTTTTTTTTCTTCGAAATAAGTAAGCAATTTCTTAATTGGAATTTCTGATCAGACGCTAACAAAACACTTGACTTTATTTACTTGTATATATAAGATTACTAAAAACACGTGATATATGGAAACTCACATGGTAGCCTATTCCAAAAGGAGATAGGAAACGGAAAAATGTTTGTTAATCTGGGTTTGAAGGGAACATTTTATATGACATTTCATTATAACGTAGGAATTGTGATATTTCATTATAATGAATTTTTAATCCTAATCTATTAAGCTATTTCTCTTCATCGATATATGCATTTAGATTGGTTATAGTTCAGTTCATCTTTTTTAATATTATTCATTATATACAGCGCTATGTTAAACTAAACTAAGTTATTTCCAGGATTTATCTACATTAGCCTGTCATTTGCATACGATCTGAACTTACAACAGATACGAAGTTTTACTTAACTGAATTTGATATTTTGTTTCATCTTATTTTATGTTAAATTTACTATTAGTTCTGTCGGCTGAAACGGAGAATAGGGTACAAGCCAATCAGCATCTTCGGGAGGATACATCGGTGACGGGTGGTTTACCGCTTCGTTGCCCGCTAGTTTCAGTGCCCTAAGTAGATTCCTGAGTTGTGTTAATGCTTAGAATTCACGTAAAAAGTTTGTTCTTTGTTTATTTTTGCGGTTTAAGGGTTTTTATACGCCTATTTCACCGAGGTTGCCCCTTTTAGCAAGAGGCGGAAGCGGTCATCAAAAAAAGTTCGTCGAAGGCTTGTACCCTGATCTCCGGTTTTACCGTTCCGTCTGTTGATTTCCGCTTTATTACATCAGGTATATTCACCGCAAAAAATTATGGCGGGACATGAGGGTCCTTCAGATAATAAATTACCTAAGTATATTTTTGTCTCTTTAACTTCGAAGTGTAATGACAGCTATTATATAGTAACACAATCTCTTAACGTACCAATATTCCGCTGATACAAGATATTCTAGGAACCATTAGAAATCGAAAATAAACTGCATCTGATCAAACTCATCCATCTGCACTTGTTATAAAGTGCGGCATTTAGTACATGTATTCCTATTGGCATTCGTTATCTTTTCAGTATGTTGTGGAGCATTTTGGTGTATTACATCCTGAACCATTAAAATGCGCACAAAAAATATAAATACCGTAAAATTGTATAGCGCTTATCGTATAAAAACACTTAGTAGACGATCAACTTAGTACTTATGAAGGCAATTACAGCACAGCGCCATATTTCCTCATTTATAACTTAACTGCAAACTTTAGGGCCCTGAATGTTTTGTCTCCAAACTCCAATACTACTCGTAGTGGTGCCAGATCCTTCCAGTATGGGACATTTCTAAGAAAGATCTTCATTGTGATAATTGTTTACTAATGATTTTCTTTACAATCTTTTTATTCTCATCGTGACTTCATAGTAGAGGAAAACAAAATTAAGTCAATAGGTTACATCCCCTCCCAACTTATAAATGTCGACGCTTGTGACCTGTAGGACACGGGCGAAGTAGGAATTGTACAATGCACTGATGGATTTTTCATGTTCCAGTTTTAATAATAGTTTCAGTAGTTCTTCTTCACACTATGATTACTGTAATCGCGTATGCTGCAAGGAATTGTATTGCACAGAAGTTGACTGCTCGACCATGAGAAATTGACGAAATGATATTTCTATGGTCTCTGGTGATAGTTTAAACAAATATATTTACCAGTATCTCAGCAGCTTTGATAACAGAGGGACATTTTTTTTATATCACTATTTTTGTATTTTGTGGTCATTGACAATGGATATTGGATGACAAATCAAACTGGCATAAGTTTATTTTATTTTTTTTTTCAACCATGAATTATCCTAAACATAAAGAAAAGATTAATAAATCATAAATTTCAGTCAGAAATTAAAATCAAAGAGTCCTTAAGTTTAAGCAATTTTTAAACTTTCATTTCAAATTTAACGAAAATATTAGCTTTTTGTTTTCATTTCCTGTTTAATATAATATGGATTTTTTGAGAAAAAGTAACAAAAGACAAACTCCAAAATAAGTAAAAGAAGAAGAAGAAAAGTTTTTAGAAAAGAATCAGTTCCTCTTTCCTAATTGTTTCCTCAATACAAAATGAGTAAACGAATGAATTCTTTAAAACAACTGAAAATCTATGTACTTGGCAACATGGTGTAGACAAAGTCCTGGATAATGGTCAGACAAAAATTTTATGGGACTTTAGAATACAAACTGACCAACATATTGCTGCCAACATATCTGACATAACTGTGATCGAGCATCAACAAGCAATTTTAATCGACATAGCCATCCCTGGACACTGTAGAATAGAGGATAAAGAAAAAGAAAGATCAAAAAATACAGGACTTTGGCATTAAAAACTATCTGAATTTGGAAAAAAAGATAAATTAAAGTGGTGCCTATTATCATCGGTGCACTTGGAGTTTGTACACCAAAGTTTATAGACTACTACACCCGACGAGAAACTACAGCAATAACGCCAGCTGAGTTACAAATGCAGCAATAATTCGTCGATACTTAAGCAATACCTAGGCCTTTGGTGGAGGCCCGTATTGTCTAAGAACAATCAGTGATAAACGTGATTTCTTTCTTTGTTTGTGTGAACGTTAACACTGTGTATCTTTTTGAAAGAATAACATTTGTTACATTCGCTGTCATTTACTTCCCTATATGCTTCTTTTTTTTTTTATAAAATTTAGAAAAAAAAATATATTTTCAATTTTATGAAAATAGAATGATTTGCATATAAAGGCTAAAATTGCTTTAGGCCTATCTATTAATAATTCTGTAAAACTACATTAACCGATGAGAATGGAAATACTCGTATATCGTCGGAATTAGTTATTTTTAAATTAAAATTCTTAATATAATTATGTGATGATTTATACATAGCTTACGTAATGAATAAAAAAAGGTTTGATTCATAGCGAAAAATAATAAGATTGAAGGAGGTTTTTGTGATGTTTAATAAATAAATTGCCCTACAAAACTCAATAAAGCCGCTGGTGCTGGGCCTATCGGACAACGCCCACTCTAGCCTCTCTCACAGGTCACGAATTGATCTGAGGAAGATGTCTTCTCCGTTGTCTCAATGTTTCTTAGTAAATGAAGAAGGTCTTGTTTTAATTCTTAAAAACTCTTCTGGAAAAAGTGCTTTTCGACATTTATTTCTGTTAAACGAAAAAAAAAAAAATGCAAAATTCAATTTTTTTTTATTTTATTAAAATTTTATCTTTTCTTTTTCCGTTTTTTCGGTTTTCATGTCTTTCTGATTAAACTAGGTCAGAAAAACCACTATTTTCTTAATTAAGAATTTCCTAAAAACAGTTTATTTATAGGTATTTTTTTAATATAATGAAGCGAATTAATGGAGCTGAATCAGATAATCCTTTGAAGATTTAATCTTCTGTAAGCTAAGAATCGTTTAATCGACGACAGGAAATAAGAGTTAAAATATGTAAATTAAAAAAAAAAAAAAAAAAAAAAAACTAATGATACGATATTTGAATCTCATTTTATTTAATGGACTTCATCACAGATAAAAATCTCGAAACAGCGCTTAAACTTGGCACTATTATTTTTGTACCTTCTCCAATTGTCCAGACGTAAACATTATTATTTTTAGCTACATCCTTGTGCTATTAAATTCTAATGCAAGCTATAAAATGATGGTGAGAGTTTAATCGTATGACTATATATTTAATTCCTTTTTTAATATTTTGTAGTTTTAAGTATTTTTCTTATTATCAGTTCATACTTTTTAATAATACAAATTCGATCGATCGACCAATATGCAACTACCAGCGTACAACTGGTACAATTCCAAAAAAATAAAGATCTCGCTGTCCTGGAGTTCTTTAAAAACAAACAAAAACACACACAAAACAGATTTCCGATTTATCAGTTCTGCACTATTTTCTTTTTAGTCTACTTTATCAAAAGGAAAATGAGGCCCATGTATATGTTGTGTCCGTGTTTATGTAAGTCCTTCTAACCACTAATAACTTTTGAACCTCTGTATGGATCTTTCTGAAGCTCACAAGTAGGCATCTTTGAGGACAATCAGAGACAATCTAATGTTTAAATTGAAATTTTTTTCCCTCAAATGTGTCGTTATTTTGACATCAAGAAGACGACAAAAATTCCCATAGAAAAAGATCGGAATTTACATTGGATTGTTTTGAGTCGTTTTCACTACTTCAAAAATAACTCATACACACACAAAAGAATGAAATAACATTTTAAAGAAAGTAGTTTTTTAATTCCTTTGTGCCTTCCATAGTTACCATTGTGTTGAATTATTAGACAAGTAAAATTTGTTTTTACTTAAACTGGTTAGTTTAAAAGCTTTGTTTTATGCTATAGACAAATTCCTTTTGAGCCTATCGGAACGGAGACCAAGGATTTAATATTTTTTCTTTTATTATGTATTTTTGGTTGTGATTCGCTTCCGGGAGCGAGAGTGGAATTCTTATATGTTCGCACCTTCAGAGTCTGTCTGGAGTTTGTGTGACTGATTAGTCCTAAACAGGACGAAACGGCCGTCCCAGACTCTCGCCGGTGATAACTCGAGGTGCGAAATCTTTTTAGTTCCTTTGTGCCTTCCGTAGCTATCATTGCGTTAGTTGTTTTTTTTAACTGAGAAGCTGTTAATGATTCTAACATTCAATGATTTTTATTAGTTTTCATTTCCCTGTTTAACATTCATCTAATGAGAAAATTGTAAATTGGAAAACGGTTTTAAAAGTGTCTGAAAAACAAATACTTCTGACTTTGTTGGGAGATATATAGTTAGGTTGGGAAGTATAGTTTACTAATTAAAAAATTAGTAAACTTAGTATTTATAATTTATTCAGAAAACATTACTGTAAATCAGAGCTTCTCAATCGGTGTGCCGCGAGGAAATTCTGAGAGTGCCTCTGTAATCAATATTGAGCTTTACCTCAGCCAAATCCTCGTATTTAGATCAAAATCTTGACGTCAAGTAACCTGGACAAACGGAAATATAAACTGTTTTCTGTTTCGTTTTAACAATTATGATTAGTAAAAAAAAAAATTAAATACTATTCAAATCGGCTTAAAAAATGTTTTAGAATACATTTAAATGTTTAAAATGGAGTATGATATTCATTTATAAATTATGGTGTTTTTGTTTTTTGTTTTTTTTTTTTCAAAAAAATTCTAGTATACCAATAAAAGAAATGAAAAAGATTGATGTTTTTAGGAACAAGGTCTGGTAGCCACTGGATTTCTACAAACATAAAAGTGCTCCATGAAGTAAAAGAGGTTGAGTAGAATTGCTCTAAATACCAACATCTGAAAGATATGGAAGTCAAGTAATAATAAATGAAATGCTCATAAATACTAGATGAAGCCAGCAGAAGATATACAACAACTGAAAAGGTAACAATAATATTGTAAGCATATCTCTTAATATAAGATTATTCACAATCCCAGAATTTCAGAGAAGTCTTGAGGAAAGCTTAAATTATTGTAAGAGACCTTTTTTTCTACTTTTTTTTGTCGATTCAATAGTCTAGATACAGTCTGATATCTCTTGATTGAAAGAAAACGAGACCGACATTATAGAGTCGTAAGTTCATCTGTGATATCTAGCCATAACACTTAATTTTTTTGATATGGAAAGATAGATGTATTCATTCTGCGATAAGACATGCATATCCTATTATAATTTATAAAGGATTCGCATATCTTATCACTGAACGATACATCCAATACATTATTCTTTTAGCCTCTTTTTTTCTTCTGTCTTCGTCCAACTTGGTCAGCGGATTCAACTTTACTATAACCTCTGATTTCTGTGGATGAACCGTGGGGGCGAGTAGCGACTGTATGCACGGTTCCCCATGACAGAATTCGATTCCAGTTTGGTTTCAGTTACTTCAGGTAAAATAGTGATCACGTCTTTGAGGATTATACTAGACAAGTAACATTATAAATCCCCTCACAACTAACGTTATAAAAATCAATGAACCAAGTCTTTTTTCTTCTTTTTTCTTCACGTTAAGTGTGGCTAATTGCTATGCCTGCCAATGTAGTCCTATTTTAATCAACTATAAGTACTGCTATTAACAATCACAGACGTTTTATCAATTAACAATTGTAGCAGTTCTGTTATTCTACTAATTAACTGTAGGAACTGCGTTTATCTGGTCCTTAATATTTAAAAACGAAAATAACAATCTTCGATGTTTCAGCATCTCATGTAATCTTTCATTTTCTGTTCATTTTGACTTTTTCTGTTTTTTATTTAGTTATCGTTTGCCTCTTAATATGCAATTCAAAATTTACCAGGGTAATGACAGCCCGAGAAGCATTATTTTTCTGAAATTATTACAAAATTATAGTTATTAATTAAAAGACAAATACACTAAAAATTGTTTTAAAAGAAATATATAATTTTAAAAATATATTACAGAAGCTTTCGAGAGACTTCAGCAGCTCTCTTTGTCAACTGTTGACGAGGAGAGCTGCTG
>JAFIDM010012231.1:146112209-146123799 GCA_023159025.1 Thereuonema tuberculata
AAAGAGTTTTCTATAAACAATTGCAATTCCCCCCACTTAGCACACATTTCTTTAATCACCGAACTTGGGACTTCCTCTTTTCCTTCCCCCTCCCCATCCGAAGACATATCCTCAGCCAAATTCTTTTCTTCCTCGGCCTGAAGGTACTGCAACTCTTCAGTAGTGAGTTCATTGCTGTGCTCCTCCACAAGCTCTTCAACATCGTCATTATCCACCTCCAACCCCATGTTTTGGCCGAGGGAAACGATTTCATCAACAATTTCTGGTTCGATTCCAGAATCTCGCTCTGGATCTTCAAAATCTCGCTCTGGAACACAGTCTGGCCACAGTTTCCTCCATCCTGCATTCATAGTACGGTAGGTCACTTGATTCCATGCATTATCTATAATATGAACACAATTCAAAATGTTGAAGTGATTCTTCCAAAATTCCTTTTCAAAGTTAAGTTGGTATCATTCGTTAAATCGAAACACTTTTTGAATAAGGCTTTCGTGTACAATTTCTTGAAGTTTGAAATGATCTGTTGATCCATGGGCTGCAGCAAGGGGGTTGTGTTCGGTGGCAGATAACAAACTTGAACAAAATCGAACTCTTCTTCTAAGTACTCGCTGATGTTTGGAGGGTGTGCTGGAGCATTATCCAGCAGTAGAAGGCATTTGAGGAGAAGTTTGTTCTTCTGTAGATATTCTTTCACAGTCGGGGCAAACACTTTGGTCACCCACTCGACGAAAAATTGGCGGGTCACCCAAGCCTTAGAATTAGACCTCCACATAACAGGCAATTTCTGTTTTATTACATTGTGCTTCTTGAATACTCTTGGATTGTCCGAATGGTAGGCTAACAGTGGCTTAAGCTTAAATTCCCCGCTGGCGTTACCGCACAATAGAAGAGTTAGCCTATCTTTCATAGGTTTGTGCCCTGGCAATGCTTTCTCTTCCTTCGTTATGTACGTTTTATTCGGCATCTTCTTCCAAAAACAGTCCTGTTTCATCCGCATTAAATACCTGTTGCGGGACGTACTCTTCTTCTTCTATGATTTTTTTGAATTCTAGGAGGAACTTCTGTGCCCCTGCCTTGTCGGAACTAGCTGCTTCCCCATGCCTTATGACGCTGTGGATGCCTGTTCTGTGCTTAAAATTTTGAAACCAGCCTGACTGGCTTTGAAAACAAAATCACTCGAAGCACTTGTCCCTGGGGTTTTCTTCTTCAAATCTTCGTAGATTTGCAGCGCCTTCTCACTAATAAATGCCTCACTGATGCTAGCACCTTCTAACTGTTTTTCATTTATATACAAAAGCAACAACTTTTCTACTTCGTCTATTATTTTAGGCCTTTGCTTTGTTATAATACTTGCTCCTTTTGACACATTAGCTTCTTCAAGCTGCGCTTTTTTCTTTAAAATCGTCGAGATTGTCGACTTTGACATGCCGTATTCTCTTGCGATATCCGATACACGCATTCCTCGTTTATACTTGGCAATCACTTCCTTCTTCAATTCAATTGTTGGCCGCTGCCTTCTCACTGAACTGCTACCATCTCTCTTAAACTTCTTTGGTGCCATGATTGAAGGCTTGATGATTATTAAAATAAAGTAAAAAAATCACTAAAGAGGAAGGATGCACAACGATTAGGATAATGAACGTGTGTTCTTAACAGTGTCTCGAGCACAAAGAAAGATGAGAAGCACTTCGCCCCTGTCCGCTGGTCACGTGTACGTGACGTAGCACACATCTGAAGGCGGTTCAACTCGGTTTTTAACTGATTTAATTCACTTATAATTAGTACAAGTGATCGCTAAAGGAGCGTGACAAGAGTAACTTCTGAAATGTCTCTGGAATCCACCAGCACGCTGCGCGTCCGCGATGAGAGTGTGTGTAACTGGATGACGATGTATTTATATATGCGTAGCCGGCGACATTGTATTACTTTGTATCCATTTGGGATCGCACAGCACCGAACACAAATATGGCCGCTACACATCTGTTCGCTAACCGAAATTTTGTTCCCTATCCGAGGCAAATTTTTAGCGAAATTTTTGGTCGTTATCCGAATTATTCGTTATCAGAGGCGTTCGCTAACCGAGGTTTGACTGTACATGCAAAACGCTGAAATTCCTGATTGAACTTCTTCTAAATATAGTAACAGTGATTAGACAAAACTGTGATAATAGATGGAAAGGCATCGCACTAATATCTCAGGCTTTTGTACGATTGTAAACAACACTTTTCCTATTCATGTCTAAGTTTAAAGGGACGCTTTTAACATGGATCCCTGAAGTTAAATTTTATATCTATTATCTTTTCCTTTGAAAGAGCGAATTGTGATCATTTGGGAAGAAATATTCGAGAAGTTGATGAATGAGTTTTTGAAATACTAGATATTTTGACTTAGTATACCTTGTGAATGTAAGGAAGACAAGAATTGAAAGCTTAAGCATAGGTAGAAAATAACGAGATACTATCAAGAACTATGTAAATATTATTGGAGTTGTTGGGAAGGTTATATTCTCAACCTTGATTTGCAAAATTTCGTTCCGGAATTTTCCCCGTTGGTAAAAATTTGTTTGGAAGACTGTAACATCACAGAGAAATCATAGAAGAAATAGTATTTCATCACTCATATACTCTTAAGACATTTTATATTGATTGAAACAGATTAGCAAATGGGATATTAGGAGCCATTTGTAGTAATGAAGATGTAATACTGACGTTGACTGGCGTACAGCGACATAAAAGTTAACCCTCCTCAATTGCCTCCGAAAATAGAAGAAATTTAGTATTTTTGGAACTGCTTTAGTGACTAGAATCATCGTTTTGTTTCCCTCCGAATCCAAAAAAGACACAATCTTTTATTTTTCTTTCTTTGGTTGAATATATGTATATTAGAACTCACGCTGGAAGTCTTCCCTTATCCATCTTATTCACCTGATTTAGCTTTGCAGCATTGGATATCATTGTAGAATTGCCTTAGCTTTAATAAGTTTCGATATATTCTACATATCAAAACGTTTTGTTTTTTTTCCAATGAATAAGTAAATTTTAACAATGAGGAGATAATAAGAGTCAGGTAAATATATATTAAAATAAAATAAAAATATCTTTAAATGACTTCAGTTGTTTTAATCTATATATATAAAAAAAAAAAGCAAAACTGAATTAATTCTTAAGTACAGGGAAAAGTAGTCAGCTTTTTGAGTGAATATAGCTGTGGTCGTATTGATTTTATGTACTTCGTTTGAGTGCTAGATTCAGTAGTTCGGGTGTCTTTTTCGGGGACTAGGTTATAAATTCTGAGACACTGATTCATCATCCCTGATTGATGTGAAGAAGGTCTACTGAAATAACCTCCTGCGGTCGAACAGTCGATGCTCGGAGGAGGGATTGTGCCATTTTAGGAATCATTGTAACTTATGACTTTGACTGAATTCCTTAGATCCATTTTTACAATGAAATTTCGTGAATCCTACAGAAGATGTAATTGAAAATTCAACCTGGTTTTATTATCACAGCATCGTAATTTGTTTTTGTTTTTTTAGTTTGATGATGTATCTTCCGAAACTAGATTATCAGATTTATTAGATTTTTATTTATTTATTATTAATATTATATTTATATTTATATACATTTCTTTTAATACAAATGTATTTATATACAGTGTATGGCAATAGAATCTTGCTATGTAAGATAAAACATTTATTTTGATTGATGTTTTTGTTCACGTAATAAGATTTTGCATAAAACTTTTAATAGCTGAAAAAACCTGAGAAAAAAATATAATCTTTTTTAGTAATCACAGATATCTCTTGATATTTTTAATTAATTAATTCAAAAGATACATATAGTAATACCTCTTTGTGATTTTAATCGAAACTTTCAAGTTCATTTTTTTTTTTCATCAGTTACAAATACTCATTGCTGTAAATAGTAAATTGCTAAGTTACAGGATTTTTTTTTAATTCAGTTTTCAGAAAGTGTTTTTCTGCAAAAACTTATTTATTTATTTATTTATTTATTAATTTATTTATTTATTTATTTATTTATTTATTTATTTATTTTCAGTTGATGATTCCCAGGAGACCAAGGATTGTCATCATGATTTGGTGAAACATCTGTCCTTGCTCGTGTGTGTGTGATGTTGTTCAGGTGACAGTTATTGGATACCTCTTTACTTTCACTATGGTTTTGCGGACATTCCATTTTACCATTCGAATCCGAGTACGTTGGAGTGTTCTTCTTGTACTGCTGGGGTTCGGTTGGACAAGTTCCACACCAACTGATTTCCGTTATGTGTCCTATGAAGGTAAGTCTGTATAATCTCAGCTAAATATCTATAAAAAGCATATAATCTAAATAATTGCAGACAGGGAATGTCTTGGAAAGTGGTAAAAGTCGATGTCGGCTAAAAATGGGACTGGAATTGAGAAGATAGCGACGAACCATCACTTGTAACTGAAAAAGAGAATAAATAATGCTTAGCAGGGGATCGAGATCCCCAGCAGCCTAAAGCTCAGCCATTTTCATAGTTTAAAGCTGTTATTATTATCTACTTCGAGAAAACAAAAAAATTTTTCTGTTGTTTTGATTTTCTTTCTTTCTTTATATTGTACAAGGAATTAGAGAATAATTTATGGCATCTTTTCTATCTTAATATTGTAATTATAAACTGATGAAGGATTTGATGGAATTTGATGTGTGAAACATTATATATAAAGATAATGGATATCATTGGAACGAATATCCCGAATTCCTGCCATCACTGGCCGTTTGGAGCTTCTTTTCATTAATAATTTAAATTGGATTCTGTTTCGAGTTTAATTATCTTCCTCAGCTAGAATTGTTCATTAGGTCGTAAAACCAAATAAATAGTACAATAGTGCATCTCTTTAAGATCTTTTGATACTTAATTATTGTATTATTATAATTTTTAAGTTCAGTTTGAGAAAATTATTTCTTATTTTCTTTTTATCTTTAATTTTCTGTTCACAAATATATTTTGTTTATTTTTGGTTAGGATTTCTTCAGAGAGAGTTCCCGCTCTCGGGAGCGAGTCCCGGGATTCTAACCTCTCCCCCCCTTCTGAGTCTGTCATCGGTGGAGTTTGAATGGCTGATGAGTTCTAAAAAGGACGAAACGGTCCGTCCAGTCTCTTCCCGGTGACAGCTCACTTTTAGCGTTGTGCCTTTGTTTTTTTACCCATTTCTTTGATTAATTCAGTTCCGTTAAATCTCTCTTATTTCTGTTATATATTTTGTCATTTGTTTTTCACGTATGTATTCTGTGTATTCATATATTTGAATGTGGTTCAAGTTACAGAAATGGGTGCTTTTATTTTATTCTGATTTAGTATTATATTTCAGTTCAACTACTTCATTCGTAGTTTCCTTTATTTTTTGAGAAAACCACGTTTCATGTATAATTATGCAGTACAGTTTACCTTTTTAAAAGAAGAGAAAGGAATTTTGTCAATCAGTGACTGACTGTTAACCTAAGCATTGACTAAATACAATTGTGTCTTATCTCCCCGAGATTATTCCTTAAATAGGTGTTGATATCCTTAAATAGGGTTGACTTTGTTCTTTCGCACTTTGAACTGTAAAACACTGCCGCCACCCACCAAATGTTAGTCAGTGATAAAACTCCCAATTACATTCTGCTCCACCGTTGGAAATATTGTGAATTGTTATTCAGTCATAGTAAATAGACCTGCAGATCAGTTTCCAACAAACAAATAACTCAAAGTAACCGTTTTCACCTTTTATAATAAATATGGACGGAAAGGAAGTATAAAATGAGATTGATGAAGAAACGAAACAAATCAGATGTGAAAAATTAAACAATGTTTGAAAGTTCCAACGAAACAATAAACCTAATTACTTAAGAAAATTAATTAAGAGATACACTTAAAAGCTGTTTTTACTTCGATACGTTTTGGATTTGAAAAGAAAAAGAAAAAGTCCTTTTGTGCAGCATTTAATGTGCAATCGTTTGCTAATCCCAGATGAAGAGTGATAAAGTGGCTTTTTAATGAATATCGGAAGACAAGCATCCAGTCCTGGGATTTTTCTTTACCTGGATTTTTCTTTACTGCTTCTTTAGTTGCACACACTTTTCCATGAATACACAGCGAAGCTGTAATGATGTTGCTGTAAAGAAACTGAGGCAATGGAAAAGTGGTTCAGGGACTTCAAGTGTATTCCTAACTACCGTACTTGTGAAGTCTTTTACATATGAAGTCTACTGTGTAACCCGATTACCTCATTATTCTGTTAATTAATGTTCTTAAGATTCTTGAAAACATAACGAATGTTTATGCAAATTAATTGAAGTCTTTGAAACTAGTAACAGTAGAACACTTGACTGCCTTCAAGTTAAACTGGTTACTCTAGTTTTTAGCTGAAAACACATAAGCGCACACAATATTACATTCACTAAATCTACATGTAAACATGACAGTCCTTTGAAACAAAATATATTAAACTTCAGAGCAATTTCTTGACAAGGTTGTCTACCTTTGATAATATTTAATCTAAAATGGAAGAAGAAAGGAATTTCATAAGTAATATAAAAATGAAAACTTTACGGAAAGTAAGGCTATTTTAAGCAGCAAAGACTGTTCAAGGATATCCTTTCAGAATATTTGAAACACCTGAAGAGAATTCACCTGTGGTACTCGAACATTTATATTTCTCATTTCACTTTTCATTGTGTGCGTGTGTGTATTTGTTGTTGCTTTTTTAATTTCTGGAGGTTTCATATTCATTGCGACGATTCTTCCTCTCCGTATTGAGACCTCGTTTACTGGTGACTACTTCCAGCTGATGATCGCCAAGGAGTGAGATGTCCTGAGATGTCACTTAGTAAATACTTGGTCCCACCCAAGTGATAGTTTTAGTTTTTTTAAATACAAATACTAAATTGATCAAGTATTTGGAATCTAAATCTTGAATCTACAATGAATAAATTCAATGAACCTCAAACCGTATTAGTTTTCTTATAATTTGATGTCATTCTCTATTGAAGGTATTTTTAGTACTTGTTTATTTCCCTTTTACGAAGTTGATTAAGAAAGCGCTTTTATTTGTTTAATCCTTGAAAATAGAGAGGATTCTTTAAAAAAAAGCAATGTTGTGAATAGAAGAAATTCGTCTTTCGTCCAAAATAATTGGAGTTTTAAAAACTATTTGGTTTAATTTCGTA
This sequence comes from Thereuonema tuberculata, assembly GCA_023159025.1. Lineage (NCBI taxonomy): Eukaryota > Metazoa > Arthropoda > Chilopoda > Scutigeromorpha > Scutigeridae > Thereuonema > Thereuonema tuberculata. Next base: position 146,119,406 of record JAFIDM010012231.1, read on the forward strand.
TCATAGACCCTGAAATTCATGCAAAAAAGGCAATTAAATGTAGAATGTCGGCAGCCATTATAAACCTCCCCTCCATGTTGGCTCAAATGACTCCTTTTTTCTCCTTACAAAAATTCCACTTGAGGCGTTTACCATTAATGACGGCAAGTAAGTAATAGATGCTTTAGTTCACGACATTTCCCGCTGGTTTAAGATCTTGCTAGTGTCAGACCTGTCTGTCCCTGAATTTCCAGTTGTGTTTATTTTTATTAATGATTTACCGTGTATTCATTACAACTGTGGTTATTGAATTAAAAAGAAGCCTGGATTCAACGACCAACTTTTCTTAATGAAGTGATGATTTTTGATATTGAAAAAAGGATTACATGTCCACTAAACCCATTGATTCCATTACAAAATATTTCTACAGCCATTTTTAAGTGGAATATCTGAACTTTTCTGAACGTTTTTGTAATTTAGTAAAATACAGAAATATGTGTTCAAACTCAGTCAATAATTTATATACAGATGTGTGTAATCTATTACATTGCAGAAGTTCAATTCTTTATACTAGAAAAACTCTGAACTGTATCGTAGGTACCTATGTTGATATTAGCTCTCCTTTGTTTAATGCTGGTGTAATCTTGTAGACCTATTCGTGTCAGCGTGTCTCAGTCATCAACTAGTAATTGGTTCAGAGAACGTATGAAGCCAAGTGGTTCTTTGTAGATAGTACCAGTGCATTTGTGCTGGGAAGAAGTGAAAGATACGTAAAGTGAATAGATACTGCTTAAGCTTGTAAAAATATGGTTTAAAGATGGTCGTCAGCTATTTTTGTCACCCTTTGCCCATTGCCGATTTTCAAAATAAATCATTCTGTCATTGCTGACGCGTTATTTGTGAAAGTATGCGTTAACAACACTGGAAAGGCAGATAATACGCATGGTAACTAAAGAAGGTTTTAGAAACTTCGTAAGGAACAGTTGTTTAGTGAAATTATTTGCATAAATAAAATGCATTAACAACCGTCATTCTGTTGCTTCTTTATCGTTTGCTATTGAAGATCAGGAATATTTTAAAAGGATAACAATCATGTCTACTTAGTCACAGAAATAAAAAAAAAATATAATATATTGCGTAAATTAATAACTGATTTATCAGGTCTCACCTGATAAGAATCAATCTGTCCGGCGCAATTGTTAATTTCCTGTGAAAAAATTACTACAATAAAACGTTCGCGAGCGGGAATCGAACCTGTAACCTTTTGATTCAAAGTCAGACGTCTTATCCATTAGGCCACCGGAACTACATTCTGTTTATTGGTTCTTATCACTTCCTTTGTGTGTGTGTGGCGCAATGAGAGAAGAGCCAAAGAAAAAAGAAAATAACTCATTAATATTAGACTACTAGATTAAAATGTAAATTTCAATATTCATTTTTTAGCTTCTCTCCGTCAACAATGGCGCGCGCTATCAAATAATGAGTTCATTCAAAAAGGAATAAAATATCAATTTTTGCCCTAACCACTTGGAATCGATTCTTCCTGGATTATCTCATACTTACCAGGGGGAAACAGGGGGATGGCCTAGTTTGTTTTAAAATAGGGATACTGTAAGAAGTTAGTTACAAAATTTGTTTAATCTATATTTTTTTTTTTTATTTGCGTGAATGACCATAATTTCTGATTACTATTAAAGAAATCATTTAGCTTACATTGTATTGTGATAATGTGTGAAATTAACTTCAAAGTAATGTTGCTTGATCTGCGCCAAATAAGAGAGTAACATTTACTTTTTTTTTTTTCTTATCCATCTCATCTTCCCCCAGGTTTATTATTAAAAAAAAAAGCAACAAATTATCCTGCATATTTGAGATTCAGTTTGTTTCTTTACAAATTAAAAAAAAAGATATTGTGGAGGCGTTAGCTTGATAGCAGCTTGAGGCACAACTAAGGTTGATGGCGCCCAGGGCAAGTAAACAAATGGCGCCCCTTGAATATTTTTTTTTAAGATTCTGATCGAATTCTTCTTTTGATAACCAAACTAGCTGCTCACTAGAATACTGGTTACCAAATAATAAAAACAAATTCACTTTTATTGTTAAAAAATGAAATTTACTTGGTTGTTATTATATTTTTATAGCTATAACCAGGTACTTATTTAACTCAATGCTATTTCATTATTAAATCTTCAAAAATCACCTATGCATAAATAAAAAAATTGTTGCTAGTAGATTTGGAAGAAAACAATTGATTTTTCCAAACTTCATTTTTTTTTTAACCATGGAGCCAAAATTTGGCGCTCTAGACATATGCCCCATCTGCCTAGCTTTCTCGATTTCATCGTTAATCCTTATACATTATTTCTCAAAGGTGTTTTTGTGTCGGTACGCCATATCTCTCTCAATACTTCATCAAAATCAAAGATTGAGACATCATTTTGAAGATTATGTTCACCGCTAATGACGAAAAATAAACAAATTGTTGAAAATTAATGTTTTCGTTAAAAAAAACTGTATTTTAAACACCCTCTTATAAAAATGGAGAAGGCAATGTATTGACAATGTATTGAAACAATTTATTTCTCAAAGGTGGTTTTTTTTTGTTGCGAATTATTCGCACGGGTCAACTAGTTTATTAAAACTTTAACACAGTACTGTTCGTTTTCAAAAGCGAGAACTAGAACTCCCGGACGATTCTACCCCGCAAAGGGGTGATACGCTGAGATGGGCACTTTCCTAAAACCTGTTTTTCTTTTAGTACCTGATATGCTTGCAATAGTATTTATTCTTTCCATAATTCTTTCCCGAAAAGCGCAAATAGAACTCAGCTACTAGTAAACTAATACTGATAAAAAGTAAACATCCCCTCTTTATTTCTTCTCACCCCTATTTTGAAGAAATCGAAGGAGACCTGACGCATGCGCAAAAGCGTTCAAGGCTCTAGTAAACAAAACCGAACGGTATAATTAATAATAATAATAATATTTGATGTTATTGTCAATATTTGATTAACATTACTAAATTCTGTTACTATTAGAAAATTTAACTGATATTAGTAAATATTTCACAATATTTATCAATTAGGTTGTATCCTGGTTCCGGATATACAAAGTAACTAAAGCTAGAAGAATTCGTAAGTAATTAATCCTTTAACGATAAGGATCTACTCGGAGACACTTTCAAAGTGGAACCATTCTGGTAGAATTTATTATTTCTTTATTCGATTAATAAATCCCTGCTGAGATAGTTGGAATGATATTTTAACCGCTACTTATCAAATCGATTTAAATCAGTCGAATCTGTTAAAGAAGAACTCCTTTCAGAGTTCTGAATGCAAACATTCAGTGCAGGCAACTTACTTACTTACTACAGTAGTGCAGGCAACTTACTTGAGGACAAAATGCAAAGGATTGTAAATGTCAGAAAATAGACGCTAATAGTCAATAGATTCCTTTCATTTAACTTGAAACCAAGCGTGTTTTGGGAGATCTAAAGACTGTAACTAAAGCTTTGAGTTTGGTTAACAAATTGACAGTTTTATAATATAATTGATAATGGGGGAGCCTATTCACCGAAGATGGACGGGAAGAAGTTTCACCAGGTTCTCCACAGCTGATATTGGGAGCCTGGGGAAAACATCTCTCAGAAATTGTAAAATTCAGGGGAGAAAACTATTTCTTCATGCTTCGAACGAATAGAAGGAAATAGAAAGACATATTTGTACTGAAATTCTACCGGTTTTTTTTGGTCAGTCAGTCAGTCAGTCAATGACAGCTCGAACTCTGCAACGCTGTAAGCTTACACTGACTTTATTATTTATTTTGGGAAACTGTATCAATAAACATAAAAGAAAAATGGCTTTTAGTAATCAAATGTCATTTTAGATTTTAGTTAATAAACTTTGATGGTATTTTAAGAGGAAAACTTAATAGTAAACTATTTTTAAAAATTAAAATTCTGAAATGTTAATAAAATTATTATAGACAATTGATGTAATAGTAATAGCAATATAATTTTGTGTTTTCTTAAATATCGTAATTACATTGTACTTTTTTTTCTTTTTTTCTTCTAAATATTAAGTTACTTTCCCTAAAGTTGTAATATAAATGAAGGAAATGTACTAGAGAACGAATTGATTTGTATATTTGTAAATATCGAAAGGAAAATAAAGGAACTATGCTAGCTTTGGAAGATGGTGGTTTGGCCTAAGGCCGCTGTAATTAGAGATCAAAGTTTTGATCCTTCCTTGACGTCTGCATCACCTGATCCAACGTCCCAGAATGCATTGCGACAACAATAGGGGAGAGGACGGGACATACCTAACCACAGAAGAAGGAAATGCTCAATTAGGCGAACTTTATTGTGAATTATACAGGGTGTTTCAAAAATACACGGCATAATTTCAGGTATGTATT
>JAFIDM010012231.1:146123899-146136927 GCA_023159025.1 Thereuonema tuberculata
AAAATTACGTACTTTGGATAGGGCATATCTTGCAAACCATGCGTTTTTCCGTAATTATGTATAGGAACAAAGTTGTGGGAAATTTATTAAGCTTTAATTTTCATTACGTAGGTATTGTCGCTAAGGCGCACTGTTTTCGAGTTATGAGCGAAACAATGAAAAACGGGACCTTTAACCTCCCCTCCCACCCCCCGCGGTGCCTGTATAGAGGGGACTTTATTGGACGTTGTTCAGGGAACCTACCCTTACACAATCCTGCAAATTTTAGAACTAGATAGGTTTATTCCGCGTTTTTTCCTATTCTGCCTGGGCTAAACAATCTAATATGACACTTCACTTAATCTGCCATTTTTAAATCCGTTTTTCGATGGGGTGCCCATGGTTGGATTTTGTCTGATTTTGGATATGTTGTTGAGTAATGATTACTGATTCAAAATCAATTCAAAAAGCTTCTGTTGCAATTTTGCCCATGTTCACGGTATTTTTCATTTAGTTTGACTGGACTAATACTCCATAAACAATACAACGCACGCATTCGTGCTGTATTCAAGACATCCATTGTTTCAGTTCGTGCCGTCACATAATGAAAGAACATGCTTTTAACTTTTAGTTTCAATCAACAAAATAAAAAAAAAATATTTCAAAGCCTTGAAGCTAATTTTATTTTAATTTTACCATGAAGAAAAATTGAATTTCTCACAGTTTTTAAATTCCTTTTATGGAAAATTGGCTGAAAGGTCTAAAAAGACTATGTCGGAATACGTTGATTCCCCCGAAAAGTATTTCGCCTTCTTTTTAGATCAGACCAAATCTGTGCACGACGTACGTTTTTTCAACGAGTCGTTAGTACAAGTACAGTGGTCTCACATTGATGATGTTGAAACCACTGGTGATCATACGAATGTTGTATTGGCGGCCTTTGCTACTGCTCAAGCGCGGTTACATTTATATGGATATTTAGAAAATTAGGCTCTCGTGTGCTGTACATGGACACCGACAGTGTCTTTTACATTCATAATCTCAACCGTCCGACCGAGTATCAGGTGCCAATCGGTTCCTATCTCGGACAAATGACGGATGAGATTTCGCATGACCATGGATCAGATTATTATATTCATTCCTTTTGTACGTTAGGTGCCAAAAATTATGATTACCCAACTCGTTCGCGCGAAGCTGAGAAACCAATTTATGTTGTATTAAAAGTTCGCGGATTTTCTCTTAGTTTTGAAGCTCAAAAAACCATTACTTTTGACTTACTGAAAAAAATGGTTCGCGAATTGGTTGAGGGTGGCGATTGGGAATGTACAGTCGCTCCCATACTCACCAAACACAAAATTACCAGGACAAAAGACCGCCAAATGTGTCGCGGCAAGAAGTAAAGCAGTACAGGGCCGTCTTTGACAAAAGGCAGATCACCAGTGGCCAATATCTGACTTATCCACACGGCTATTGATCATTGTACTTTTGGCTTTGGTGGAGAAAACATCATGTCGTCCTTGTCTTCTGTCGATTCCAAAATTTTTAAATTTCAGCATCCATTCACAATGATGATTTTGGATCCTTCTGGGGTAGGAAAATCCTGTTTTGCACAAAAATTACTTCGAAACTGTCACGTAATGTTTGATCAATCTCCGCGCGAAATCATTTGGTGCTATGAAGTGTATCAAAATTGGTTTAGTCAATTCCCATCGATTCTATTTCACGAGGGGGTTCCAAATTTAGCTGAAGTGGGTTCCCCATTGCAAGGGTATTAATTATAGATGATTTAATGGGTGAAGCTGATAAATCGGTTGAAAAGATCTTCACCAAATACAGTCATCACTATAATATGTCTGTACTTTATTTAGTCCAAAATCTATTTCATAAATCGGCCGCACACCCTACGGCTAGTTTAAATGCGGGTTACATTGTGGTGTTTCGTTCCCTACGCGACGCCAATCAAATATCTTGTTTAGGACGTCAACTCTATCCACGTAATTTTAAATTTTTCATCCTTACGAGGATGCAACAAAATCCAAACCTTATAGTTATTTATTAATCGATTTAAAACCTTCGACACCTGATCAGTATAAAATATGAACTAATATTTTTCCCGACGATTCTCCCATGATTATTTACAGTCCGAAAAAGAAATAGTTATAATTATAAGAACTTCATTAAAGATCTGTTAACGAAACATGGAATGGAAAATAGCAAAGCTGTATCCACCCCAGTTTATCCGGAAGGAAGAGATGGAAAGACAAACAAAGAAATTCAACTGTTAAATAAAGATGAACACCTCAAGTACAGAAGTCTGATAGGAAGTCTATCTTACATCTGCAATTTAACAAGACCAGATATCGCATATTCGGTGAATAGGTGCCAGTGATATGCGTAAGGCAAAACGCATCCTCCGATATCTAAAAGGAACTGTGTCAAATGTTTTGAATTTCTCTAATGAAGATGACAAGGTAAAAGCTTACAGTGATGCAAGTTTCGCAGATCCAGTAAAAGGACATTCAACTTCAGGTTACGTACTTTATGTAGGAAACTCGCCTGTAACCTGGAAAGCTCATAAACCAAGTTTAGTTGCTCACTCAACAGAAGAAAGCGAACTAGTTGCAGCATGCGAATGCGCTACAGCAATCATGAGCTTAAAGAGCTTGTTAAAAGAACTTAAAGTACATGATGAAGGAACATCACCAATCGTATTATACTGTGACAATCAAGTGACTTTGAAATTGATTGAAGACAAATACAATCAAACCAAAAGCTATCACATAGACCTAAAATATCATATAGTAAAAGACTATGTGAACCAGAAGGATATCACAGTGAGATACATCCCAAGTGAAGACAACACAGCAGACATTTTCACCAAAGCCCTAAGTTCAGTGAAACATGAAAAGTGCGTTAAAGAACTCGGAATAAAATAGATACATTTCATTCCAAGGGGGGAAAAGTGAAAAAAATACAAAAAGTGTTGTGCGATTTAAAGTGAATCATAGTGGGATACTAAAAGTGCCATGATTAGTGAACTTTGTGTTGAAGTGAAATAGTGTTAAATGTGTGATATATTCAGTGCTCCGTGAATTAAGTTTAAGTACCACCAAGTGTCATTTGAAGGGGGGGGGGGGGGATTGTAGTGAAATAATTTAAGTGTTATTTAAATCTCCTATTTCAAAAGTTGAAAAAGACACCGAATTGGTGGTAAAAGATAAATTAAATATTTATTCTCGCAAAGAACCTGCCACAAGGAATTGGCAAAAGATCGCAAATAGCCAACAATCGAAAGGGGCGCGCATCGCAGTTCGCAGCACGCATTAGAGTTCCAGTGTCGATTGTTGGAAGCGAGAAAACGATGTAGTTTCTCTCCAGACAGCAATGAAGCAAGAAATGCTTTGCTGTAATTAAGCCATGAACGTTTGCAACTAAAATAAGAACTGTATGTGAGTATGTAGTTATAGTTATCGCTAACTCTGCCAGCAATAAAGAAAGACTTTATCCGCTAAAGCGTAACCGTAATATTTCCCTCACAAAAATAAATCTTTAATTATTTTAAATCAATCCAAAAATTTTAATTCAAAAACAAGTAAAAACAGGATATTTAAGTATAAACAAATCTCCTTATAAAAAAATGAGCTTAGAACATCTTTTTCTATCTTGTGTTTTTGAAAAATTTTACGATATTTCGAAAAGGTGGAATTTGTTTAACTTCCGTGAATATTTCACGGGTTGCAACTAGTTTACTTGAAAGCGCTACAAGATCAGTTTGTGTATGTGGCTTTCGATGTGTATCTCCTAATGACTTTTGAACTAGTAAACGACTTTTTCTTGAAACTTGAAGTGATCATTTATTGACAAGGAATTGTCAATCGCTCTTTTGTATTTGAACTTTTTTACTATCGACAATTCATTGAAAGTGAGATTTCCACAAATTCAGCAGATTGAAATGTCAGATAGCAGACGACATGTTACTGACAATAAAGAAATAATCTTATGCTGTTTTATACTATTGATTCGCTTTTACTTTTAGAAGAAGCATTAACCATTAAAAAAATATTTTATTTTTCAAGATCCACAGTCTAAAATCTATCCTGGTATCGAAAATATTCAATCCTGACTTCATTTATTGTTACAGGAAGTTTATAATAAGACTATTTCCACTTATAACTTCTTTTATACTATATTTTACAATCCACATACATTAAAAAAAAAAAAAAGCATCATGCAATGTGCACAGATCTTGTAATGCTTAGAGAGCCTCATTAAATTTCGGTAAAGACCAAACAATTTATTTTCATAAAAATCCATCCAGTGTTTCTCCAATTATAAGGAACAATCCCTTACAAATCAGCACATGGTAAGATTGAATAATAATATTCAGCAGATTAATTATTAAAATATGTGTCAGCTGTAACATTCAAAAAAAAAATTCAATCTGCGTAAGGTATTACAAATCAATAGTAGTCACAAAATATCTCTGCAGATTTTAAAAGAAATTATCATTTGCCAATTCCCAGAATTCATTAACTTTGAATTAATTTTTGTTGATGTCTGAGTATTAATTAGTTAACAATCTCATAGGCAACATAAAACTTACAAAAAGAAAATAATTAAATGATCCATATCAAACTTTGTATTTAAGAATTTAGTTTTATTTTGATGACGTAATGAGATCTTGATGCTTCTTTGTAGAAAATGGACCAAAACACTAAAAATCTTTGAATAACTGAGCTAGTAATGCTATGATTTACGTGAAAGACAGATTTAAGAGTTTAGTCGTAATGTCTAGATCTGCCTAGATTTTAGTAGATTCGACTACTGTTACAGGTCGAATTATTATCCAATTTAATATCAGAGCATGTTTTTATGTTATTAGGTTTTGATGCGTGTAAATCATTTTTAAAGGCCCTTTACTGACTGATTCAGGCGTTTAACCTTTTGAGCTCAATCAAATTACATTCATATTTATTGATATGGAATGTATATTTGTTAATGGTCAACTTTGGGGTTAAACTTTGTAGAGTGATTAAGTGCAGATTTTCCAAGAATTACTCTGAATTAAGAGACTTCATTAATATTTGCTGATTCCGTTATCCTTTCTTTGCAGTCATTTTAATTACAATTGAGTCTTGAAGTATTCTGACGTCAGACCCGTTATTTTAAATGCTGCTGCTTTAGTTAAATTAAGCAGCATCTTAAATAAGCGTTTAAATATCTCAACAGCATTTACTTTCAGGCTGTGCGTCTTTTTTTCAAGAAATTCGACAACCACTTTCGTTTCCCCCATTAGATTGATGTTCCGAAAATGATTCCGAAGCCAATACATGGCTTGGATCATTTTATTGCTACAATTTATTATTTAGGAATTTGTCTAAACCACATTCGGAGTTCATGATAGAAGATTTCCCTGAAAGGACCTTAAAACAGAGCATTAATCCCTTTTCAGTTTCTACGATTATTTCATTAAATAACGATCTAGTTTGTTCCGTAATATAGAGATAAATCTTTTAACAAACCTTTAATGATCGCAATTAATAACTCATGCGGTTCATGTAAGCTATAAACTTGCTAGTAATGAAGGAAAGTCAAAATAGCGTCGTTGTGATACAAATAAAAATAAAGAAACGCTCTTGTGTGATCTGATCGATTGTAAAACCGACAGTGGATATTACGATAACATTGAAGCAATTAATTGAAAGATTGCGGTAAAAGCGTTATTATTCCCATTACGCATTTGTCATTGAACAATGGCCTTCTGCCGGATGGGTGGCACTCAGTTATTCGGCACCACATTTACCCCGCCCTCAATAGCCAATGAGCCGCACTCCACCCTGAACATACACACTAGCTTTGATTTATACGAATTAAAAAATTACAAACGGAACTCATCGGACAAATTTTAAATCAACTACTGAAAAGTAAGGATACTTTGCTTAGTTAGCAATGGCTTTATTACCAGAAACCATTAACTACCGTACATAGTTGAGTTCAAATAATGATTTTCGTGATTACCCAAACTTCAGAGGAGAACTGAATTCTTTTAAGTTCAAAAAAATAATATAAAAATGAGAAAATACGAACTAATTTCGAACATTGACTAATTGATAATTTCGAAAATTCCATAAACTTAATTTACTACTCCAACAGTGGGAATATAACACTGGGGGATTAGTTGCAAGACTGAAGGGATAAAGACCTAAATAACTGCTCATATTGTTAGTTGGACCCTAAATAATTATCAAATTTTAAAGAAATTAGTCCAGCTGTTTTAAAAAGGGATTTCGGGGTCATTTTTGAGGGAGACCAAAATAAAAGTGACAATAAATGTTCAAATTGGACTACAAATAAAGTGCGCTACCAAATTTTATTGCAATCCGTCCAACCGTTTAAGTAGATGCTTGGACAAGCAGATCAACAGACAAATGGACAAACAATTTGTTGACAATTTGTTTGTTTTTTATTTTTATTTTTTTTTTCAAGAAAACAAAATGTGAAAATGACTTTAACTTCAATATTTAAAAAACTAATTCTCGAAATATTAATCCTTGAATATCTTTTTATCATAGAAGATAAGTTATGGTGAAAGAAAAAAACAGAATTACTTTAAATCATTTGAACAGAGGTTTCGCAAAATTACTCCATTGTGCTTTTTCAGATATGAAACATAAACCTAGAAGAATTACGTCTGTGATCAAAGCTAGACGAGGACCAATTCGTTATTAGTAGGTATCTCTAATAATCTGGCCAATCAATGTAATAATGTTCTTTTATTATTTTTTTCAGTCAAATCTTTGAAAGGCATGTCGATGGGTCCAAGAGTTGGTTGAGACGGGATCGGTTTAATGAAAGAGGGAGGGAAAATATCCTCCAATACTCTTCAAGAAGGCATGGAGAAATTTTCTTGTTTTCAAAATTTTTCATGAGTCCAGGGCTGGATAGGATGTTGTTGGTGGACCCAAAGGGTTAGGAAAACTCTCTCTTAGTCTAATTATATATAAATATATATATATATAAAAAAAAAAAACAGCTTTGGGGGAAACCTAGGGATTTAGAAAATTTATATGTGAAAATTTTCACATTGGATTTTTCCTAAGTAGACCGCTTACTAAGACTACACTGCGACAGAAATATTTGAATGTAAAATAACAGAATTCGTGATAAAATACAAAAATAATAGCATATGATCAATCATTGTTTAACAATATACTGATAAAATCCCTGCCTTATCAATGTTATTAAAAGACTAACTCAGATAATTATAAATTAACTTGTTTTGCAAATAGCTTTTCATTTGTGCAAAGTAGATTTTATATTACCGATATATTCATCATTCATCATATTCATCGTCTTCGTATAAAAATATAAATTTCAGATTAAGGTTATGGTCAAGAATAAAAGAAATTATACGTCTCTTTAATTACAGTGATAGTTACATTGCCCAGGATTCTTAACAACACGATCTTTAATATATTACGATAACAATATTACGCTTCTTCAGCATCACAGTAATATTTATTTAGCTAATTTTCGGAAAATATTACGCCTTTCCTTTTTTAAGCTTAAAATAACAAAAAGGATTCTAAAATAGAGTTTAATGAATTGCATTATTGAAGGTAATATGTATTATTTGTTATGTTTGTTAGTATTAATAATAAGTAGGATGAGATATTATAGCCATGTTTCCAATTTGTTGTTTTGGAAGTCTTTTTGTTATTTTAAACTCAGGAAAGGCATAATATCTTTACGAAAATTACCTAAATAAATATTACTTTGATACTGAAGAGACATAATATTAGATGTTGTTATAATATTAGAAGAGGAAGGAGTTAAGGAAGAATTATGAAAACAATCTTTAAGTTTGCCATGTGAATATCTGAAATAATTACACTAAGTCTTACGGCATCACTGAATATTAATTTTACTTTTCAGATTATACTTAAAATAATGAGGGTTATCTTTAGTACGTATTATTCAGTATTTTTATTCTAACTAAATAAAACGCTAATGTCAACCCAATGTGAAACTGCCCATTTCATGAATTGGACAAACATGAACTGACCTCTTCTTTTGCCATTTCACGAACTGGATAAAATATATTTGAACTATTTAATGAACTGGACACTTAAGGAGATTTCAGCGTAGAAAATTCCTCCACCCTCCGCTGGGGTCGGGAATTGAAGCAGGAGTCTCCAACCGGCAGTACCGCTTGGCTACCTAGCTTACAGTTTTGTAATCTATATCAACTTATATAATTTGCTAATTTCGTCTGTCTATCTCGATATAATTAAGCTATTAAGATAGATCCAAGGTTCTCAATGGTACCATTGAATCAAGGGTACTCAAATTGATGAAATATTAGTTCATTTTGTCATTCCATGATGTTTCCATGAAATTTTAACTGAAATTCTAGCAAAACATACGTTCAAAATCAAATAATTTTGTTACCACTGCAGTGATTTTAATGAAATTTGGCATACTTACTCAGTTTTTTACGCTGATTTTGAAACTCAAAACCATTTTTGCCGTAGAAGCTTCGTTCACAAGTTAGCGCAGTATTTAGATTATACAAAGGTGAATTTTAAATGCCTTTCGGCGTTATGAGTCAAAAATAATAATTATTCTTTAGATATCTAATTAAACTTTAGATATGGTGGTATTTCGTTTTTCTTTTTGGGTGGAAAATGATCCTTTAGATTAAACTCTCAGAACCTATATTACAGGTGTACAGGTAAGAAGTACACCTAAATAGGTCTGATAAACATTAAAAAAAAAAAAATTCAAATCAAATCAGCAATCGAATCAAATATATATATATATATATATATATATAAATTGGCTAAGTTCGTCTGTCTATCTGTAACTCGATATAATTAAGCTATTAAGATAGATCCAACGGTTCTCAATGGTACCATTGAATCAAAAGTACTGAAATTGGATGAAAATATTAGTTCATTGTGTCATTCCATGTTGTTTCCATGAAATTTTAATCTTGGGAACTGACCTCGACAACTGAAATTCTAACAAAACATACGTTCAAAAACCACTGCATCCATTTTAATGAAATTTGGCATACTTACTCAGTTGTTTACGCTGATTTCAAACCTCAAAACCATTTTTGCCGTAGAAGCTTTGTTCACAAGTTAGCACAGTATTTAGATTACATTTACTTTATATTTGATAGTTGATAATAAAATGATTTTTCAGATTTTTTTATGCCTGTCGTCCGACAGGCTTTGCTGCTTGTTACTAAATAAAACCTTTCTTTTCCGATTGTCCGACAAAGTTCAACAATTCCAAAACATTGTTTCTATTGTTCATCGCAGTTCAAGAATAGACAAGGGCGTGCCGGGGTAATTGTTGCGTGAAGGGTAATTGTTGCGTGGAAAAAAATGCAAACGGCGCAATTGTTGGGATGGTTTATTGTTGCGAGGAAGTCTACAGATTCACAATGAGCATGGTTGAATTTCAAAATTGTTTGTTTTGACACAAATGTTTTATTCTCTCGACGCGTGCTATCAAATGATGAGTTCATGCAAAAACGAATATAATAGAATAATAAAGTAATACTAAAGATTTTAGTAATATATAGATTTCCTCAACTAATTCATCAAATAACATCAAACTAAATATGGAACCGATTCCCGGAACTACATTCAAATTATTGGTTCGTATTACTCCCTTTGTGTGTGTGTGTGGCGCAATGAGAGAACAGTCAGAGAAAAAAGAAAATAATCCATTAATTTTAGCCTAATAGTTTAGCCTAATAGAAAATTAACCCATTAATTTTAAGCCTTAACAGCCTAATAATTTAAATCTGAATGTTTTTTGTTTTAGCTTCTCTCCGTCCACAAAAAGGAATAAAATATCACATTGTACCGCCATAACCGGTTGGAATCGATTCTTTTTTGGAGTATCTCATACTTGCAAGGGGGAGACGGGGGTGGGGGGGGTGGCTTAGTTAATACAGTGCAACTTGGATAATTCGAAGCTGAAGGGACCACTGCAAAACTTCAAATTATCCAAGACTTCGAATTAAACAAGTTACATCTTTTAACTTTAATTTCAGGTCCACTGAATGCTTGAAAAGATTATTCTGTCAATAAGTAAATATTTATTCAGAAAGATCATGGTATGAAAGACTTAAACACTATATGTATGTAAACAAAATAAGATTTATATTACATAAGCTACAGTATATATTATATTCAATACAGAAAATTACAGTTTTTCAAAAAAATGTGCAATGTCTGCTTGTTTTGTAGAATTTAGTCGCTTAAGGTTAGCAAAATCATCAAGCATATTTAGTGAACGGAAAACAGCTTCACTTACGTTGGTTTGTCCTTCAATGTACCGACGAAATTCGACGCTATCCCGTACTCGTTGGCGATTTGTCATTTCTTCTTCACGCCCTTTTCCACCTCGCGAATGGCGATCTTTTCAGCGAACGTTAAATTCTTGTACACACGAGGTTTACTGAAAGATATGGTGACACTGACAGCAGGAAGCTCGAATGGCGTCTGAAGCGTCACGCGTCGAATGGCGTTACGTGTCGAACGGTGGCGGGAAGGGGATTTCTTAATGATGTGTCGAATTTCTTAATGATGAAACGCCGAAAAGTCGTTATGGTTCGAATTTTTTTATAATAAACTTCGAATTAAGGAAGTTGAACTTCGAATTATCCACGATTTTTTAACATTGATTTAATAAGAAATTCAAGGGACCAAGAGAACTCTTCGAATTAACCACGATTTCGAATTAAAGACGTTCGAATTATCCAAGTTGCACTGTATTAAAATCCTTATTTGAATACATAATTTGTTCAAAATTTTTTTGCCCAAATCATGAAATAGCCACTTTCACTGTAGGGGTCTAACATATATATATATATATATCGAAAGGCCAAACTCGAATGATGCATAATTTCGAGTTTAGCGATGCAAAGATTTCAAATAAATCATTTGCAATTTTGAAATTTAGAAAATTTAGAATATAAGAATGAAGTGAGAAAATCAGATCTCACAGAAACAGCTTTCTGAAATTTGTATTGGGTTTTTTTAAATTTCAGATAGCTGTCCGGCTTATATATATATATCGAGGGTCTCAAGCCAAAAGGTTCTATGTGCGCTTCGCCTAATTTTGCAGGAAAGCATTTTGAATTTTTTGTTTGAAATAATGCTGCAATACCAGAAAATGAGATTTAGTATTGAAATCATTAAAGCCCAAGATAAACTAGCATGACAACCCAAACAAAGTGAAAAATGATAATAACTAACTCCTACGTTGCATAAGGCAGAAAGGCGCATAGAACCTTTTGGCACAACACAGCAACAGATTAATGAAGTAGCTTGAACGTTCATGTGCACATAGAACCTTCTTCCATGGGCAGGATTCAGAAAACATGCACACAAAGAATGGTTCTGTGTACTACAACTTACTATTATTATTGTGAAAAACACTTATTTTATTATTTTTCCTTGACTTAGAGGACCTTAATGATAGGCCTACATAAAAAAATTCGAGTAACTTTTAAAATTAAAGCATCTGGCTTCTACAATGTAATTTTAAAAAGTAAACCATAAAAATATTGTTTGTCTGACAGTTCCAAAGCACACAATTCAAGGTTGCATGGAATATACAGTACTTACTGCAGGTCAAAAGTGGCGGAATAGTGGCTCTTGTGAACTTTGGCATCCTCTTTATCGTTCAACTTTTCCTTTTGTGCTAACTCTTTATTTGTGATATGTGCATCGTCTTGGGACGAAAGGCCTCCTTATCCTCACCAGTTAAGAAGTTAAACTTAGTGCACTTAACACAAAGATCTTTTTTGGGTTTATGAAAACCCAAGTTGAAGTTTGTGCAAAACACACTATGGTAGGTTGTTCCCTTTACAGGAATTTCCCTGCTGCGATACTTTTTTCTTTGTACAAACTGTACATTTTCTTAAGGTTCATATCTGGGCCTAGGTAATGTCGCACCGAATCTTTTCGTACATAATGAGACTCCATTCTAGGAAAAGATCGAATATGATCGCAAATAAACTGTATGTCTTCTGCGCTTGTTTGCTGGGGGGTGCCTTCCTCTTTGATGTTATTGTACAAAATTTCCTAGCTTCTCCTTCATTGCACCTTGAACCGTTTTCTTTGAAAAATGAAGACTAGACAAAAAAAAATTTTTGCATACACGTTGACGCCCCCCATCAGTCGTTAAAAAAAAAACTTGAATGTATTTTGTTTTCTTGAATTTGCTGTGGATGTCCGTTGTAGATCGGATTGCTCTACATGACTAATAATAAAATCTCTAATGTTCATAGTCACCCGTGTTCCAGTTATTCGCAAATATAGCTTATAGGTCCTGTGGAGTAAATTTTATACAACATTTGAATCTGCACTTCGTGTAGTCAACCTGCTTTCTTTTTTTAGCTGGACACTCTACCCCTTTGTAGTTTTTGTAAGCATTACCTTCAGCCTTGCATTTTTTTTCGGATTGTTTTTTTCCATTTTCCAGGATCGGATTTCTTCCGTCGAGAAGTTAACACCCACGATTCTTTTGCAACATGTGTTTCTGCTTGGTTTGATTCATTCGTGTTTGGATCATTTTCATTTCGAATTCCCTCTAGATCCTCTTCGTTGTAATTATTATCATGGTCACCTTCTTGTTGCTTTTCATCATTGTTGACATTGATTTCACCATTGTTGTCGCTTTGTTCACGTGATGCACAGTTCTCTTCACTCTTAGTAGGCCCGTTTCCTTCTTCATTCTCCAATTCTGATCTGGCAGTTTTAAAATTCCCCAGCAGACGTTCTTTCGGCTTAGAAGTCTGACAAGGTTCAAAATTAACCCATATCAACTTATTTGGGCTGACTTACGGCTCAAAGAAATTATTTAAAAAATATCCCTGATAAGGCAGCGAAGGGGCAAGGACGGCTGGCAAGTCAACTTATTTAGGAAGTTTCTAGCAATATTGAACCTTTCTATCATGAGGTAACTTAAAACAGTTGCAAATTATGTACAACTCGGCTGTTGCCTTTTTACCCCTTTCCTTC
>JAFIDM010012231.1:146145877-146179834 GCA_023159025.1 Thereuonema tuberculata
GCAAATTTACCTGAATCGCCCTCTTTTGCGGCCCTCAAGTGCCCCCCCTTACTACTATAATCAAACAGGATCTGAAGATGACGACGAGGAATTTGTAAACGAAGTAATAAATACAGAAGAAACTAAGGAATTACGAGGAAATTGGAATAGCAATAGAATTTATTTTAACCTTCTCAATTAGCTAAATTTTTTTTTAGTCCTCATTAAGATAAATTTACATAAATTCTTCATTTACATAAACGTGGCTGGATTCTTCTAGCTTGCGTTTGTTGGGTATCCATACCTTGTATCCTCGTATTCTCGGCGAGTAGCCTACAAGTATGCCCTTAATTGCTCTGTCCTGGAACTTGGAATTTCGTTGCATCTTTGGTACTTTTATATATGCAACACAGCCAAATTTCCTCAAATGCTTGACATTGGGATCATATTTATTTTTGTTCCATACTTTTAGTGGAATTTTGTTGTTTATGCTTTTACATGGTGAACGATTTAACAAGTAATTTGCACACTCCACTGCAAATATCCAATAACTAAGAGGTAACTAAGAAGCAACTAATAATGTGCGAGAAGTGTCTAAGAGTGTTCTATTAAAACGCTCAGCAATACCATTGTTCTGGGGCGTATATGCTGTAGATAGACTCTGTTTTATACCCTTTTCCTTTAAATAGGATTTTAGTTCATCACTCAAGTATTCGCGACCTTGGTCGGACATTAAACTCTTTACTTTCTGATTCATTTGTCTTTCGACAAATTCTATAAAATCCTTCGTTTTCTGAGTCACATCAGCCTTGGATTTAAGCATATATACAAATCCCTTCCTTGAGAAATTATCTATAAATGTTAAAATGTATTTACTATTATAGGGGTTTCCAACATCTATAGGTCCACATAAATCAGTGTGTATGATTTCCATTATGTCTCGGGATCTCACGTAGTTCAACCTTCTATGTGGTGCATCGGTTAATTTTCCAAGTTTACAGGGTTCACATATAGTTTTTATATTTACAGTCTTAATGTCTATCCCTCTAAGAGGTTTTTCTTTTACAATATAGTTTAGTTTTGAATACGATAGGTGTTCTAACCTCTCATGCCACAAGGTGTCACGATTATACTCAGTCTTTACATAACTGCGTCGCACTGGACTTACAACCTTTACGTTTGCATGAAATAGTTTATCTTTTAAGTACCGGTAACCTGGATGACTTTCTTTCGATCTTTATCGGTCACTAGGTAATCATGCCCTTTTATATTCTGAATAAACCCTTTTATTGCTAAATGTGAGGCAGATATTAAGTTTATTCCTAAACTAGAGATATGATATGTATTATTCAACAATAACGATACTTTTCTATGCTTATTTATGTAACATGACAACTTCACAATTCCCTTTCCCACTGCTTGTATAGGAGTTAAGGACGCTCCATGAATATTTACTGGCTCTGGAAGTTGTGTATATTCTTGAAAATCGTTTATGTTACAGCTTATATGGTTAGTGGTTCCACTGTCCAGTAACCATACATTCTCTTTCATTTCTACCATCATGCATTTTGGTTCAGTTGGTATTGACACAACTGTTGAATAAGGATTATCTTTCCGTGAACTTTTTCCTTCACTAAATCCTTCATTCCTACTTTTAGCTTTAGTCTTATGCTTAAGTCTACAATCTTTAGCTAAATGCCCAGGCTTTCCACAATTAAAACATTTCCGTCTGACTTGTTTCTTGTCAGCACATGTTTAATAGCTATTTATATCTTTCTGAGTAATCTCTTTGTTTTCATTTGACTTTCTATCCACTTCATGTATGAGTTTGTCTAATATAATCTCAAACTTGAACTGTGGTGAATCCTCAGTCAACATTAATCCTTGAGCTGTGGCATCATAATCTGGTGGCAAGCCTGATAACAAAATCCAACATAGTTCATTTTCAGCTATGCTACCACCAAGTTGTTCAACTCTCTAACTAAGAGCTTCATATGCATTATTATGTCTACTAACTTATGGTTGTTCTTAAAATTAGATATCTCGTAGATTTCCCTTTTCAATCTAGTTATTTTCAGATTATCTAATGTATTGTACTTGCTGTCTAATTCTTTTAATAGCTTACAAGGATCAATTTCTTCCTTGATCAATATCTTGTATTTATCTTGCAGCTGATTTACTATCCTGCCATACGCTCGTTCGGATTTATCCTTCTCTCTATTTTATCTTCGACATTATCGATGTCGCTGATTTGGATAGACTAACGATCGATTATTTCTTATCCAACTTTCCTAAATTCACTGAAGTTGAATCCTTCCCTAGCAGCTGATAAATGCTATTCTCTTTTATTACTTTTATTCTAGGATCGCTGTTAAAATTAATTCAACAGTTAATTATTCCCGAGATAAATCTATTTTATTACTGTACAAATACAATCGTTCTGCAATCTATCCTTGATGCACTTCACTTAACTAGATGAATAATTTTATATTGTTTTAATTCTATCTAAATTAAGCTTTAATGATATCTTGTCTATATTGATAATGTTTATCTTTAACTAAATGTCCCCGTTGTCTTCTAACTGGACTTCTACAAGGGTCAGCTAATTTTGCACTGTATGTGTTAGGCCTCTTGCTGTCTTCCGAAGTATCCCAGAACAGTCTTAAATAAGTTTTACTTACAAAATCGTTGAGTTCGTTGCAATTATTTACCATCCCTCGGTAAATGCGATACTGCTATGTCTTCTTGGTAATCACTGCCAAATTTGGTTTCCAATCCTGCTACATGAATCTATCTCCGTCAGTTTTGTTCTCAACCGACGCCATGTTTCATCGGACGTAAAACCTTAAATTAAACTCATGACATTAATACTAACTTATTTTCTTTAATTATTTGGAACTCGATGCCATCACTAAATATTACTTAGCTTTCCTCAGATATTAGATCTGATAAATTATTTAAATGCACACAGCATTTCAGCATCGGATTAACCCAACCGTCTGCTCGATTAGTTCCAATCTTAATGTCGGTTTTTTTTTTGTTACCGTTTCTATAGCAACTTCATTTCTCCTCGAGCTCATTTCCTGTAGCTCCGCAGATTGTTTTGTTTTCGTTAGTGACATAATTCTACAATTACTACTATTTCAAGTTCACTTTTAAAAATGCATTTAAAGCTATTTAATTTTACTTAGATTTATTTTATTCATATAAAATAAATTTTTCCCACAAACAATAACAATAGATTAATCAATTATGTATTCTCCGTTACTGTTTACGACCTCCTCCCACCTCTCGACAAATTTGTTGATACCATTCTGCCAAAAATTGCCCGGTCTGTTGTCGAAGAAGTGGTTGAGCCAGTTTATGAGGTCTTTTTCGTTGTCCAAGGTAACACCCCTCATTTGGTTTGACATGGATCGGAAAAGGTGGTATTCAGTTGGCGCAAGGTCCGGAGAGTACTGTGGATGCTGAAGAACCTCCCATTCGAGCTCTTGGAGGGCGGCTTTGACGACTTGTGCAACGTGGGGCCTGGCGTTGTCGTGGAGCAGGATGACTTGGCCTCGGCGATCGGGCCTTTTCAGTCGAATAGCTTCATTCACGCGGTGTAGCTGGGCAATGTAAAAATCCTTGTTGACCTTGGCGTTCTTTTCGAGCATTTCCCAGTGCACCATGCCCTCCCAGTCCCACTATACGCTGATCATAGTCTTCTTGGGGTGGAGATCCTGCTTGACTCTTGGCTTTGCCGTATCTCCTGGAGCCACCCACACTTTTCTTTGATTCATATTGACGTATAAGCACCATTTCTCAATTCCCGTGACGATTCGATACAAAAAACGGTGTTTGTGTTCACATGTTGCTCGATGGCGGGCCAGATGTTGTGCAGCAATTTGAAGGCGATTTTCTTTGTTGTTTTCTGTAAGGTCGTGAGGCACCCAAGCTCCCAATTTGTCGACAAATCCCATTGAATGAAGATGGTTGAGTATGGTCTGATGATCGCAGTTCATTTTTTCCGCAATTCACGACTTGTTTGGCGACTATCTTCCTTCAAAAGAGCTTTCAGACGTTCCTCGTCGAATTCCGAAGGTCTTCCGCTGCGAGGCGTATCATCCAGGTCAAAGTCACCATTTTTAAACTTCGCAAACCATTTTTGTGCTGTGTGCTCGCCTATAACACCTTCTCCGTACACATTGCATATGTCCCGAGCGGCTTCGGCAGCTTTTTGTCCTCGATGAAAGGCGAAGAAAAGTAGGTGTCGAAAATGCTGATTTTTGCCTCCTGGATATTCCATTTCGAAGCCAATAAAATGACGAAAAAATAAATTATTCAAACAAAAAAAATAACACAGTGTTGTAGAGCAGAAAAAGCACTTTCTAATAAATACTAATAATTTGCGAAACAACAAACAAATCGTTGTAAAACACAAGCATAAATAAAACCGAACGAACTTATTCATCAACCCCAATATTTTGAAAGCACTTCATTCATTTGGTCTTCAGAGACAATGAATATTGGAATTTGTCAATTCTAACAAATTCACATTATTTTCCTTTAATCTCGTTCTCCCTGATTTCGATCCTTTTTATAATTTAATGTTTTTGAGTATTCTTTTTTTATTTTTTTTAATCAATTTTGATTGCTACAGTGTTTTTTGTTTTTCTTTTAATCATTAACCCTTAAATCTTAGATAATATGAACCCTGGGAGAGAAATCACAGGGCTCATGCTATCTAAGATTCAAGGGCTTCTTCTGTCCCAGGGTTTCACTATCAATTAGTAAAATAATTAATTAATTCCCGGGACTTTAGGAGGTTTTATTTGTTTTATCCTTTTCATTTTCTTTGCATTTTGAATTCCTTGTTGATTTCCTGATTCTTTTTTATCAAAATAAAATAAAGGGACCATTGAATGTCTTAACTTTTACTATTATTATATCGTTATTTAAACTCGTTATTAATTTCTTTCATTTATACATATGACACTATTACACACGTTTGACAATAGCTTTTTTTTTCTTTTTTTCTTTCTTTACGGAACAGAAAATCTACTTTATGCTCTATTCTAATAGATATTCTCTGAAGCAGCTTCTTTTCGATATTTTACATTTGGATAGCAGTCATTGAAACTAATTCTTTTAAGAACTCAAGAGAATATAATACATCAAAGGTCAAATGAGAGATGCATTCAGAAATCCAACGAGTTTTAAAAATAAGTTGAAAAATGCTATTTTCACTATAGGTATTGTATGCTAATATATTTTATTAATTTTAATAATAGGAAAATCAAATCGTAATATAATCATATACATTATTAAATTTATCCTATTTCTAACCGGTATTTGGTTTTCTGCTTTTATTTTTTTTGATTCTCAATTCATATAAGCTGAATACGAATTTTAAAATACTAATGTCTGCAAGATAGTATCTGTTATCCATTAAATGTGTAATGGGCTGGAGCATTATTTCTGAAACCAAATTATTTAAATGAAAAAGAAATCATTTCTTCAGGATCGCCAAGTAAATGCACATCGTTTTTTAACAGCAGCGACGGACAATCACTACTCTATTGAAATATAATCATTCACATCAAAATAGTTCTACTTATGAAAAAAATTCGACAATTAAACTTAAAATATTCAATAGATGATAACAAGATATTGTAGATATCAATTATTTCGTGGATTTAACTTGTTTTTCTGGATTTTAGATCTGATATAGATGTTATTTGCAAAAATTTACTACAACACCATTTGATCTCTTACAGTTATTCTCTTTCGTAGGGGAACTAACCGAGGATAGCGATTCAGCAATAGACATGATCGATTTAGTAACATGATCGGATTGAATCATAGTTGAAAACAATGATGATGGCGACATTCATTGCTTTCTTTGTCTACGCCGATGTATTACGGCCAGTAGTGTTTTTTTTTTGCTCGTATTCCCGCTGAAATGTATGCTTTCTGTGATATTGTATATATTTTAATCTCTAACACTCAGCTTAGCACTATAGCACTAAAAGAATTTGAAAATCGTTACATATGTGTGTGTATGTAGAGGGAAATTTGAGAGAAATTTAAATAGGGAAGATCCAAGAAATACTCGCTGAACTACAAGCGTATGATTAAAAAGATTATTTAAACTTTGAGATTTAAGTTTAAAAAATGAATGAAGAATGTTTGGTTTTTAAGATTCGTGTACAATATTACTAAGTAATAGATTTGAAAAATACAACTAAACATCTGTAGAAGTTACATCCCTTTAAATTGAAGAGAAAATCAATGTCTTCAATTGAAGCATCATGTCTTCAAACTTTCACTCAATGGAAAGTGGCGAGATATAAAATCGTTATTCATGCATAAGCCTGAAAATAAATCAAATCCATTACACCGTTGTTTAAAATAGATCCAATCAAAAAAAAAAAAAATCTCTTTGCCTTGTGAATTAAATACTGAATTGATTCACTTCATGATATTACATGACTGATAATATTTTTGTTAAAACAGCTGAATATTCTAATTGAACTTGTCCACGCCTAGTTTATTTGTAATCATTTGAAAACATGCAAGAGGATTAGTGTGAAAGGTCAACATTATTATCGGAAAAACAAAGAAGTCAAGTAAGGGAAGTTTACTTCATGAGTAGCCTAACCCACTTCAGAATCCATTAGCTGCGTCAGCAGAAATAGAAAAGGTGTCGAACAATACTGGTACTACAAGAGGCAAACCTTTCATCAATGAACTGAGAATCGTCATTTTGAACATTAAGGTTAAATGATGGAACTGTGAGGTGAAAACAAAACAATAGGAAGAAGTCAAGTCTATCTACATCGCTGAATAAAATCACACGCCATCTTCTGTTAAGTAATTGTTCTCTTTCAAAAGCCAGTTCATTTCTTGCTTTGATATTTGAGAGAAAACAGATCCTTCAAAATCGTCAATAATTGAAGGAATTCAGGAAGACAGTGAAAAGCCATATTCGTGCACTATTGAGAAAATGGTAGATTGATTAATTAAAACCCATCATTTCAATTGAAATGCTTTGAATGAATTTAAGAAACGTTTAATTTCTTTAAATTTTAATTTACTGTCTTAATTAAAGGTGAAACTCCAATACTGAAAACAATTTCTTGCAGCCTGGCAAGTTAAGCTTTAATAATTTTCATGGAAAATTCTTGAAGGATGATGTATTATGATTTCTAAGTAGATCAATAAATAAAAATAAATTTAGAAATAAAATGAAAATAAATATGTATCTCCTTACATATATAAAAAGTAAGCCTTACATCAAATACTATTGAGGAAAAGGATTTTTTTTTTTTTGAATAATAAAGTGAATAAAATTTAAAAGTTACTAAAGAAGATGTAGTTTGAATGTTTGATAGTTTGCTCGTAATGAATAGCCTCGAAGCGTATCCCATGTTTTTGGTGAAAACGATTTCCGGTAGAATATGGAAGACCTTTACTCTCGTTACATTTATTTCAGAGATTGCTCATTATGAGCAATTTTGTAAGTTTCAATGAAGTTAAGAATATTAAAACACAAAACAAAACAAAGTAGAAACTTTGTATCTCAAGGTGGGGTAAATGACGTTTCATGACGAAAAGCTGAGGATTTTTATTTATCAAACAAAATTAAATATTAATTTAAATATTTTATTTAACGGATTTTTAATATTAGTTTAGTAGTGTTAATTTTCAGCGATGAAAACCAAAGATTTAAATGTAAATGCAGAAGGATGAATACAATATGGCGACCTAAAATTCATTTTTAAATGAGACGTTATTCGAACATTAAACCAATAATCAAGAATTAATTAATAATCTAGAATCCTCGATTAAAGTTAACAAATCACCGAAGAAGCTGGGATACATTTTCCCAAGTTCATTTGTAGCCATGAGCAAAATGAAAAAGGCCTTTTCAGAATGCAGCTGTTCAATACAAAAAACTAAAACAAAAATTGTGCTAAAGCTTAAAATTAAAGGCGACCATTAAAACCTGACCCTTTGAAACCTAAGGGTTATCCTCCGCGCAACGACAGCCAACTGACAACCGGAAAAAGGTGAAATTTGAGAATTTTTTTCCTGGACAACTATTTACTCGATCGACTTGAAATTTGGATATGCTTTAGTTTACTATACAAGGAATATTTTTTTATTTCTGCCTATCCGGTAAAATGCGGACAAATCCCACTGTTTCCAGAAACTGTTATAGATATGGTCGAATAAAAATATAGATTGTAGACACTCTAAAGTACAGCATCCAAATTTCAAGTCGATCGGGTCAGTAGTTGTCGAGCAAAAAATTCCCAAACTCGCGGAAGCAAACAGTCAGCTGTGTCCGCATTTTCCGGATAGACAGAAATAAATACCCTATTCTCATTGTGTTTGGGCCTCTGAACACGATGGTGAAGTCCGTTTGCCGATCCGATCTTCTGTTCGGGAGTGTTGGGAGGGGGGGACAGACACGGACGAACATATAGCGTACAGGATAAACGCAATAGCTCCCGAATAGGTCACTAAGAGATGGGTCGCTAAAAAGAAGGAGAGGAATTGAGAAATTCCAGTTGCAGACCAAATTTAACGGATTAGCCTACAAATGAAGTTTTATGTTTTATTTTTACTTAAATATTCATATTTGAAATAGGCATATGTTATGTAAAACCGCTTAAGTAAAAGTGGCCCTTACGCTATATTACATCTATCAACATTTAATAAAATATACAAAATAATGGTAAATTTTTTAACATGAAATTTCATATTTTTATGAGTGTTATTCTTTGAGTCCCTTATAGGATTTTGGCCTGTGAAGCGGTCCGTAAACAGAGCCTACGAAAACCGAAATTTAATAAGGGCTAGACAATGACATTTAACTCTCAAATATAAAGTTTGATATTGATCAGTGCATTATTATTGAGTTTCTTAAGTAAAGTAAAGTATTTAAGTAAAGTATTTGATCCTTATTGAAAAGTGCTCGTACATATGAATTATTAAAAGTTAAAAATATAATCGAGGCTGGGCCATAACATTTAACTCTTAAATATGAAGTTTATTGCTGATAAGTGCATTTTACTTTAAGGTATTTATGTTTTACTGTTTTACCTCTTATTTAGTCGTGTTTAAGATAGACCTATGTATTCCAAAATCGAATCAAATCGAGATTATAGTAGAAACTCTTCCCTTTGAATAGGCCTACATATTCTAAACTCTAACTATAAAAGAACTGAACTCCTAAATTTAAAGTTTAGTATAGATTGGTTAACTACGCGTGTTTTTTTGAGTTATCGCGCCCTAAGATTCTGCATAACAGATATCCCAATACGCATCGATACATACAGTAGAGTTCGCTAATCCGGACCCGCTAGTCCGGACATGCGGTTAATTCGGACGGGATTAAAAAAAATTTTTGAAAGAGAAAAAACTCCCAGAAAAAGCTGTGTTGTTCATAGACAATGCACCGTGCCGCCCTTCTGAAGAAGAATTGCGAAAGAGGGATATTTTTGTGAAATTTCTGCCCCCGAACGTCACTGCTTTGATTCAACCAATGGACCTATATTTGATAATCCTACATCAGTTCGTAGGTTAAAAACTTAGGTTTATAGATACAGTATGTAGTATTAAAACTAAAAGTAAGCTGTAGGGAAAGAAAAAACGTCGATTTTTTGTTAGTTTTACCCATCTAAAACTCGTCTTATGTGCATTTTAAGGCAAATTCCGTTTAATCCGGACTTTCAATGATCAGGTCAGGGTCCGGTCCCATCTAGTCCCGATTTAACGGGACTCTACTGTACATCATTGAAATCGGTTGTAATTCGAAATAATTTGAGTTTCCATTATAATCGAGGCTTAGATGTTTGGTTTGATTAATAACCTATTTTATGAAAAGGTTTTACAGTATGATTGTATATGCTTAAGAAAAAAAATATTTTATATTTCGATGTCGCATACTTGATTACTTTCCATTACTAATTTATGGAGAAAGTAAGAGAAACAGAGATACAAACCAGAAAGTAGATCTTTTTTTTTTGAATATTGTTAAAATGTTCAACAATATCTAAAAAAGAAAAGAATATCTACACTGGAAGCCTACAATAAAGCCAAAGTATTTGATAGTCTTTCTCATATAAATCTGTCAGAAAAAAAATTCTCTAATTCAACTGGATTTCTCTGAAGTAGAAAATCGATTTTGATTGTAATAATAATAATAATAATAATAAAGTAAAATAATAATAAAAAGAGATAGTTTCTTTATCTTGAAGAAAGACTAGTGACTAATATTAAATAAATAAATATTTTTCGTGATGGTTTTTAATTATTCATCTTCACATTTTATGAGTTTATATTCCCATGTTTTTGAATTACAATAGTGATTTATTAATTATCTATTGAACAAGAGCTGTTTTTCTGGGGGATCTGTGGAAACAAGCCGCGTGTCTTGCTGATTTGGAATTTTGCTAAACAAATTTCCAAAGCGGTCAATTATAGAATAAAAATCGATGGACAATTTATTTTAATTTTTTTTTTTGTAAATTCTGATTTGTAATTTTTTTTTCATAAATAATATTTACTTCAATTCGTTATGTTTAACTTTTCTGTATAATTCAAAATTACTTTTTGAATGATAACGAAAATAATTATTTATAATTGGATACTATTCAATTTTTTTATTTTTTTTATTTTAAAAAACATTTTTTCTTTTTTCATTTTTAGAAGCATTGATCTAACAGTACTTTATTATTCTAAACTATTGACCATTGTTCAGTAGAATATTGTAAATGGATATTTTTTTACTTTTCAATCAATGTTATCTTTTAAAAATATTTACTTTATATGAAAAATATTTGATTAGCATTTATCAAATGGTACTTAACAATTTCAAGGTCTGTTAATCTATTGATTAAATAAGTTTCAATTTAATCTGCAAAAGCAGGCGTTTGTTATCAGTTATTGTTTAAACTGTTGTTTTTCTTGCAAAGACTTTATTTTTCATCGCGAAATCAGGTTTCCTCATAAGTTGACTAAATGCTTGATTTATTGGGTTTTAATTATTATAAACATTTAGTCACCGTAGAGGTTAAGTGAAAGGAGGAAAGGAGGAGGAAGCCCCTTCTATGGCTACCTTTCTGTTTTATTCTCTGACGAAGTTTCCAGCGCTTGGGTTATCAAGCAAAACTAGTTACAATGTAGGAAAAAGATTGGAGTTGCCCCTGGGGAACCTTCCAGTCCTACACAAATGAGGGAGAGAGATTAATGCCTCTGCAGGAGGCACATTGAAGCAGTGTCAAAGTGTACTTCATGGGAGAAATCATTATTAACAAAGAGGAAAATCCGACAAAAGGCTTCCGCCAAAGAACAACGTTCCCCACACCTACTGGGTTTCCTAGCTCCTGTCAAGGAAATGGCTTCCCAACATGGCTTCCAATGTGTCTCCACAGAAGATCGGGACGCTTTAATTGTTAAATCTAGTATTCTTCCGCGTGAATTTTATTTTTGTTTTTCATTTTTCTTTCAAATTACTTTATCTTTGAAAAAAGGTGATCAATGATTCGATAACTTTATTGAAATCAATGTCTTTGTAGCCTTCTCTATATTTAGTTTCCTTCTGGATATAATACCATATTGGATTTTTGAGTCTTATTCTTGCTATTGATTTAATAGTAATAAGTATTTTTCTTAAACGGATATCGACGTTATAAGTTACTATAATGATTATAATGATTCCCATAATTCTCTGTTTGTACAGGCTTAGCAGCTTTAAGTATCTACTATATATTTTTCGTAGGATTTTCATTCATACATTCATTCATTTTTTTTATATATGCTTCTGAGAAATACATTTTTTCATTTTAAAACTTTGGACCTGAAGCCTTACAATGAGAAACTTCCTCATCGACATAAATAAATGATGACTAACTGTAACTCGAAATGACTTTAAAAAAAAAAGAAATTTTAAGGCATTTGTTTGATTCACTCAAAATTAGATTATTTAAACAACAATGGGTGAGACCAAGTGTTAACTAGGTGACATCCCGGAACAGCTGTTTCACGCTATCTTGGCGATCATCAGCTGGGAGTAGTCACCAGTAAACAGCAAGGTCTCAATACACAGAATAATGGGAATAAGCGCAGAAAAAAATACGGTACATCCAAAATTAAAGAAGACGTAACAAATTCAAAATAAATAAATAAATTCGTGTGCTGGCATTCCAATGGTCAAAAATGAATTTTTAGTGCGCATAAAAAAAAAAAAATAAGCATCAAATATGTATAATGTTATATATTTTATATTGTGTATTTGTTAAGTTTTCTTTAATTTTATAGTATCATATTCTTTTTGCGTTTACATTCTTTAATTTTAAAAAAATCAAAGAAAGTAAAAGATGTAAGAACATCTAAGGAAATATAAGTTCTGTTCACTAAGATTGATTTCAAAGTAATTTCAACTTTAATTTTAATTAAACAAAGGCTCCGTATCAAGCTTGGAATATTTAAGCTTAAAAGTAAAGTTTTTCCAATTAAAAAAAGGAAAAAATCAATATTTATTGGTGTATATTTATTTATATTTAATCAATATTTATTCATATTAGCCACAAAAATTATGAAATAAAAAAAAGAATTTATTGAATGAATATTTTATTCAGTTATTCAATCTGCGTGTACAGGGCGAGTGAAAACCTTGATACTTCTTTACAGAGTTACAGAGGGCATTGGATGGGCCTACTTGGTCGCAGGTTAAATTTCTTCTGTATTTTTTGTTTCTGGAATATTTAAAAGTTATGGTCTGTGCAACGAAAAGGACACAAATCAAGGAGGGAATTAGTGAAATTTGTTCCAGCATTCTTTGACAGAAAGATTCCTGTGAGTATGCAATGAATAAGCCTAATATCATTTAAGCTTATTCATTGGAAAATACAAACTTTCATTTATTTCCAAGCGATTGACTTAGCTTTTATTAGGATTGCAATTTTTTTTAAATGAAAACAAATATAAGTAACAAAATTCCCAACAGGAACTTTACACATAAATGGAATTAATCTCAACTTTTTCCCCACTGGTTTTCTTGTGGTTTATGAATTTAAAAAAAAGAAAGAAAGAAATTAATAAAGAAATAATAAGGTCAATACACTGGATTAAAATTCATGTTATATTAAAAAGTTAAAATACAAGCAAGCTTTCAAACGACCTGCGGTTCTTTTTCAAGCGATATGGTTAAACACAAAATGACAGAATATAAGGAGACAAAACACTAAAAGGATTATGGTTGAAGCCATGTCATGAGGACTGGTCCATTAACGATCCAAGATTGAAGTCTCTTGAGATGACATTGTGGTCCAACTCCAATATTAAGAGGGGTAATACTAATACATTTGTAAGCATAATGTTCCAAAAAAAATATGACAAAAAATATATATAAACATTGTAATAATAAGTCCAACTATACGAAATTAATTAAAAATTACTAAAAATTAGAAAATTTAATTTTTATTTACACAAAAATCAAAATAATTCAAAATTTTTTTCAAAATTTCTAGTGAACCTATTCTATTGTGAAATGGTTTGAACAAATAACACATCGTTATAACAATGGGTATCAGTTAAAATGTGAAATGACTCTTTGCATTTACAAAGAAAATCATTTAACTCATGGCAAATGACAATTGGATTACTAAAATCCAAAATGTGATTGGACTTCCTAGTATGTAAAAAATTGTAGTAATTTTGGTCCCAATTGCGGACAGCAATTGCATGCTGGGAAATATGTTTTTTAATGCCTGCCTTGTCTCGCCTATGTATCGACAGCTGGGCTGAGACACGGCAAAGCATAAACGACTCCCCTAGGGTTATCCATTACTTTAGAAACAAATCTATTAGGACTATTAACATAATTTGCAATTGAAATCTGAACTGGCGATGTGATTGTAATATCAAAATTACATAAAATCTTTTTTATGGTCGGAAATGAAATCGGATTAAAAGGAATAGAAACAAAGTTATGATGTGAAACAATACTTTGTGTTGGGTTGTAAATTTTATCAATATGAAATGCAATGTTAACATTAATGAAATATGGATAATTATTAAGTAACAGAATATCTCTAATTTTACAAATTTCATCATTAAATAAATCAATAGAACTGTATATTGAGAAGGCTCTACTAACAGACATACCGATGACGTTCTTCTTAAAAGATGTAGGGCATGCCGATTGAAAATTTAGGGTTAAACTGATATTGGTAGGCTTTTTAAAGACAGAGGTTCGCAAATCCATAGAAGTTCTGTGTAAAGCTACATCCAAAAAAGCGATGTTTCCATCAACCTCCTTCTCGATCTTAAACCTAAAAATCGGAATGAACACCCTCTAAAATATCCCTAATGCCCAATTGAATCTGACTACAGGCATAAAAGAATAGGTCATCGACAAACCTGCAGTAGAGCGGAATATGTACATGTCCGTAATCAAAAATGGTGAAGGCTGAGTCATCAATGTAACCCATACACATTTCGGGTAATGCAGCGGAAGCCGCAAGCCTCCAAACAAACCAACAGATTGCTTATACATATTACAATTAAATTGGAATATTTGAATACTATAGAAAGCTTTAATAAGAGGCAACAATGCTTGACAAGTATTAGATCCAACAAAATTAGCGTAGTGTTTAAGCTCAAAATATTTAAGCGAATCAACGATTAAATCAAATGAAATGGATGTAAACAATGAATCTACATCTAACGAAAAAAACTCTTAGTTAGGAATTAAATGTAAATCCTTTAATCTTTTTATAAACTCATTACTGTTGGCTACAGCAAATCTGGAAGAGATATATAATTTAATAAATCTATTATAAATGATTTGAGAAAGTATCTTAATGGCAGATGACACACAATTCACTATGAGACGAACAGGATATAAACCGTCACCATCTTTGTCTTTATGGATTTTTGGTAAAATACGGAATAACATGGTAACTGTCCTTCAGATTTTCTTCCTGCGCTGCTGATATAAGATCTTCCTTAGCCAACTTCCTAGCTGTTTTTCTGATGGAGTTTAAAACCTCTGTAGGCTGAGGTGTGTTGGCCTTATTATTTCTTTATTATAATTTTACACACGTTAATTTTATTCAAGACTTTTTTTTTTGAAAAATTACTTTCCTTTAATAAAATTGTTCAGTTATTACAAATTCTTCTATTTGTTTATCTTAAATAAATCACAAAACAATTGGATTGTAGAGGTGGACTGGCCATAAGGGTCATCGGGGGAAACTCCGTGGGCTGGTGTTTATCGAGGCCGGTTCAGCAGTTGACTCTTTGTACAGAAATCTCTGGATGCCAGAGGTTATGAAGACAATTGTCCCAGAACTGGATGAGAAAAACATTCCCTATCCACCCAAGTTGGATTTTAATTAAGTTCATATTATTATTTAACCATTTTATTATGAATTCTACAAAAATTAAAAATGATAAAGGATAAACTAAGAAAAGCAACCATAAAATAATATTATTTTAATAAAAAAAAAAGTTTTGAATAGTTTTAATGAATAATAATTAACTGTTAAATAATACAAAAGAAAAATAATAAAAATCGAAACGAAAACTTTGACAAGTTTGTTCTAAGAATAGTAAGCACAAAAATAATATATTTGAATTAAAATGTATTTCAATAAAAGTTGAAAAAAGAAAAAACTCGAATTATTGCCTGCAACGAGAATTCAGAGGAATTTCTTGCTTTTTTTTTTAGTTGTATTGAAATTTATTCAATAAAGATTGTTCAGTGCTATATAAAATGATTGAATTTGATCTTTTTTTTTGCCCCCCATTCGATTCCTTTTGTTCTTGTTCTCATTCCTATTTAAATGAACAAATCAATCGTTGATATGTTTGTTTTTCGAAGCTGTAGTTGTTTGCTAATCCATTTGCTTAAAAATTTTCGCCTAAATTCTTTTCTTCTTTTCTTCTCAGTATCTCCCAGTTCCACCCTTTCTTTGAAACGCTTTTTTTCCTGTCATAGTTGATTAGAAAAATGAACAATTAGAAAAATCTAAATTCTTTTTATTTTATTTTCTTACGATATCTGTACTATTATTCTTTGAATTTACATTAAATCAAATGTTTTAAGATCAGCTATTCTACATTAAGTATTGATTTTTTTATATATACTGTGTTACAATAAAAAAAAACAATAACTTAATACAAGGAAAACCAATAGTCAAGTCAGAACATTTAATAGTTCTTTGTTAAAGTTTTTTCTAGAGGTCGTAGGAGTTCTTAAATAAGAAGTGAATCTTAGCTGTTTTGAATCTAATGTGAAGAGGTATCTCCTTGTCATGTCGCCACTTTACCATGTGTCGTCCTTATCAATGAATCAATCTACAAAATGTCGCAACTGATGTTATGCTACTAATGTTATGCTTATGCGTTTGTAATTTTGCACCAACATCAGTAGTTATACCGGCACTACAGTCGCGCAAAATCCGGCGTTTCAGTCGCTCATTTGCATAATCTAAAAAAATTTGCTTATCCCGGCGTTTCAGTCGCTCATTTGCATATTTTTTAGCATAAAGGTCAGGTGACTGAGGGTTTTTCCGGTCATGTGATCAAACATTTGAATATCATTAGGATATCTCATTTGCATAATTAAAAAAAAATTTTTTATATATAACTTTTATAGAAAGGTAAGGTGACTGAAGGTTTTTCCCGTACTCAAAGGGTTAAAGACTGATTGTTGTTAATTAATATCATTATTAATATTTAATTTGCATATGATTAATACCCAAAGGGTTAAATAGTCGAGTAATATCTTAAAATTCGTGATTTTTTATAGAGAATTGAATGATATCATTTTTAATTCTTCCTAAGGTTACTGTTAAGAAATAACGGATTAAGTGTCTTTAATGGGGATATTTTTTTTTTAATTAAGGAAGTGACGTTTTGGAGTAAATATTGCATGTTGGAACTTGTCTGATGACGTTTTGGTGTAAACATTTCATGTTGGAACTTGTCTGAGGACGTTTTTCTAACATGTATGAACTTGATTTGAAAGAAGTACACACAGACACAAGAATTATCTTTTTTTTATTTTTTTTTTATTATATTATAGGGAAAAAAAGAAGAGGTTACATGAATAGTTTTTTAAATATTAATAAAGAATCATTTTCTTCTTTTTCTTTGGTAGGCAGCAGGATACAGCAAATCTGGTTCGGCAAACACGGTTCGTCATTGTTCCAAAAACGAATGTTGGTTCTTGTGCGAACTAACTCGCCTTTGAAATGTTTTTGCACAAGTCTGCAAACTGTCAGGTCGTTTAAGTCTTTATTTTTTCCAAACAGTTTCAGAAATTCGTGTAGAGAATAACCACAACTTTTGTAGAAAAAACATAAAACACAATATTATTCACACACGGTTGAATAGGGTCCTTGTAGAGTTTTGTTGTTTTCGATATGGCGATAGGTATGCTTAAGGACGAAGCGTCTCAACGGCAGCTGTTTCATGTGGCGTCCATACGAATTGAAAAACTCCCCAACATTTTTCTCTACCCAAATCGCAATCCAGTGAGAGCCTGGTTGATTACGTGGGTCGAGATTCACCACGTGGGCGTGATGAGCTGGTCTTTGGGGTAGTTGATCGATTGCGTACACGCCGCCAAAATGATGTTTGGTTCGATCGTTTTGGCTTAACAACTCCGTGATCTGGACACTGTTCATGATGGTGGTTTGACACGAAACAATCACAGGTAACTGTTTCGCTGCTGCGACCACGTCGATGATGAAAGGTGGACAACACTTGTTCGAAGCACATTTGAAGGTCTTGAAGAACGGTAGGGTGTTTTATGGGATGACTGGGTTCAGTCCATTAAGATGTTGCGGGAGGAATCGATCTCCAGCACTTTTTGGAATTCGGCATAAACGATTACATTGACGGTACTTGGAAGGCTACTTTGAAACGCATGTCGACTCGTACTGTGCCCTGATTATCTAACTGAAAGTACCCTGAATTACTCGAACTGTCTGCCGACAAATCAAAGCCATAAAGGGTTGAGCCCTGACCATAATCTGCATAATTAAGAGCTAAACCCGTATCGCATCCTAAACGATCGGTGATGGCGAAAAGAGAGAGGAAATTTCGAGCGTATAGGTTGTTGGTGTAATCCGGTTGGTAGGGTTGACTGGGAATGGAACGTCCATCAATCGATAAATTAATTAAATTACTATCAAAATGGTGAAAGCGAAAGGGATTTGTTTTAAAGGTACCATTAAAGGAGGAATTTTCAACTAAACCTATCACGACTCGTTTTGGAAGTTGACACATAAATACATTGTCTATATTGGCTTGTAAATTCCCTCTGGGGATAGAGAACACTTTACATTCTACTTTGGTTAAAGGATATTTTGCTGGAGTGGTGGGTAAGATTTTGGAATGTGCTAATAAAACACTCGGACTTACTTTTACTTTACGAACAAATAACGAAGCTTGTTCTATAAAAACTTTATAGGTCGGGTTTTGATCTGGAGAAAGGAGGTAAAAACTGTGTTTGTTGCGGTTAAGTCTTAGTCGAATATCTACATTGTTTATTATCAAACGTTCTTGTTTGAAAAGATCGCAATGAAGAGATCCGACCAAGTCTAGGGTTTTACTTCCTGCAATCAAACTATTACGAATTTTCAATCCACTATTAGACCCCTGTTCTGCTGGATTGAGATTCTCAAATTTCCCTCCTTCATCCATGTACCATCCCGATGCTGTCAACTGAGTTGCTTTTGAATCCTGACCGTGATTTAATAAAGTTTCTAAATAGGCTCTATAAGAGTAACAGTTATCTGTGGATGAAATTAATTTATCTCCTAAAAATACATCGACTTGATTAAATAAGGAATGAAGTAATAAATTAACCGGAGTTACTTTATCGGCTACTTCGAGGGGAGAGTTATCATTTCCTTTTACAATTTTGAGTCTGATATTTAAAACGGATTTCGAGAGGTCTACGTATTCGTCCCCCAACCCTGAAATGACAAATTCAATCGGCCCTGTTTCGGAAAGAGAAGCTATGGGGCGATATTCGATATCTGTATTACCTTCAATAGCGACTTGTGTCGGTGGTAATTCAAAAAGATCGAGTTCGGATTTAAAACATTCGCACGAATTGGAATGAGGTAAGCGAGTGTCGGTCATGATGACTACGAATCGAAAATATCACGACTGCGTTTCTTTGGTTTTTTGGATCGTTTACGTTGTTTGACTGGTCGGACGGACTGTCTCTTCAAAAATGATGGTGACGAAAAGGGAAATCGTCTTTTTGCTAAAAGTCCGCTTCCTGCTTGACCGGAAATAGCATTACGAAACGCTTCCCCCATGCGTGATTTTGCCGATTCTTTAAAATCTTTACCCAATTGTACATCTTCCAAAATCTTACTACCACTCGCTAAAGCCTGCCTACCTGCCGTAAAAGCTACCTTTTTCAAAATTGGTTTAGCCCATCGAAATAGCGAACTGAAACCTAACCCACTACCCCTTTGAAATCGTGAACCCACAAAAATGGGGGAGTCTCTGTTTCCTCCACCTCCCGCCTGGTTTTGATAATACTGAAGACAAAGTGATGGATCTGCACGATACTTCATTATCGAATTGTACGAAAGTGCAAGGTCAAGGTGACACGTCCCTGTTTAAAGGGTATGGAAGTTCCAATATCGTTTCTTAAGAAAACAGAAATGGTGTCAAAGGAAGACCGAGAAACAGGTCTGTAATATAAAGTATTAAACGATTTACTAATCAAATCACCGTGTTTACCGTCGACTTGAATCAATCGAAGCAAAGGAGCAAATGTGTCTCCGACAGGTGATGCCTCGATAATATCGCAGTAAACGAAGATTGAGTAGAATCCGAACCTGAAATCGAACGATGAGGGCGCCTCACACGACCCCTGATCAAAATCAACAAGGTTTTCGAATCCTAAGAGAGCAGATAAATTTTCAGTTAAATGTAAACTATAAGGTTCTAAAACAGTAATTTTCATACGTTGAGTCGGGGGAGTAATCAAAGACAACACAACGTTCATTTCGTGCAGTCTCTTTGTAACCGAATCGAATTTCAATATTAAGGTTAATGTAAGTTGTTAATAAGTGAGGATCAGAATAATAGCCAGCAGGAATATTAAACTCTTCCATTTGTTCTTTGTCTTCACTTTCGAAACAAACATAAAATGTAAAGGAACGCCCCATTTCACTTTTTTGAAGCGTGGCTTGATCTGAGGCAATCACTGATTCTGTGATTCGAACAAAAGACTCGTTATTAATTTCCTTTTCTGAAAACTGAGATGCTGAGAAACCTAACTGAATGGATACTTCTCTGGGTAACCATAGTTCGAAATGAGAATTCACTGAAAAGGATGTCCGCCAAGCAGTAGGTGCTTGTTGTGTTTGAAAAGTGTTTTTCAATTGTTCAAGACGCGTCGGAGATTTTTCGTCTTTTGTTAAAAGCGTTTGTAATCAAAGGACGGAGATGCGAAAAGGTTTTTGTAAAGGTAAATTCTTTTT
Organism: Thereuonema tuberculata; assembly: GCA_023159025.1. NCBI lineage: Eukaryota > Metazoa > Arthropoda > Chilopoda > Scutigeromorpha > Scutigeridae > Thereuonema > Thereuonema tuberculata. The sequence continues at coordinate 146,166,373 of JAFIDM010012231.1, forward strand.
TTAAAACTGTCTTGTTGTTTTTTTTAATGAAAAATTTCCCACTCGTTTCTGGCGTTAAATTGTACCACGAGTGTGGATAATGTAATTCCGTTAAACAGACTTCGTACGGTTCCTTTAATTCTATTCTTTTTGGCAATTTCGTCATAAAACTAGTGAGGGTGTTCTCGGGAAAATATCCCGTACTGGAATTGGAGGGTAACGTTAAATAAAAGTTATCGGACATTGTTAGCTGGAACCCAACTGTCAAAATCTTTTGAATAACCCTGCCACCTGATCAAATATTGTTTTTTCGAACCTTGCCCTTTCTCTCGAAGAATTTTCTCAACGGGATAATATCTTGTTTCGTCTTTATGAACTACTTGTAATTCAAAAGCATAAAACGTACCGAGAACAGGTTCGTTTTTGTAATCTACTAAACGGTAAACGGGTGGAACACGATTCACTTTTTCAACAATTCGAAAGATTTCCAAAGTCCAACCACCTTCGTATCCTTTCTTAAAGGGACGTCTCGATTCCGAAATACATACGTGCTCGTCAACTTTTAACGGTTGTTTGACACGAGAACGGGTCGGTGTACTTTTTTTATACAGTCGTTGCCACATTTCCGTTTGATTCCACGGTGTCACTTCCACCGGCGCACGTCCAATGGAACGATGATAAGTGTGATTGTACGAATCTACAACGTCTGGCAGTATGTCAATGTAACGATACGATTTATTGTAAAAAAACCACCGATGTAAACGTTCTTTTAATGTTCGGTTGAATCTTTCAACCACAGCACATTTCGTTTCGTTATGAGTTGTAAAATAATGAATGTTTTGCTGTTTCAAGAACGATTGAAACGTTTCGTTTTGATACTCTTTTCCACGATCGGTTTGTAAAACTTCGGGAGGACTGGTTTTTAGTAAAAGTTCACGAAAGGCTCGAGTTACTTCGGTTCCTGTTTTTCTTTGAATGGGAAGAACATAACTTTTTCTGGAAAACACATCGATAATGGTAATTAAATAACGAATTCCGTCGTTATATTTTGCTAATTTTGTCATGTCGACTAAATCACTTTGCCATTGCGAGTTGATACCTGCTACAACCGTTTGGTTTCTAGGAAAGTGATGACGAACAGGTCGATATAACGAATAAGTATCGTTCTTTTGAACCCACTCGAGAACTTGTTGCTTTGTAATGTGCGAATTCAACTGTTTGGCTCTTTGATAGAGTCTCTGGATTCCTCCCAAGGAACCGGGATCTTTTGGATTATAATAAATCGAATGTAATAAACTGTTCATTTTTTGCGACACAATTCTTTATAACTAAGCCATCGACCCGACCCCGTCTGTGGCTGAACGTTCTCTAAAAACTTTTGGAATTGCTCCCATCCTTTTGGTACTTTTTTTGCGTGTTCTCGCAGTGTTATCGAATTGAATTAAATGAACAATATTACTGTCGGGTATAATGGTTCCTTCAAGTCGAACTTCACCGGAATTATTATTCCAAGTAATGCCAGGTATTTTAGTCAGTTTACGCATCTCCTCCGAAATCGTACTACTATGTTTTATATCAGCAAATTTTTGAAGTAATGACTTTTTGGACGCGTTTTTTTTTTTTCGCGGGCGACCCGCGCGCATGTCGGGACCCGGGTCCCGAAAAAATTTCGCCTCTGGCGAACGCGGTTTTTCCGCCTCCGGCGGCGCGGGGGGCCTGGGCGCGGACGAGGTGGACGAACGATATTGATTTTTAAAGGTTTGAAATTTAACTTGAACTGATTTAGAAATTTCGTTTTTACATCATCGGGAATGAGAGAATCCTTTACAATTTTATCAAACTCTGTTTCGATTTGACTTAGTTTTTCGAGATAGGGATATTGTGAATCGTAATGGGAATACAGTAACGAGGGAGGCTGCGAAGAAGAAGAAGAAGAAGAAGCTACTGTTCGGGTGAAAAAACCAACAATTTCTTGGTATGCTCCATGCTATCGATTAATCAAGGAACCGATTAAAGTTGCTATTCCCGGAATTAATAAGGACAATAATCCTGCACCACGTTGAACCAAAGCCTTTTTGCCTTTCTCAATAGAAGCCGAGGACGTGCCAATGTAACGCAATACTTTTTTATGCTTATGCAGTTTTTGTTTTACACAAGACTTTAACGGAACATTTCCGTGTAAAATGTTACCAATGCATTCGGACAGACAACGAATGAAATCGTTCGAACTGTGTTCTACTAAATGTTGAATTTGTATTTTCGAAAGGAAAGGAATCGCCTGCAAAATTTTACCGTATTTTTGTAAACGGGAGCTGCAGCGATGTGATGCTTTCTTACTCGTGGTTCGAGCCATAATGACAAAACAAGTTAGGAGATCCGAATAATTATAACTATTTCTTTTTGGGACTGTAAATAATCATGGGAGACTCGTCGGGAAAAATATTCGTTCGTATTCTATATTGATCAGATGTCGAAGGTTTTAAATCGATTAATAAATAACTATAAGGTTTGGATTTTGTTGCATCTTCGTAAGATTCCATGAAAAATTTAAAATTACTCGGATAGAGCTGTCGTCCTAAACAGGATATTTGATTGGCGTCACGTAGGGAACGAAACACCACAATGTAACCCGCATTTAAACTAGCCGTCCTGTGTGCGGCTGATTTATGAAACAAGTTTTGGACAAGATAAAGTACAGACATATTACAGTGATGACTGTACTTGGTGAAGATCTTTTCAACTGATTTATCAGCTTCACCCATTAAATCGTCTATAATTAATACCCTAGCAATGGCGGAATCCATTTCAGTTAAATTTGGAACCCCCTCGTGAAATTGAATCGATGGGAATTGACTAAACCAATTTTGATAAACACCATAGCACCAAATGATTTTGCGCGGAGTTTGATCAAACATTATGTGACAGTTTCGAAGTAATTTTTGCGCGAAAATTGATTTTCCAACCCCGGAAGGACCCATTATCATCATTGTGAAGGGACGTTGAAATTTAAAAATTTTGGAATCGACCGAAGACGAGGACGACATGATGCTTTCTCCACCAAAGCCGAAAGTACAATGATCAATAGCCGTGCGGAAACGTCAGATATTGACCCTTGGTGATCTGCTGCTTGTCGAAGACGGCCCTGTACTGTTTAATTTCTTACCGCGACACAATTTGGCGGTCTTTTGTCCTAACAATTTTGTGTTTGGTGAGGATGGGAGCGACTGTACATTCACATTCGTCACCCTCGACCAATTCGTGAACCATTTTTTTCAGTAAATCAAATGTGATGGTTTTTTGAGCTTCGAAGCTGAGAGAAAAACCGTGGACTTTTAAAACTACGTGAATGGGTTCCCCAGCTTCGCGCAATTGGATTAGGTAGCCGTAATTTTTGGCTCCTAACGTACAAAATGAATGAATATAATATTCTAATCCATGGTCCCTGGCAATCTCATCTGTCATTTGGCCGAGATAGGAACCGATTGGCACCTGATACTCGGTCGGACGGTTGAGATTACGAATATAAAAGACACTGTCTGTATCCATGTATAGAACACGCTAGCCTAATTTCTCTAAATAGTCGTATAAATGTAACCGCGCTTGAGCAGTAACAAAGGCCGCCAATACAATATTCGTATGATCCCCAGTGATTTCAACATTGCACTTGCACTAACGACTCGTTGAAAAAACTTATGTCTTGCACCGTCTTGGTCGGGTCTAAAAAGAAAGCAAAATATTTTTCGGGAGTGTCGACATACTCCGTCATGGTCTTTTTGGATCTTTCAGCTAATTTACCATAAAAGGAATTTAAAAACAATTTTGCCAAATAACGTAGGGCTTCATTCTTGGCAATGTCCGATTTTTTGAGACGGATACCCTCGTGAAGTTCATACTCGCTAATATATTGATCACGGTCTTCTTCGGTTTGGCACTCGGCAGGAAAACTATCATTGGTCTGCTTTAATTTTAAAAATGCGTCTACGTAGCCTGAAAACAGGCCTCCCTCTTTGGTTGTTTTATCGTAGCGCGTTGTCTCTTTGAAATGCCAAACCTGGAAAATCTTTTGAATGGTGTAGCCGCAATCGAGTGCTTTCTGGAGTTCAAGAGACACCCAAATATCCGTCAAAGCTCGTTCTTCTTCGGTGTGAGTGCATGGTGGAAGGTAACAGGAATTTGACTCCACCCAAGAACGACACAGAGGAAAAAAGAGCTTTTTGTTGTAACGAAATGGGAGTACGGGATGGAACAATTGGCGCGGTGGTAGAACCCTGCATTGAATGAGTCCACAATAGGAAGAAATATCAGTTGTATCGAGATTCCAAAGAATCTAAGGCAAATTGAGGGGATACAAACCATACTTCAAAACATATGGATACAGACTTACAATGTCTGTGTATTTTATTTCTTCCTCGGAGGTACAATCGTGATAGAGAGTGATTCCCTCCACACGACCACCATAATACCCATGTTGTGGCTGTAACGGTTTTAAAATTTCTAATTGATCAACAAATTCTTTCATGGCAGGGTTACTTTGCAAGTCCCGTTTAAATTCCCATTCCCATTTGGTTTCCACAGAAAAACCTTTCATGCCAAGAACTTGTGCCTTTTGTAAAGTTTGATGATAACGTTCCCCTAGAGTAACATTAGAATTGTGAAATTTTTGGTTGGGATTGGAAAAACATTTTGGATGGCCATGGAAGTAACAGTCATTAAATTCAAAAACAGTTCTGTTTTCTGCGTCGAGACCGTCAACATAATATTTGTCAATTTTACATTCCCCTGTATTTAATGCATGATCTATAGCTACTCCACGCTGATGTGATTCCCATGCTAGCCATTTCAACGCGCCATCACTATGGGGTTTCGCCGCATGAAAGCCCTCATGAGGGATAAGAGCAATCGTGTTCAACTTTAAGAATTTTTGGCGAAAGACTTTTACACAAGCAGAAGCTAAAGTGATGGCATTTTGAAACGGACAGCATCCGTTGGAAACTTGTAAAAAGCAGTTGCAAAATTTAAAAGATGCCTCTGCCAATAATTCGACATCACTAATGCAATAAGCCACCAATTCTTTTTGGAAATCAAATGATGTCTTTGAGTCAATTTGCTTTTGATACCATTGTAAAAACGTTTTCCGTACCTCCGGGGTCATTGAATCAGGGTCATAATCACTAACATCAGGCATTTTACCGTGATAATTAAAATTTTTGCTCTTATTTAGCAGATAAGGAAAATATCCTTTTCGAAATTTCGAGGAATCGATTCCAAATGCCTTAATCAAACGACTAAGTGCCATTGGCATAAAACACATGGAATCAATAATGCGAATTTTCTCCCATCCAAGAAACAAGAGACGGTTTCCATTGAAAATGGTTTTTGGTTTTTCATTATTTTGAATTAAATATTGTAAAATGAAATGAGAATCAAAATTTGAGCCAATATGACTTAAAACTGTCACTGATCTTTACCCGTAGACACTCAATAACCATTTACAAAAAGCATAATGCGCGTTTTCTTGATTGAAAATCTGCAAACGGGAATGATGTTGATTTACATCGCCACAAGTTTTGGGATTGTTGGTATAACATTGATCACAAACGCTTTTTGCAACTGCCAAATTCGGAATCAGCTCCACAATGGGAACGCCGTCTGCATCATAATCTTTAATTTTTTCACAAGTTGTTTCAAAATCAAAGAAGATGAAACAACCTGTCTTTTCATTTTTAAGTTTCAAAGGTTGCAAAAAGCATTTGTGATCAGCTCCGACTTGTGTCTTGCAATTAAAACAATGACGCATTCCACATTGATGCTTTGATTTCGTGTGTGTTTCTTTTAATACATCAACATCAAACCCACAATGAGTGCATTTTCTCAATTGTTGACAAACCGTTAAAGAATTTGAATTTTGAATTTTTTTGTTCACTTTATGTTATGCCAAACAAGATTCCGAATAAAAGAAACGATTGCAATCTTTGCAAGAAATCCAATTAACTTTTTTACAATTACCACCATTGTTAAAACACAAGGAACATCGATTTTCACAATGGTGGTCTCCCGCTTTTTTATATCCCTGCCAACAATGAAAGCAAAAATAACTCTGATTGTAAAAAGCTTTAACTGACTTAATTACATCAAAATGATTTCCGTGATGATATAAAATTAATTTGTTCTGCTTCTCGTTCCGACAAATACGGGTTTATCACCGCAATCATGGGAAATCACAATTATTTGATAATTTGAAAGGTGAGACTGAAATTTCTTTACATCCTCGAGTCCATAATTTGGTTGACCTAGAGCAGTAATTCCCAAAGTGGGCGATACCGCCCCCTAGGGGGCGCTGGAACGATCCCGGGGGGCGGTACTAGCAGAAGTTGTAGGACTTAGATAAAAATATAGATACATAAAAGATCACAAATTTGTCCCTACATCTTTTCGTTCGCTTAAAGAAGGCAGATCTCCGGGGGGGGGGGGTCTGAGTAATTTTTTTTCCTGAAAAGGGGGCGGTAGATCAAATAAGTTTGGGAACCTATGACCTAGAGGTACTCCGGCATTTATATGCAAATCTCGAGCTAAGTCATATTGTATACTGTATCCACCAAATTGAATCCCAATGTTTAGGCTTAGGATTGGAGATGATCGCAATACATGTCACCAGACTTCTGGCTAGACAGTAGGCATCGTTATTTTGAATCCGGATGAAACATCTTTTTTGTTTAAGTTTAGTTTCCAATTCAATAGTTTGAGACTTAAAACCAGATCCGCGCGGAGGGTTAACAACAACAATTTGAACTCCGATCTCATCTTCAAATTTCAAAAACCTATCTGATTGCGCTAGTTTCTCTAACACACTAATTAACTGATCTAAATCAAATTGGTGCAAGGCATTGAAAGGGATATAGGCAGGCCTGTCGAACGAACTTGAATGTATGGTTAAGCCAATGAAAGAGTTAGGTGTACAATCGTGAGTTGCAATAGCGATAATACGTGCAAATAATACTTTCACTAATTCTGCTAAACAAATCCCATTCTCACACTGTAATAAATATTCTAATTCATCGATTTATGGATCGGATAGTTGAAAAATAAATTGTTTCCCGTATGTTTGATAATTAGGAACCCTATAAGATTCGTTAATTTGAATTAAATTCACCAACCTCGCTAGAATTTGTTCTCTCTTAGTGACGTCATCAGCGTCCTGAGTTTCGTCCTCGCTGCTGGAGTAATCAACTAGCTTCGTGCGTTTTGGAGAACTCATGTTGTAATCTGACAAAGAATTAAAAAACTAAGTTACAATATTTTAAAAAAGAAATTCTGTTTTCATTTCAGAATAAAATAAATCAGTAAAATCTTATCTTTTTCTCTGAAGAAAGCAGCAAAAAATTGTCAGTGTGTTTCGGATGCAAGGACCAGTCATCAAATGGATACCAAAGTGCTTAAACTCAGAAATTTATACTGATATAAAGGCGATTAAATTTTCTCCCTCTTTAGACAAAAATTGTCCTCAAAGCGTCGTTCACCCCTCTCACAGCAGGGATGCTGTAATAATACTTGGGTTGGGAAACTATTGACACAAAGACAAACTTGTTTACCATTTTTTTTTCCTTTCTTTAGGTAAAAATAGCATTTATAGTGACAATTTCCTCAATCGCAGCAGGATATAATTAATGACCACTCCTTTCCTAACAGTTTTTACTCATCAATCAGAAAGAGGATTGTTAACAGAACAACGAATATGCCATTTCTTCTCACATATATCACTCCAGAAGGAGAGTTAAGGAATGTTGAACAAAAGCACTTATGTTTATCACCTCCTATAAATCAAGACAGTTACTTTTCTTGTCAAGATCCTAATCTTACACGTGAGTCTTAGCTCAGCCAATAAGATTCGAGAAGACAGAACCAATAGAATGCTGAGATTGTGTTTAACCAATAAGCAAATAGTGATCACGTGACCTGTACCCAATAACGTACGTGTACACATTTAACCAATAAGAGTCGACTTTTTTGTGGAAACTTGTATATATATACAGCTTGTTGGCCGTATTCTTGTATCCCTTCTTGCAGAAAATGATTTTTCAACTACGAAACCTGGCAGAGAACCGGAGACTTTCAGCTTTGGTAAGATATTTTTATTTCTTTGTTGTTGAAGTTTTGTTTCTTTCTAAATACAATTATATTGAGTTTGTTGTAGGGTAAAGTTTAACTAATATCCTTAATTCAGAACTTGTATTTTTTTTTCCTATCTGTTTAAGTTTTGTTTCTTTCTAAATACATTTATATTAGATTTGTTGTATGGTAAAGTTTAAATAACATCCTTAATTCAGAACTTGTATTTTTTTTCTATCTGATTAAGTTTTGTTTCTTTCTAAATACAATTATATTGGGTTTGTTGTATAGTAACGTTTAAATAACAACATAAATTCAGAACTTGTACTTAAATTATTTTTTAATTCGGTGTTGAAACATTTTTATAATTGAACAGGTATTTACAAAAAAAACTTTTTTTTTCTTTTCCAGAATTTACCAACCACAGCATCATTACAAACAATGTCAAATTCAAAGACATTAGGCGAGAACATTGTATTGGTTTTGAAAGAAAATGTTATTAGGCTGCAGAAACATTTTTATTCGAGACAAACACACAAATTTGAACCTCTCGGTGATGGATTAGCACTTGATGAAGAATCACTAAAAGAAATTTTAGAAGATTTTCAAACCATTACGAATGTCTATTGTCAAGCGGAACGAGATACAAAAGCGAATAAGTTGGCCGAATTGTCAGCTTTCCAAACGGTTAGTGGTATTTTAATTCAGCTAATTCAACCTTCCGTTTATGAAGTATGTATCCAAATCACCGATGGAAGCAGATTTATACAGATGAAACGTCCAACATGGAGAAATTTCAAACTGGCGTTACAATCACCGCCTTTTGTCCAACACATCCCAGAACGTAATTTTCAGGAAGAATCAGAAGACAATTACGTGCCTTTGAAAAAATGTAAGAGACTTGATTTTCAATTTGACGCCACAGACAGTTCAGACATGGAGTCCATGTTTTATAAAGCTTAAATCATCATGTATATATGTAACTTTTCTTTTTATATAACGAAATAAAAAATATACTTAAAAAGAGACAAACTTGTATCTGCTTGTACTTCTTTCTTTATCTAAAATCATTATCAATAAGAAACAACCAATAACAAATAGTAAATTATTTTTCCATTCCAATAGAATAAATAATGTATTACTAACTTATTTCTTAACACTATGTTTAGGATGAATTAAAAATATCAACATTGGTCTCTTCATTTCACGACAAGAACTTTTGTATATTAGGCAAGTTCAGACAAGAAATATTTACTCCAAAACATCACCTCCTTATTTAAAAAACATTATCCTGAATTAAAAAAATTATCCCCACTAAAGACACTTATTCCTTTATTTCTTAACAGTAACCTTAGGAAGAATTAAAAATGATATCATTCCATTCTCTACCAAAAATCACGAATTTTAAGATATTACTCGAATAATTAACCCTTTGGGTATTAATCATATGCAAATTAAATATTAATAATGATATTAATTGATAACAATCAGTCTTTAACCCTTTGGGTACGGGAAAAACCCGTCAGTTACCTTACCTTATATAAAAGTTGTATATAAATTTTTTTTTAATTCTGCAAATGAGATATGCTAATGATATTCAAATGTTTGATCACATGACCGGAAAAACCCTCAGTCACCTGACCTTTATGCTAAAAAATATGCAAATGAGCGACTGAAAAGCCGGGATATGCAAATTTTTTTAGATTATGCAAATGATATGCAAATGAGCGACTGAAACGCCGGATTTTGCGTGACTGTAGTGCCGGTATAACTACTAACATCAGAAGCGGCTTAGCTAATGCGTATCCTATTCAAATAAGTCTATACAAAAAATGCGGGGTCTTCAAAAAGTACGTCTTAATTCACGTAGATTACATAGAAGAGGTTCATTTATTTACTTCGGCCTCATCCTTGCTCCGTCCAAACAAAAAAAAAAGAGAAGCTTAAGGCAAAACCTAGGTTGATTTGCCTTGAAACCGAGTGTCGTCACTATTCAATATAAGACTTGTTTAATGTTATAGTCACTCGAAAGATAAATTACAAGTTTTTAATAATTACTAAATGAAGCAATTTGGATTACAAGTCGTTTTCTAAACGAAACGCTTTCCACTGTTAAGAAAGTCATTATTTCGTAATCTTTTCAAAACTGAGCAGATAAGGTTTCACTCCATTAATTCTTTTTCTGGTTCTGAATAGTTTTCTGTTTCCCTGGTGCAACTTGGCTTCCTTCTAATTCATTTCCTTTGAAAGCAAACAAAGCAGAGACGGTTTGGGCGCCATTGTAAAGGCAAAGAACGCGCACGTGCTCACAGCCACGCGCCCTTACATTGTTATTTAACAAACAACCATCCTATCCAACAAAAGAAAACAAATCAATTGCACCATCTCCACCCACGACTTCTGACAATTGGAGCATTCCTAGACACACCAGAGCCCCTTCATTCCTTTGCTTAATGCTCTTAGATCTTTTATATAACTAACTATGCTGCTTTAAATTGACATAACAATCTGTTTAGATTGTTTTAAGTAGAAATTGAATGTAGCAAATGACAATGAAGGATTGGTTCACTGAAAAGCCATTTTCTATTCAATTTAACAATAGTTGCAAAGAAACAAGCTTTTTTCAGGATCATGAAAGAAAAACATCACCCCCCCCCCAAAATCCCAGTGACAAAAATGAATTTCTTGTGAAGGCAATGCAGTGCAATCGATTTTCAATTTGTGTTGTGTGTGTGTTGATTTAGTTGCAATCAAATGAACTTAGGAGACTTAGGTCTAAGAACCTAATAATTTAATCAATTTTTAGAAAATGGAAAATGAGTTCGCATTTGGCAGGAATTATAACGCAAAAAGCTGGAGCTTTGAGTAGACTCGCGCACTGTTCAAATCACTTCCGAAAATTTGCGTAATATATATATATATATATAAAATTTGCTGGACAGCTTTCTAAAATTTAAAAACCAAATTAATTTCAAAAAGCTGTTTCTGTGTAAGTATTAACATTCGAATATACATACGCGTCATCAGCGGCACCTGGTGTTGAATTTTGAAACTAAGCTAAAAATTTTTTTAGAAATCACATAAAAGCGCTTTATTATAAGAAAATTGCTCTCTTTTTTAATATTTTTTTAGGTTTTTTTAAATTCATTTTTTATTATTTTTTTAAATTATCTTTTAAATTATATGCTTTTTTTGCCTATAAGTATAAAAATCTCTCACATATATATATATATATAAATTATTTGTTTTATACACATACATAAAAAAATTATTCATTTTACATACATACATAAAAAAATTATTCATTTTACACACATACATAGAAAAATCATCCATTTCATACACATAAAATTCCTTATAAAATACTTCAAAATATTATAAGTAAAAGATGACAGTTATCAATTCAAACTTAAAACTTCCTCAAATAGAGGATTTAATTCTAAGTTGTCATGAGATAACTTGAATGATCAAAATTTAACAAGTCCTGTTTAGAAGATTAATGATTAAATAAAATAATGAATATATTTAATTTTATATTTTTTGTAGATTTGAAATTTAAATTTCTTTTGAAATCGAGTAATAAAAGTATTTAAAACTTTGTTAGGAAAATTATTATTTTTAAATTCATTAATGAGATAATTCAAATTATTCAAAAAATCATCTATTTTAGAGTTATGGTAAGATATCTTTTCAACTCTTGTAAAAAGATATTTTGAAATAAATTAAAACTAACATTACTTGTAAATTTGTGAAATCTGTTTATTTTAAAAGGAAACAAAAATGTTTTATTAAATAATTGTATATGAGGCATTTGTTGATTGAAATATATTCTCAAATCCAAAAAATCCACAAATTTAGCATGAATATTGGTTTGCTGTAAGTTAATAATGTTATTATAAATTTTATCTTCTATATAATTAATATTAAATTTAGTATTAAAAATAATTAAATCGTCTATATATCTAAAAATTTTAAATTGGAAAGGGAATTCAATACAAAATTGATATTCAAAGGCCAATAGAAATAAGTTAGCAAGAATGCTACTGTAGTTTACACCCATTCCAATACCTTTAATTTGGGAATATATTTCATTATTAAATTCAATATAATTATTGTATAAATTAAATTGAAGAAAATTAATAAATGTTTTAATAGGAATTTTAAATAGATTAGTAATATTAAATTCTAAAATTAAAAATTTTATTTGCTGTAATAATGAATCCAATGGTATATTGTAAATAAATTTTCAGTCTGCAGTAATTATATTAAAAATTTTGTTATTATTCACATAATTAATAACATCATCATGGTTATTAATGAGCCAATAAATATCCGGATTAATTTTACTTTTAATAATTTCATGTAATTTATTTAAAAAAATTTGCAAAATAATATTAGATTGCTTTAATATGGAATCTGTTGTGCTGCATATCATTCTAAATTTACCTGTTTTGTGAATTTTTGGATTTAAAAATAAATAATTGAGATTTTTATTGATATTGATTTTCTTATATTTAAGTGTTTTAAATTGTGATTGGAATTTAGAAAAACTTTTATCTAAATTGTTTAAAATAAATTCTTTAGTTTTAGTAATTTTTAAAAAAACGGTTTGATCATTCAATAATTCTTCAATTTTTTGAAAATAAAATTGTTTTCAAATGATAGCTAAATTGTTGTATGCCTTGTCTATAGTTGTAAAAATATATTTATCTTGATATGTTGATATAGTTTTTTTAATTTTGTGTAATTTAAATTTATGATCTATAGCATTGGTAACCCTGTCATGTGAATTAAGTTGAATGTTATTGATTTTGGATATAAGATTTTGTTTCCATTCTATAAAATTTTGATAACATAAGTTATATTTATAACTGATTTTTAGTATAAAATTGTTTATGTCTTTTGTAAATATATTAAGTAATTGTTTGTGTGTTTTGTTATTACGAAGTCTATAATTTATACCTAAATTTAAAAATTTTTTTAACTTAATATAGTCTATAAAATTTAAATTACCTGTGACGATATGTGAATTCCATTTGTATTCGTCATCATATAGTTTACAATTACAATTAAAATTTAGATTAGAACTAATATTGGTATTATAATTGCATATGTATTTGCGAATTGGTATATTATATTTAAAAATAGGCATTAAGTATATATTTAAAGGAAATTTGGATCTAATAAAGGAATTAAGTATTCTACTAATATTAATGTTATCAAAAATTGTAGATGAATAATGAAATAATATTAATTCTTTATTTTTATTATCACTTGTATTAAAATTTACTTTATTTAATTTTAGACGAAATTTGATAATATCCATGATTAGATGAAGTAAATGTGTATTTTTAATATTTTTAAAGTCATAATATTG
>JAFIDM010012231.1:146193458-146207148 GCA_023159025.1 Thereuonema tuberculata
CTGACATTCTAATACTATCTGTGCTGGAGTGTCAGTTGTTTATGCTTTCTTTTTCCTTTTGTATTTTTTATTATTTTTTTTTTTTTTTTTTATTTTTTTATTATTTTTTTCTTCTAGTTTTAATACACACAAATGCTTTTAATGGTCAGTGAGAATAAGATTCAAAGATTTGTAATACATTAATTTTGATGGTGTTTTTATTTTTCTTATATTTAAGAGACTACCATTTCAGTTTTCAACTTAAATTTGAAACTAATAAGTTGTAAAAGTAAATTTCCTTATTATTGATAAGCAAATGTAGTTAAATCAGTGATGCCCAACCTACGGCCCGTGGGCCATATCCGGCCCGTGAAGGTGTTACATGTGGCCCGCTCTTTTATTCCGATATTAACGACATATTTTTATTAATGGGACCTTTTTTGTTTTTTGGGTTGTTGAATAGGAGATTTGTTTTTTTTTGGTTGTTGAATAGGAGATTATGCCACTTTGTGGCCCGCGAAATTCACAGCAAAGTCAAGTTTGGCTCCCATATTATGAAAGGTTGGGCACCACTGAGTTAAATCATTATAAGTTAACTGCTGATTACATCAATTTTCATTGTTAGTTATTACTATTTTTTGAATGTATTGTTTTATTATTGAAAGAAAAAATACTAATGATAAGCTTTATATTGGTTGTGTTTGGATATGCCTTGTTGACAGGTTGATCAACTGGCTGTTTGGATATTACAGTTGATCAACTGCACTGTCATTCAGATATGCTGTTGACCTCAACTCTGTTGGCACCGGTTGTCAACTACATCAACCATTTGATCCCATCAACCAAGATGGTGACGTATCAACGGTGTGTATTTATGCTGTAGTTGTCTTGATACTCATGAGAGGGCACTTTTATCGATTCACTGTTTGATTATGTTGTGTGGATGTATATACTCTGCGTAATTGCGTAATATATTCTTGTCCATTACATATTTTTTGTGTAGCCTACTGCTTATATCAATCATTCATCGTTCTCCTCATCTTTCTGAACTTTTATTAAAACTGAAATTAACCAAACTACACATTCCAACGATATTGTCAGCCATTTTGAGCATCAACTGGTGTGTTCGGATGCTCCAGCAGTGGTTGTATCAACTAACACGTTTGCAACTCAACCGTCCATCAACCATCAACTACAGTTGACATATCGGAACACAATCATTGTTTTCAAAAACTTATAAAGAATAAATATATATAAATAGCAAAAATTCAATCATACATTACTAACATATTTCTTATATGAAGGTAATTTTTCTAATTTTACTTGACTGTTCAGAATGAATAAGCATACAGAAATCCATGGAAAGATTCAAATTGTTTCTATAAGGTTGTGTTGATTTAATATCATTTTACCATGGAGAACTGTATCATCTTGCTCCCGTTTTGTAATAAAACTGATTTATTTTGCTTAAGAAAAAAATAAGCAAACTAACTATTACTTATGAAATTACACTTTTCTAAGAGTCTCAGTATCCTGAATGAGGGATATAAATTCTAAAAATCTATTATGTCACTGGCCTCAAAGTAAATTTTCCTTATTTGGCTACTTCATTCCGAAGGCAGTTTTTAAGTTTGCTTAAATTCACAAGAATTTTAGCCAGTAAAATGATTCTTAAAGTACTCCTGTAAAAACTAACTTTAAAATCTCGTACTCCATCAGTATAGGCTAGTAGTAAGTTGAGTCGATGACAGACTGCTCTTTTTAGCCTTCTTTCTGAAGTAAAGGTAATTTCATAACTTCCTGAATCAATGATAGATCTTCATAAAACTCATTATAGCAGAAAAATTAAACTTTTGTCTGAAGCTTTTTATTAAAATTTAAGGAATTAGATTCTCAAAGTTTGCTTAGACTATGACTTGTTGTACCAGTTTACTTTATTTCATTCACCACATTTTATTATTTTTCATAAATTCAAACATGAATATCTACATCTTTTGAGATGTTGTTAGCAGAGATAGCAACTTCAAATTTCTTGATATGCTTAATAAGGCTCTTATAAACCCATTGGAAAGATTTGAAAAAGATAATGATAGCAACAGAATGTTGATAATCCAAACAAATTGGAGTCAAACATCTTTCACATATTGTTCCTTTCTATAAGGAATTCAAATCTGTATTGCATATCCTGATGTGTTAATTACTCGTCATTCTGATGATGTTTTCTTTATAAATTTTGTAAATAGAAATTCATGACAGTTTATGGCTATTTTTATCAGCTAAACTGAATCATCTTATTCTCCTGTTTCATTTGATGCATGAAATTAATATGTAATGCCGAATTGCAACAAATGCTGTACTGAATTTTTATTCAACATCGTTGATTAGGTTTAACTTTCAGGTCAAAGCATTTAATATGCAAAAAGGGAATTGCGAAGCGGAAGATGTCAAATGGTTCATCTTTACATAACAAATGCAGTATTACTTGTAAAGTTATGTCTTCTTTACTCTGAAAATTTCCACTTTTCTAGTACCATGTCTTGTTTTCTTTGGTGAACAACATTTGACATTATGTCCAAGCTAAAAGTCGGTAAATATTGAAAATATATAAATTCTGATTTATTTTCATAAAAAGTAAAAACTTAAAACTTACTGAAGCAATTTAATATTTAGATATAGTACAGTCATGACTATGCCTATTCTTTCCTTTAATTTGGAGTTTTTGCTTAGACTTAGAACATTGGCAACCATATTATCAGATGCTGTCATCTTCATCTTGACAGTAAATATTCTTCATTCAGTCACAGAACAATCACAAAACACTCACAGTTAGTGTTAGTCTCAGTCTGTACACCTAGATGCTGATAAGATGCTCATTATCTACTTGACAGTGTATTCATCTCAGTACTTTTGCCTGCTTCTTGTTTAAGTCTTTTATCCATTCTCATTTTTGCTGTATTTTTAATTGATCTTTACGGAAGCTAAGACTGTCAGATGATGTAGATATCTTTGACATGACAAGAAGATCTATTTTATACTATGTTTCAAACTTTTGATATAACTTCCCTCACAATTTTTAACAGAAAGAAATTTCACCGCTACTGAACATCATCATCTTTTGAGATTATTCACTTCCTGTACTGATTTTTTTTTTAACCCCTTGAGAAATTAGATAATCGAGGACTGACTTTTTCGAGTTTTCTATAATAGATCTCTCCTGTTGCAAGCTTCTCTAAATTTATCCTGAATTTTTGTCAAGGTGACAAAATGAAATTAGGAATGTTAGCTCCAGTTGATGTATTCCAGCTTTTACTAGACTAAAACATAAGAGACATGGATGATAGGAAGTCAACACTGGCACCCTCAGTGCATAGTGGAACATACTCAAACCAAACGTACACATTAGACATCTGGGCTTCCCATTAGTGTCTTGCAATCTACGAACATGGGTAAATCTTGTGATCTTAGCGACTTTGATCATAAATGCAAGTATAGCATCAACAGATATACCAGCATCCAGTGAGCAAGTGGTGGCCGCCCACATGCCATTGATAATTAGGGTCGCTATAGACTGTCCAGGCTCTTTCAGATTGACCCAAGGGCAGCATGGCACAGATCATATCCAGTTTCAATGTCAGAGCACCAAGCAACATCTCGAGCAAAAGGTATGGTGCACACTGCATATTCTAGGCCAGGGATGGCAAGCCTTTTTTTCCTATTAAACAATTGTCTAATGTTTATCGAACATTTCTGGGTTGCCTTTGAGTTAGATGTCATATTCGTGAATCTGGTACCAATATCTAAGGCAGAGTTGTGGACAACCCTCTAACATCTGGTGGAGTTAGTGCCTCTGTTTGTACAGGCTGTTGTTTGTGCTAGAGGCAGACTGACAAGCTATTGGCTAGGTGTTGCTAATGTTTTGTGTATTCTGTGTACTATCTATCTCCTTTTTGAAGGTTAAGCACTTCTTTCTTTCTTTCTTTTTTTTTTTCTTTTTTGAGTATTTCTTCTACGTTCAAGTGTCTATTTCTGAATTCCTAAAATTAAATTGCTGGAATCTATTGACGTCTCTGTGAGTCTGAGATTGCAGCCCATTTAATGGAATAGTTTGGCTCTTTTAATTTGTCATTCTCCTTTTTTGTTCCTTTTTAGCTTAATCAAAGAATTTGCACACTTAATAGGTCTTTTTGATAGCTGCAAAAATGTTGAGCTTTTATCCTTTATTAGCTGCTGTCAATACAAAAAAATTACTCCTCAATGCTAAGTAATAATCTTAGCATGGTTGATCAGAGGGTAGAAGCTTTTGAAATACCATGTATTTTATATTGGCTTCATTTTGGTTATTAAAATTAAATCACAACAATATGTTTCTTATTTTATTGTGGGGTTGGATTGATTATTTTTTTTTAGGATCAGCCCTTGCGCCCATAGAGCAAAATACTAAGTAATTCTAGAGTTATCACTAGTTAGAACTAAGAAAAAAAAGTCGGCTAGCCAAATGACTAAAGTAGACATTGGAAATTGCACTCCATGTGACTTGAATTAAGTGTGAAAGATACGATTGTGACTTTATTAGACAAAAATATAGGATTTTACATAAAAGAAATGAGTTCTTTTTAATTGTTACTGAACAACTTATTTCTTGAACAATTCTTGAAAATGGATACTGTTCTCCAGAAGTTGGCTTTTCTGACATAAAATGATATTTTAATTCCTTTCCTGCTCCTGTCAAAAATTGTAAATTTGAACTAAAGTTTTAAATATATATATAATTTTTTTTTAGCTATGAAACAAATATTTGGATGTTTTATTAAATAAAAAACTAATTATAATCTTATTGTATAGAGAATAATATATGTTTGTGAAAATAATTGTCGAGTATTCCCTCTTTCTTTTGCATCATGGAAAGGCTCTGATAGTTCCTCCCCAGTCAAGGAGTATGATTGGTGGAGAACAAGGAAAGGTTGGTGACCTTTGTATAAATTTATTCTCTTTTAATTTTAATTAAAAAATAAAAATGGCTTCAGTTTAGTATTAAGCTTGTGATAATTGTAGCACTTAATACTTTCTGATCTAGTTTTCTTGAACTAAATTTCAAAAAATTGACCTTTAATTTATTTCTTTCCCAATATGAATGTTAATATTTTTAGAGACTGTGTGTTTTTAAATTATAGAGATTTGAGTCATTCTTCTTCTTCTTCTTTTCTTTCTTTTTTTTTACTGAAAATATATACAAAATTAACAATTTTCATCAATCAACTATACCTACATTATCAGCCAAAGATAGATTTTTGAAAAAAAAATAAATAAATAATTCTAACATTTTTTTTAAAATTTTATGAATATTGAAAAGCTAGAGGAGACTTTGTAATTTTTTTCAATTAAATAAAATGAAGAGTTTATTAACTATATCTAGATCTTTTAGGAAGAAAATATTTAATTAAACTATGATGTAAATCTGTCTTGTTATTTCTTAAATTTGATAGAATTAATGATCTATAAAATCAGTGTTTTGCCACTTTATTCATCCATCTAAATGAACTTCAGTAATATTGAATATTGAACAAAAGTGTTCTATTTAATGTGATGGAAATGATTTATTTTTAAGAATTTATTTTATGCCATTGTTTTTGTTAAATGCAATTCATATACACATACACTACCTTGTCAGTGATTAAATTGTATTTGATAGTCAAATGTATGTTTTATATCAATTGATATAATTGATATAAAATTGAAGGGCTCAGAGAGATATAGTCTTAAGCCACCATTTCATTATTTTTGAGATTATTATTTCACTATATTCTCTGAAATATAGGAAGAAATTTAGAGTTTTCACAATAGCCGGCAGTGTGTGATAGTTTGAAGTTTTTGATGGACTATCTAGTGACAATCTAAGAAGTTACATCATCAGAAGCCATAACAAAATGGCATGCAGCTCAGGACAAGAGTGGAGATTTTTGAAAAAATTTTGACAATAATAGTCTTCAGAATGAGGAGTCAGATCCCCTTTGGATACCGATTGTAATGAATCCAGCTGACCCAGGATTTTATAAACAAAAAATTTGGACTTATACAACTATGGCATTGATGATTGAGATTCTAAAAAAGACTACAGGTTTCTGTTAAGTGAGAACAAAGGAATAAGGGATCTGCTGAAGTTGGGAGCTGTTTGATAAAATATTCACAGATCGCCAAGCCTATAAGCAACTCCATATAATAACAGACATCTGTAAGGGGCAGGCTAAGAATTGCGCTTTAATTGCTTTGGAGAGGTCTCTTGTGGCTATCAAGAGATTTGAAACTGTCCTGCATTCATATCATGTGGTTGGACACACTAGGCTTCCTTGCGATCGGGATTTTGGTCAATTGAAAAGTATGCCAGAAATAGATCCCCAATAATATGTACTCAGGATGATTGTGAAGTCAGCAGGTCCAGAAATTCATTATAACAAAAATGACAAAAAGAGGACTTAGAGCTTACGTCACCTGAAGTCATTGATATCCAAACCCACTACCTTCAAGAATGGTGATTTGATGCACTTTAGTTAAACCTCAAAATTTCAGTTCAATACGAGAAGTCCCTTTGAACTAAGCACTGCTATATCACACTAGGCCCTGTGAACTATGCGGACATATGCATTAAGAAGACAGGAAAGCCTATTGAACCTGGCCCATTTCAGCTCCCAATGAAGTACAGAAACCCAAAAGAAATTAGATATGTAATGGCTCTCATGACATTCATTCCACCTGCCAAACAACACTTCCAGTCTCTCACAGGCAAAAATGTGAATGGTAATGAGATGGAAGAACTTCTGTAATGTGAATAGTGACTGGCAGGATTTTGATCTTGAAGTGTTTTATAACATTTATATACATTTGATTAGCTGAAAATAAATACACTTTATTCAGTGAAAATGTGTTTCATTAATATATTCATGGGATAATTAGAAAATATTTCATTTTATCTTCCATGAGATAGTCAAAAGCCCATACTGAAAACCTCTCAATTACAATCATTATGAAACTACGTCAGGAATAAAAACAGCATTCCATATACTACAGTATGTTTCATAACATATTGAAGTATCATTTAATATTAAGAGAATTTTTCCAGTATGAATTGCAGATTTACAGATTTTTGTCAAACTTTAAATTGCTGATAACTCAGAACTAAGTTAGAGTGGCTTATGACTATATCTCACTGACACCTTCAATTGAAAATAACAGAAGATTTTCAATTGGCATTCTAGCTACTAATTTTTCAAAGTTTAAGATTACAATGCATTAAATATGAAGATGCAGAATACTAAGAAAAATATCACCAAAGCTGACTTAAATGTGTATTTCATCTATATCCAGATATTGTAAAATTTCAACTTGAGATGCAAGACAGTTGGAGTATTCCATTATTTTAATATAAGATACAGTCTTAACTTTTCTTTTATTCAGGCAATTGACTAAAAATGGAATTTCATTTCAAGAGTTTTGATTAATAACTAAATATAGACTCGAAGATCATAGCAAATATTATAGTAAATTGAAATTATACTGAAACAGATACAGACAAGTATCATAAGTAACATGATTATTATTCCTGTCAAGAACAACCTCTCTTAACTCTGATTGGAAATGCTTGATGCAAAGTTTAAAGAAGTCTTATCCATTTTGATTTTTGTATCAAATAATGGTGATCTCATTTTCCCAAATTTATTTATTATTAAAATTTTTCTATATCAAACATTTTGTAAAAATGAAGTATAAAAGAAAAGTAAGGTATAACGGAACATAAAACAATAAAAGATGCACAACAACTGAAACAATTGAAATGCCTGGTAAATGCCATGATTAGATTATCTCACACTTCTGATGCTAGTGTTTGCAACATCTTCAAAGGTGCTGTGAAGGCTTCTCACTATTCTTGTGCCTTCCAAAATGGCATTAAAAATTATTTTGTACATGGTATTCACCAGTTTGCATTTACATGAAGGAGACAACTCAATTCTGTAAGTATTACAAATGAATGAAGCTCATTTCCAATAATCTTTTTTGAAAATTTTATTTTTATCAAAATGTCATCAATTGTAATTTTGACTTAACATATATAAAATTCTAGTTGATAGTAAATAAATTTTCCTTTCGCAGGGTCTCTATACATCAAAGTTTAGAAATCAAAGTGCAGAAAGCGAACTCTGAATCTGTCTTTTTTTATTTGTGGAACTCAAATTTTACTACACTGTTTCCACAGAACTATACCTCATCAACTGGAGCACCCTATTGTTGGCAGATCAGATTTGCCTTCCTGACAAATACAAAGTAACCTTTCAGTAATAAAGCACTAGAAAAAGAAATTAAGTTAAAAAGTCACAAAATTCCCTGCCAGCAGATCATCGACATATAAATGAATTTATTAGAAGGATAATTATCAGAACTGATTTGTTGACATTGGGTTACTCCAGCTGGTTAAGGTAAAATCATCTTGAAATAGTGCTGTATGGAGTCCTACAAATAAAAATGATAGTGCACAACATAAATTCAGAATCTATCTATCTTTATTTCTAAAACTTGAATTGTCGTGCACTTTAAATCTTTTTTAAAACTAATTTCCTTGTAATAACTTCCTTTATAAGCCTGTGCACTATGTTTTTTGGGAAGTTTTTTCCAAGTCCAGTCAGTACTTGAAATTATCAAATTTATTAATACAGCATGAAATGAAAATATATAAACAGTTTCAACAAATATTTGGAATTTCCCTTATGAATTGGATAGCCGTTATTAATCAAAATCAATCATTTAGTATTACTAGCTAGTTACTGAAGCATTTATAAAATCTTAAGATCCCAAGACTTATGTCAGGAACATAGATGTATTACCATCATATAAGTGGCCTTGTAAGCAGAAACTCTTTAAGATAATTTCTTTTATAATTTCAATACGACTACAAATTTGATTATTATAAAAAACATCTCTATTTGAGATTTTTAATAATTTAGATCATGTTCAGCTAAAACAGTAAATAGGCTCAAAGAGTTGAAAGTAGCCTGTATTGTTAAAATGTAATACCTGCATCTATTAACTGAAGATGCAGGTAGTATTAGCAATCCCCCCTCCCAAAAAACAAAACAAAAACAAACAAACTTATCAACATTCTTCCCTTAAATTGTCAAAGTGTTAAATAATTGTGTAGAATATATGGAACTATTTCGAAATAGATCTACCTGAATCGCTTGGTAGGCTTCCATATTTCCTGAAATTTTAGTTCAATTTCCAAGCTTTTAATCATTCTTTGCCTGTATCAATAAGGGGTAGTAATTTACAATAATTATAACTGTCAAAACTTTGTTAAAGATTTAATTTTAATTTAAGCTGTTTAGAATTTGATATATTCAGGCACACCTGATGCTTGGCATTTACGATACTTTTCAATTGTCACCCTACTCCGATTTGAGGCACTTACTTAGTATTTGTGATGCTACCATTCACATCAGGATTGCACCTGGAGTCACTGTCGTTATCCTTTAATGCTAATTAGACCTGTTACATTGAAATCTACCAGGAAAAGAAAAGTCTGTCTAGCAGGCAAACTTAGACACTCGTTCGAGTCATGACAGTGGTTGTAAGTGCAGGGCACATCTGTATATTAAATCCTTATGGCCAAAGATTTAAATCATACTTTGGTTGAGCAAAGTATTCATTTGTTCTGTATTATAATGAAGTATTATAACTTCTGGCTACAGACAAAAATAATAATAATAAAAAAAAAAATGCAGTTATTTTATCTTACTTGAAAAGCTACATTTTATTAATTCCACTTTTCGTTCTTAACCCAAATTAACATTTAGGAATGCTTATTTTGTTAATTAAGATCAGATGTGTGTATCAAGGATATATAATCATCTTTTAAGTATGAGGAATAGAAGTAATTTGATTAAGGTAGATCATTAAAAGGTTATTTATATAACATAGACATTTCAATAATAGACTAGTTTCTTACATATAGCAGATAGATAATATAAAAATATGTTGGTAACCAAATTATCACAATATTCTACAAAAATTATTTTCTCAAATTACTCAATGCATTCTCAAAGAAATTACAATGTGAAAAATATTGGATTAATGCTAGTTAAATTCCTTATATATCAAATGTTGTATGATTACTTACACTGTTTAACTTTCTAATCAATGTTTTGTTTGTATGTAATTACACTTATAACTTGTTTCATTAAATATCTAATTTGTCTTGTTATTCTATACCATAACTGCATGAAGTTGGAATTAATTGTTTCTAAATTCATTGATTGTTGTAAATAACTAAATAATTTGTGTAATAATATAAAGAAATGTCCTTGTTGATTTAATAATAAATTCGACAGAATGTGCTTATATTTTACAGCAACAACTTGTTTGTTTATATTCTTAGAAAGCAGCATTTTGTTTTTGGTAATGATTCTGAATACTCATTTAGCCTTTGTGTATGTGGCAGTTCATTGAGTAGTGATAATATTTATTTAAGCTTATAATTTTATATTTGTCGGCAAGAAAATACTAACTATTTCACTGAATACAAACATTGCTAACAATTAGCATGTGAAACTGATTTTATGCCAATTTTTTTATCTAAAACATCTTTATCATTTATCTTTTGTCATATCATTATTTCTTCGTTCAGTTTAGAAAAAAATTCTAGGATCCATTCATAAGAATAATCTAGATTGGATTTCAAATTGTTTGAGGAAGTTGTGTTATCCTGAATACTTGATTTATGATAGACTTTTGTCTTGAAACAGGCCAGTTATCATTAGTAGCAAAAAATGCTATTACAGACTGATGTTGTGTAGAAGTATCATATCTATAAAGTTCTTATAAATTCATAGGGATTAAAATAAGGCCATATCATCAGTGGATTTTCAGGATTTTTAAATGTAGAATAAAACCTGCAGTAATTGCTTTCATTAACAGATCGAGTACAATGATATCTTTGACATAGAATTTGTTATTTTGTTCCATTGTTGGTAATCTATATTAAGAGGAATAATAATGTAATTATTTTCTAAGAAAGAAAATATATTTGCTTCTGGGAGAGTTACTTCGACTTGAATAGTTTGACAAGCCAATGAATAAAATATATATCATATTGCAGAAATAGCTTTATTGTGCTAGATGATTTGTTAGAAATCACAGATTACCATCTTCATTTTTTTTAATCAGAATGACGGGAAATTTACCATTTTTTTTAAAATTCAACAGGAATATTCAGAATATATCAAAGAAAGTTGTTGCTGTATTTCCTGAATGATTGATTGAATTTGCTCGATAATGCATGATTATTACCACCAGTTAATTTTATGTCTTTCTTTCCTAACTTCTTGTTTCAAAGCTCATCCATTGGACTATTACGGTAAGTTGACATTTTAATTCAGTTTGTAGAATAATATTTGTTTATTAACCAGATTCATTTGTCAGATGTGTGATGAATGGTTTATGTTTTATGCATGATATGTAAATTACTTTTTATATTAACTTAATATTAAAGAAGGAAAAAAAAACATTAAACATATGGTTACATTTATAAATTAACGCACCTTCCAAGTAGACTTGCATGATTGTATGACATTCATAAATTGCCAAATAATATTGAGCACTAGTGATGTGGTGTGGATTCACTTTGAATTTGTGAGGGGGATATGAAGACATTGGAAACTAAATGAATTTTGAGATGTAGTTTCTTAAAAATAAATAGCTAAGGTTTAAAAGTTAAAAAAGGAACTCTATATTCCTTCCCTTAGAGAAATAATTCCTGAAATTGAAATATCCAGTGATCCTATCTATGCTGGTGTTTGTTAGTGGTACAATTTCCATATAATTTGATAAGTATAGTATTTTAAGAGATGCTAAGCTTCAAAACTTTTTAGAAACATATTCAATTTCCCTTGTTTTCAAATCCTCCCCACATCTGTGATAAGCACGCCCAGCTTTATTTTGCAGTCCATCAGTGTTTGGCATTCCTTAAGCTATTGTCAATGGCTTATCATACTAATACATCAAATTATTGCACTTCTATGTAATTAAAATGAAAAAAAAAGAAGATTCAATTAGTAAGTGAATAAATACATAAAACAAACTTTAGCCTTTTTTAAGTTAGATTCTTGTTAATCAATAATCTGTTTTATTGAATCATTTAATGGAAAGAGATTAAAAAGACAACTAAATGGAATTGATCACTAGAAATGCAAAGTATCTTGAAATACATTGGTCTGAAATTAAATGTCTGCTGAAATTGATTGTAATTGAGTTCTTAAAAAAATCTAAAACCTGACTTTATGTCTGGGATTGTACTGTATTCAGAATGACTAGAGTAAGATGTTTTGATCCTGTAAATATGCTTTTGACACACTTTCAAGGCTACTACAGATACTAAATACAATTGTGAAGAATCTTAATTGTCAGGGTTTAAAAAAAAAATAGTGAATATATACAACAACTATGTATGTAAACATTTGTAAAAATCCACACTTCTGTGAAAACAGAAATCTAAAATGAGTATTTTTATATTCAACCTCATGCTAAATTACGATAATGATTTGTAAAGGTAATTGCTCAAGGTAGCCATAATTAGATTGAGAAGCATTATTTGAACTGTGGATAATAAATATTTTAAAATCAGTTAATAGAGGAATTTTAAATCTACATGTAAAAAAGCTATTTTGTCTTTCATTTTTGTAAATTTTTGCTCCTTTAATAATATTTCTGGACTTTGGAGAAAGTCTCCTTTTTAGCTGTCAAGTCTCTTTTTGTTTCAAGAAAAAGCAGTGTAAAAATGAAAATAAAGCAGCAGCACATGAATAGAATTGCCTTTTCTGATTCAATTATGGGAGTATTTGGGAATGGCCGTTTCACCCTTCAACGGGATCGTCAGCCCAAACCCGCCTCCCTCGATAAAAGAAACAGAAAGGTGCAATCCTATGTGAAGGTCATCGACCAATCTGGCAGTGACCCCCCCCCCCCCCCCAAAGGAAAAAAGGCGATTAAAGAAATTGATGTGTCGAGAGACATCATCATAAACCTTGCCTACGACTCATAGGACAAAAAGGCATTAAATTAAAGAACCAAAAACTTCAAACAGCTTCAAATAATCAAAATAATAAATTTAATGTTCTGTAAATAAGTAAAAATGAAAATAAAGGAGCAGCACATGAATAGAATTGCCTTTTCTGATTCAATTATGTCTTTTGCTTTTTTTTTTTTTCTTTCTTTCTGTTGTGTGGAGTTGATGTGATATAAAAACCTGACTTTAATTTAAAACTGAAGGTGTTCTTGCTTCAAATTTGCATTGACATTCAGCATCCGTATGTCCTACATAAAACTTGAATTGTAGAATTGGAACTGTTTGCCACCTTGCTCTTACAACTTTACAAAGAAAGTAAACAGTTCAAAATTTAATGTTTTTTTTAACCCTTGTATTCACTCTGGTTTTGCATGGACAAAACTCACTCACTTTTCAGTGGTAAAAGCAAGTTTCTTCAGATTGATATTTCAAGAATGTTTTTGTAAGAGCAACAATGTCACCCCATTACTACTTTTGAAGCCTGCTAATCATTTAAAGTAAGTATGATTACAGAGTGAATTGTCACATTATCTTGTATGAAGTAATAATAAATTAATTAATGATAATTACTTAATAGTTTTAATATCATATTCAGTTATAATAAGA
>JAFIDM010012231.1:146209954-146239422 GCA_023159025.1 Thereuonema tuberculata
GGATTTTAACAAATAATTACATTATTAATAGTTGTAGTAAGTTAGACATTTGCTTGACTTCAATTTTTAGAAACATTTTAGTTCCACAATCTTACGATTTTGAAATGTTTTCTAAATTTACAAAATTATTTTCCATTATTTTTTAAACATTTTCTATTCCTTTATTTTTGTTAAATTCTTTAAGTTATTATTCGATTTTATTGTCATTATTTTTATTGGTAATTTTATTTATAATATGCCAATAGTTTACAGTTAGCGTTATATAAATTTCTGTTCAATTCTTTAATTTAATATTTTTCTTTCTTTTTTTTTCCTATGTAGAATTAAATTCTTTTAAAATACAAATGTAGCCACACTTTGCAGTTATTGCTTTTATTTTATAAACAGTAATTATAACAGTATACTTTTAAAAGTAAGGATTTTGCTCTGCCGTGCCATCCGTGTGACCTTGAGCGCCGGCAAACCAGCGAGAGATAGTGACGTCATGCGTGGCAAGCAAAGAGTGATGACGTATATCTTGTAACTTTAGCATTTTTTTTAACCCCCTTTCAGTGCATATAAGCAGCTAAAATTTGGTATATGTCAACTACTTAAGGTCCTGAATAAATAATAAAAATTTCAAGGGATGTTTCGGACTGACAAGCCTAACCATTCCCTTGTCAGAATTAAATCGTTCACAGGCTTTTATTCAAAATATCATCAAGACAGGTGATAGTTACGGAACCACAAAAAAAAAAAAAACAGCCAGACCTCCAAACAGGTACACCTTGGGACCACCGGAGAATTCAAGATCTTGCTGCATCTGAGGAGATGTCCACCTGTGAAATTGCTCGGTGTTGCCAAAGCCTGTATCTTACCAAACTGTATGGAAAAGCTTAAAGTCAAATAATCACATGAAGTTTGTAAAACTGAAAGCTAAACCCAAGCTCACTGCCACTCATCGTTCCAGCCGACTTGACTGGGCTAAGAAAACAGTGATATGGCATCAAAGTGATATGGAACAAAATAGTTTTTTCTGATGAAAAACGTTTGTGTCTTAATGGCCCTGACGGATATTCCACATACTGGCATGATGTACGCACTTCGTCGAAGAAAAGATTAAACAGACAACAAGGTGGGGGTGGAGTGATGGTATGGGCAGCATTTGGGGCAGGAGGTAAGGCAGATATAGTGTTTGTGGAAGGCAAGATGGACTCTAAAAAATATCCGAACCTTATGTACAACCATTTAATACCATTTGAACCCTTTCTAGGATGGCCAAATTGGCAATATCAACAAGACAATGCTTCTACACATGCGTAAAAATCCACCAAAGCATGGTTTTAAAAAGAGAAAATTGATGTCTTTCCATGGCCCTCCCGTTCACCTGACCTTAACCCAATTGAAAACCTGTGGGGTTGGATGGCAAACATTGTATATGGCCGAAACAAACAGTATCATCACTTGAAAGATCTGAAGGTTGCAATTTGGAATGCTTGGGACCAGATAAAGATGTCCGATTTGAAAAAATTAATTGGAACAATGAATTACAGAATGATAGAAATTATAAAGAAAGGAGGACCAAGACATTATTAATTTCAATAATTTTCGAAATATTATGTTTTGAGTTTATATTTTCTTTACAGTTGAAAAGTGATTTTTATTTTTTAATTTAAAAACTACTCAAAATGTTTGAGATGTTTAAATAGTACATGAATTTATTGTTATTAAATAGACTATGAAAAAAAATTGGAAGTAAACAAATTATGTAATAAAAAGTTATTTGAAATACTTGGGTGAGTTTATACTTTCTTTACAGGGTGTATTGAGGTGCTTGAAGAAATGGTAATCTGTTGTTGAAAAATCTAAGGAATAAAATGGATGAGCTAGAACCCCTTATTTCTAATTTGTCCAATTTCTGGAACGTCATTAGTGAGATGTGCAGACTGGTGTTCTCACGAAGAACAGAATCCTTTCGATTGACCAATGATTAGGTTTCTCACACAACTATTGATCCATTCTGTCCTGGCCCTGACACTCCTGTGGAGACTTTTACCTGAAAATTATAGTAGACGATGATGTGCACGGCATTGAACAGTCACCGTCATCATCTTTGGGTTCAGCTTTGGCTTTGGGATCTGTTTTGGTATCTCATTACGGTCAAGCCATTGTGCAGAATGCATTTGATTGTCGTAAAAAGCCCACTTCTCATTGCACACCACAATCTGTTAAAAAAACTGGAACATTTTGGT
Source organism: Thereuonema tuberculata (assembly GCA_023159025.1). Classification (NCBI taxonomy): domain Eukaryota; kingdom Metazoa; phylum Arthropoda; class Chilopoda; order Scutigeromorpha; family Scutigeridae; genus Thereuonema; species Thereuonema tuberculata. The sequence goes on from JAFIDM010012231.1 coordinate 146,212,186, forward strand.
TTCTTAAAAGTAGCTTACAGCAGGTCTAATAATCTGATTTTTGCTGGTATTTGGTCAGCTTGTGCAGAATCCATTTATCCAGCTTTGTTCTCTTTTCAGTCGCACCTAGGTGGTTGACAATGATTGGTTTTCTGCTATCTAATTTGTCTGTAGTTTACAAACCATTAAATAGATGAACATCAACACGACGAGCAGAAAAAGGACAACACTCATCACCTTGTACACAAAGCACTGGCGTGAAACAACACGGCTTCACCTCCTTGGGTGCTTTGGATTGTTGCTGCTGGTGTTTCTTCACCACAGCTGGAATGACTTGGAGTGGAAATGCCGGTTTTGCTCACCTTGTTGGTTGAAACATTAGGATTAACAGTACTTTATATTTGTTGTCCCTTTTGTCTACACGTGTTGTAACTGTTGTGAACTGTATTCTTGACGATTTGATTTCCACCTGAAGACCGATCACCATGGCAGTTAGGAAAAGCAAAACGAAGAGTAAATGCACAGCGAAATCGAAAACCAAAACCAAGGTGAGAAAAACCAGCATTTCCACTCCAAGTCAGTCAAGCTGTGGTGAAGAACCACCAACAGCAACGACGAAAGCACCCAAGGAGGTGAAGCCGTGCAGTGCCAAGCCAGGCAACCTGTACTTTGTGTTCAAGGTGATGGGTGTTGTCCTTTTTACAAACCATTATTAGAGAATTTGCTTTGACTAAATCCCTCTAAGGATGGAATTACTCTGGTCTTTCTTGATCTTTGGTAATCTCATCTCTGCTGAGAACCTTAGAATTCAGTAACTTTTCATTACATAAAAAACATACAAAAAACCTTCCATTCCATTTTTATTTCGGGGGCTGAAATTAAACATAGCCAAAAGAAAAATAAAACCATTAGTACAGACTCAAAAAAGCGATATTTAGGCTTAAAATGATATCTCACACAAATTAATCCAACAAAGACTTATTCTACAGCAAGAGTTAAAATGAAGTAAGCAAAAGCAGTTCTTGAAACCTTTCAATCATAGGGATTATGTGGAAACCTTAATATTAAACACTACATAAATGAAAGATCATCAACCTCCCTTCAGCAATGTTAAATTCTAAGCTACTGGAAGAGATGGTAGTTTTGTATGCAAGGGAAGAGTATTCGTATTTGTGACACAATTTACATTGTCAGCCAAGATGCTGAATCGCTGACTTTCACTTGTTGAATTGATAATGGATGGATCAATGGAAGAATCCTATAGTTCTTAATTTTATTATATAATTTGTTAACTTTCAACTTCAAATTGTCAATTGTTTACATTTAACATATGATTACCTTTCATTCAAATTTTGTCTTTAGTGTTGTGTACTTAAAAAACAATATTGATGTTGATAACTATTACTGTAATAGTGCTTACGGCAATAGTTCTTTATTCCTTAAAATGAGATATATTTGAACCCTAACTGTATTGTAACAAGATAGATTTCTAATCATAATAATCTTGTAACAGTTATCCCTAAAATTTCTTTATCATTCAGAATGAAACTAATATGAACTTCTTTTTGCAGCTCGGGAACTTAGTGAAGAAGAAAAAGAGTTAATAATGATGACAGAAGACTTCCAGAATTTCTTCAATAGAACAGCTAGAGTTGTAGAACGTGCCTTATATGAAAATATTGATATTTCTGTTGATTATTCACATCAAGGTGGAGAAGAAATGGAAGGGTAAAATAAGAACTTTAAATTTCTTTGGTATTGATAAACCTTGACATTTCATTCAATGCCATCTTTAATAACATTCTTTAATGACTTTTGGTCATTCTCAAAACAAAAGCTTTTTAAATCTAACACATTACTTCCAAAAGGTGAATTCTCTTGTCTACATTTTGCAAGTATTTGTGTTCAAGACTAATTTTGTAGGAATTATGAAATGGATTATTATTTTAAAATTTTATCTGAATTTTTACTTATGGAATGGTATATGTTTTACATTAAATATATTTAAGTTGTTCAGTAAAGCTGAGTTTATTTTTAAAATCTTTTCTCTTCCCTGCAGATGAATAGTGTAAATAGCTTATTTATTTTATTCAGATGTGCAAATTGATTTGTAATTTAATGCAGTCTTATTATCTACAGGGATATAGTCAAATTGATGAACTGACAATTGACAAATTATGGCTTGCAAAGCATGCAGTGGGGTACAGCTTGCAATAGACTTAGAGTTTGATATTAGTCTGCATGTTAACCCACCATAGATTCATAAACTTGGTCCCACAATACAGCTTTATTTTGGGTCGTTTAAGGACATACAAATGGTTTTCCAAAGATGATAGATTATTGAGACATGTAAGCTGTGGTATCTTTTTAAATCCAGCCTTATTATATTCCTAAAAGGTTGTTGACCATTATCTTGTTGGCATTAGGCTTTTTTCAGATGAGGTAGTGGTATAAGCAACATATTCAAAACATTCAATCATCTATACTGGTCAGAAGTGATTAATTCGAAAGTAATTGCTCTGCACATTTGAACTCCCCACCCCTTATTTCATGATGATGATGATGATGTGTAATTATTGAAACTAAGATAAATTAGGACTTTCAGTTGCTTATTTTAGATTAGTAAAATAACATGAGTGCAAGCATGATGTCATATTATAAAGGACATCTTTCATCAAGACGGTCCTTTTAAAAAGGGCTTTTCAGTTATTTTTAGGCCAGTGCTTTTTGCTGAAGAATCTGAAATGCTGTTTTCTGTTGTCTTTCAACACTCCCTGACTGTTTTGTGATGTCTGAGAGTTTGTCAATATTGGTTAAAACAGAATGCAATGTTCTTGGATTGTTGTCACACTAGTAGTGGTACAATGGAGGATTAGCTGGCTTTACAAAATCATATAATTGATTGCAGTCAGGCATGTCAGGAATTTTGCTGATGTATTGGCAAAAAGGTCATAATTACATTTTCTATACTTTTCCAATAATTTCTGCTGTACAGTCATTGATGTTTGTTATATAAATATTGTTCCAAGAATATTTAAAATGTGATTATTTTAGTTACATATTTATTTATTTATTTAAGAATGGTTAAAAATGTTTAAGGATGCACAGAAGTATAAAAAGAAATTTGTTTTAATAAACATAATTAAGCATTTTTTTAATGTAGTAAAAGCTTTACGAAAAATAAAGTTATATCGTTAATTAAGAATTTGATAATTTTTATTATTCTCCTAATAAAACATCCTGCAATCCCAAAAGGGAATATTGTAAATACTCCAGATTGAGAACCATTGATCAAAAATAGCTTACGAATTTGTGTTCAATTTCATTTTCAGTCTATAATGTCAGATTGATTTTTGTGAACATTTAGTTTGTTGAAGTTCCAAACATTAAAGGATGAATCCAATAGCAGGCTTCTGCTAACTGCTGTTGATCTATGCCTAAGTCATCAGTCTTTATTGATAGTTGCTACATTTTCACAACATTGCATTTTTCCGACATACTTCAGTTGCAGATTCTGGTGACTTATAAATAAAAATCCTGTTCATTATGTTCATTTCTCATTTGATAAGAAATTTTTATATAAGTGATTATAAGTGATTTCCAATGTAGGACATTAAAGGTCTTGCTACTTTCTTCAACACCTTGTGGACTACAATCCACAGCTCTTTATTTTGAGTAACTTTAGATTCAGCTACATTTGGACTAAGTAATAGACTATTGAATGTCAATGAGAATTAGTTGTCATTAAATGAAGTTTAAGGTATCACTTCAGATGGATTCTCTTAGTTAAATCAAGTAGCCTATATAGAACTTAAAAAGACAATGTTCCTTTAATTTTGGAAATCTTTGCAAAATATACTCCTCACAAATTAAATGATTTGTGTAGACTGAATGGTAAACAAATTTTATTAAGTAAAAATAAAATTATCATTTCAGGGATGATAAATCAGGAGTTAAGCTGTCATTAAATCGCTATTTTTATGATGAACGGTGGTCGAAAAACAGAAGCGTAACGTGTTTAGATTGGTCAACACAGGTTAGTTGAATTATTTTGTTCCTATATTTTTTTTATTTTTTATTTTTTTGGGCGAAAAACATTGCTGAACTATGATCATGTAGTTTATATGATTTAATTCAGTAGTCATTTGTCTCTACGTAAATCACGTAAAAGATTTAGCATTACTAAAATGACTAATTCAGTCTATGAAAACTCAGATAGTCAGGTCTTCTTGCAAGATACTAAATACAAATCTTTTTTATTTTTCTAAAATTTCAGATAACATGTTCTATCTCTTGAGCTGGGTAGCCTTAGTTTCATATTTCAGTGTTTAAATCTGTAGAAATAATGTTTTTGCTAATAGTGTCAAAGGTATAAAACTTTCAAAGTTAATTGTTTTGGCTTTGTAATTAGAAAGTCTGAGAAGTTATAAATTAATTTTTTTATAATTAATTTTATACATTTTATACAGATTATTGATATGGTAAAATAACACTAGGCAACCATGAAAATGTATCTTTAACATAACCATTTGATCTTTACTAAGTCGACCATGCTTATCACGAAAATGACCATTAAAATCTCAGATTAGCTCTAGTTTCATAGATATTGGGGGGGGGGGGGGAATTCAGAATCAGTTAGTGCTAAGAATTCATTTTGTCTGTCCTGAAATTGCCGTGGAAATCCCACATATGTTAAACAGCATAGCGTTTCTAACCCTCTTACTTCACATCATGCAGTGTTGGAAGCCTATTTTTATTCGCAGTGCCCAGCAAAAGAGAAGGTGACCAAGACGAGCCCTGAGTCCCTCATATATGTTGCATATCTTGTGCCACAGGTCTTCGTTCGTGGTTGAATCGTAAAAGATCGTCAATGGGCTTTGCTATTCCGATGATCTGGAGAGAACCATTAAACCACGTAAATGATTGTTACTTTTGAATGACAACTCCCTTACAACATGGTATTTCAAAAAGAAAAAGTCAGCATTGACGTATCATAACATAAGATCAGCTCTGCGTCCAGTGCCTCATGGAGATGGACTACCTGTTTCCATCCCACCTGATTCTTATACATTTAGTGACGAGGACAGCAGTGACTGTAATGCTACTCCATCACCTTCTAAGCAGAGTACATCAAAAGATCCTGATTTCCAGTGTAATGAGGAGTCTACACAGCAACACAAAGTAACAGAGTGTGAGTTGAATGATCTGGTAAGAGATTTGGAATTGCCTAAAGGTACAGCAGAACTGTTGGCATCTAGATTGCAGCAGTGGAATTGTCTTGACCAATTGGTAAATGTCAGTGTGTTCCGTGAACGCACGACTCCATTCCTATCGTTATTCACCAAACGAGATAACTTGGTATTTTGAAGCTTCCACCAGGAAATTTCGAAGATGGAACAAAGGTACCAGGGAAAGTGGAGTGAATTGATGTTGGCAGATTACTGCTGGACACTTATCAGAGAATCACCAGCAACAGAATACAAATGGCAGGCAAAGCGATTGTGCCTTCAGAAATATTCCTCCGATGGGAAACATTAAGATAAATACATGCATTATGCTTTTAAGGATAATTATGATTAATTGAGATATCTAAAAAACTAGAGCTAAACACGCATTTTAATGGCCATTTTCATGTTTAGCACACTCGAGAACATAAAGATCAACTATTTTCATCAAAGATACAGAGAAAAAGTTTAATTTTGTCATTATTGTTTGAATTATGAAATTTGTCTTAAAAAAAAAGTATTACGGTGTAACTATGAGGGGTGATGGAAAAGTAATTGAGTATTTTTTTTCTTAAAAACTTAATTATTATACAAATATAAGGATATACACAAGAAAGGGCATATAACTGACTACTTTTCTACATAATTTCCACTGAAGTTGATGCACTTGTCCCAACATGAAATTAATTTATATGTGCAGAAAGCTGTTCATCAATGGCTTCGCGCCCAGCTGAACGACTTTTATTACTCGGGCATACACAAATTAATTTCATGTTGGGACAAGTGCATCAACATGCTTTCTGCACTTTTCAGGTAGGTGCTGACAAGGTACCTCTTCATTAGGCAAAACAGGTGGTAATCACTTGGCACCAAATCAGGACTGAAGGCAGGATGTTTGAGAATGTCCCATTGCCAAGAATGGAGTTTGGTGGTCCCGGCTGCAGCAACATGGGGACGGACTTTGTCATGCATCAACAACACATCGGACTCTGTGGACATTTCCAGTGAATAGCAGCTCTGGGTCTATTCAGTGTTTCTCAATAAGCTGCAGCATTTACACTTTATCCTTTATAGAGGAATTGATAAGCAGAACAACTTAGCTGTCCCAAAAAGCAGTAACCATCTCCTTTCCAGCAGACTGTTCAGTTTTAAATTTTTTTGGTGGAGTTTTGGTATTTCCAAACCATACTGTCTTACTTTCTTTCAGGTGAGAAATGAAATGCTCATGTTTCATCTCCTGTAACGATATGGTCAAGGAAGCTGTTCCTTCACTTCGGTAATGCAGCAAATTTCAAGACTGTAACCCATTCTGTTCTCTATGTACAATGGCATTAGCTGTTTGGGTACTCACTGGCTGCCACCTTTTCGATATTGGAATCTGTGTGTGATGTTTGTGGTCTGTCTGGCTGATAATGTTCAGAGTAAATTAATTTTAATGGCATTCTCCATTGTGTAAGATGATATATTTTGATCCTTTCTCTGGATTTGTCTTTTCATAGAATGATTTGTGAAATCTGCAGAAATTTTTGTCAAAATGTGTTGCTGAACTGGACTCTACCATATCTTTCTAATATATGCTAGTCAATCCAAGCATACATCAGATTACACTGATGTGCCAGGAAAACTGAGATACCTGCTTTGTAAGTGTAGGTCCTCCTTTCCATCAGATTATTGCAGCACGATGATGAGTCATGGACTCCAGGTGCTTTCTGAAGTACTGTGTAGATTGGTACACCATGCCTCCTTATTGGTGGTCCACAGTTCCATAATATTTGCTGGTGATTGAACCCCAGCCCATATTCTATTGGATTCAAATCCAATGAAGATCTCGGCCAACTAATGATGCCAAACTCAGAGGATGCTGTTCAAGCCATAATTTGGTGATTTCGGCCCTGTGCTGTGGTGCATTGTCCTGCTGAAAGATTCAGTCTGCTCTTATCTGAGTGAATGCACGACATGAATAGGTGCAAACAATCCACAAGGATGGTTACATAGTGTCTGTAGGTATTGATATCTGCAGATGTATCAGGGACTCTAATGCGTGCCAGCTGAAAACACTCCACACTATAAGAGAGCCATGCAGGATCGATCCATTGCTTTGTGAGGTTTTCTTCACACCCTTTATCGCCCATCTGCTTGAAATGACTCCTTCATACCTTTCCAGTTGTCTTCTGTCCAGTTGTGGTGTTCAAGAGCCCAGGCCAGGTGCAGAGACCTTTGCTATCAGGTCAGCAGTGGGACCCGAGAGGACAGTCGATTCCTGTACTCCATGGAATAAAGATAATGTTGTACTGTCTGAACATGGATTTATTTGTGGCCCCATCATTGAATTATTCTGTTATCTGCTGCAATGTTGCATGCTGGTCAGTTGTTACAATGTATACTAGATGATGCTGTCCATGATCGTCCTGAGATTTTCATCGTCTACCGTGTTGCATATAAAAATTAAAATTTCATGTTGATTCGGAGATGGAATGACCCATCTGTCTGGCACCTACTATGATGCCTTATTCAAAGTCGCTTAAAACATGATATATTGCCAATGTCGCTGTGAATTATATGACAGCGGATTGCAGAGGCCTTTATACGTATTTAAATTGCAGAAGATGCCATTTAAAGCTAGGGTTGATGGCTGTACTGGAAATCTGTAAGTTTTTCTGGTACTTAGTGTATATATGGAAAAGTTTTAGAAAAGACTTGAAGTAATATAACAGTAATAGGATTTTAAATTAAACATGATTTTAATGAGCTTTGTATTACTGAAATTCATGACACGGTCACTGCTTCAAGTAAGTGTGTGTTTCATATTTAACTTAAAAATCTTTAAAACATTCATGATTTAAACACTGTAAGGCTGATTGGGTTTATAATGCCTGTAATAACTATAGAACTGAGGTAGGCTTATTACAGACAGAACTACAATGCAATTTCCCCTTTTATTTCCAGCTACAATGGTCTTTTCATTTAAACTATCATTCATGCTATGAAGTTTTCTCATTTTGTCATTCAGTCTGTGATATTTTATTTCATCTACAGCTTTTGTAATCTTCCTATGATAGTTCCATCTCACTAGGTGCCTCACTTGTTTCCTTAACTTCATCTTCACAAGCTTCTATAAACGCTTAGCCTTCCAAACTTTCCAATACTGCCATGAACTTGTTTCCTGCAATTCCATAAACTTGTCCATCTAATGGAAGCTACAGATCTGAAGTTCAATTTGGTGCTGTAGTACAATTTTAATAGTTTGATACCTCCAAGGACCTCTAGGGTCACAAGCTTTCATTTCATTGCATCTTTTAGATTTCTCATATTGCCCTCCTGTCTGAACTTCTTGGTCCTTCACTTACCAGTTCCTTCTATTCCACTTAGAATAGCTTTTGTTAACTTTGAGGGTTGTGAAATCTCCCCTCAACTGATATTTTCTGTGCATAAACATTCGTTAGGGGACTAACACTCATAAACAGCTGATGAGTCGTCAAATTTTAGCAGCAGGAATCATCATGGTCTGTCAAATCGCTCGTCAACTTCCATCAGCCAAGATGACTGATATCTGTTCTGATTGAAACCGACTCTTGTGATTTTAACGATGAATTAGATTTATTTTTTTCTATGAAAAGTTTCTATGAAAATAATATTAAATATATTTACTTTCTTTGAAAGTTCTTGCCTTGACAATTCTTTCAAGAAAAAAATTTTGCCCATGTGTTTTTTTTTTTTTTTTTTCCATGGAAGCTGCCATTTTGAAATGATGTTAAATATTACTAACCAATCACAGCCAGTTTTAGAAACATGGTAAGCTATCAAGGACTCATCAGTGAGATTTTGTCAAATAGGGTTTGGTGCACATACATTTTTATTTGAATACTGGTTAAGATTAACGGCTCATCAGTTGACAACTGTTTTGACGGAACGCTGGTGCACGCCGCCCCTAATCTACTAATTTCTAACTTTATAGACATCTTACTTCTCTCTGCCATTATGGTATTTCTTATTTGAATATATAATTAAATAACAGTTTTGTATTCTATCCATCTTTCTCATTTTTTCTGTTCCTTCAAACGATCTTCCTGAAATGAATTACTTCTGTTGAACTTTATCACATGCATCTTACATTATACATGTGCTTTATCATACGCAGAGTCGAGTCAACACACTTAGATTTATATTAGCTTAATGAGTGCCTCTGAAATCATGAGTTTTTTTGAAGTTTTGAAATATGTGTCTAATAGGAAGTGCTTGCAGTCGTGCTGTAGTGAATTATTTACTAACAAAGTGCTAATTTTACTGATTAAAGTGACTTTGTTTGATACACTTTTCAATGGTTAGCAAATGTTAATAATATCAAATCAAAGATAATCTTTATTTCATACTAACTTTTTTCATCAACTTAAATGCTACAAATTAATTGTCTTTATTGAATCAATATTTCATTAGATTCTTAATTTTGAAAAAATACTTTTTGAATCTGTTTATACTTTGTAATTGCTTAGAGAAAACTGTTGAATTGCATGTTAAATCTTTCCATTCCCATTAACTTTTGGCAGTTGTAGTGTTTGATAATAATTTTACAGCTCATTTTGTTTTATTATATCGAACTTCAATTTTAGGTTCTTGATTTGTATTTCAGCATCCAGAATTACTTGTTGCATCCTATAATAATAATGAAGATTCTCCTCATGATCCAGATGGAGTTGCTTTAGTTTGGAATATGAAGTTTAAGAAAACTACACCAGAATATATTTTCCATTGCCAGGTAAAACATTGGCCTTCTTTTTTTAAAAAAAAAAAAAAAATAACATGAATGAATAATCCATATACTGATAAGGCTTTTACAGTCTATAGCATACACAAACAGGTTTAAAAGAAAATAAATATTTGCTTATTTTTACACAAAACTGACTTTGTAAGCCATTGCTGCAATCAAGGCGACAAGAAAGTTGACATGTTCAATAATAAGGTGTTTATTGTATGAATTTATATATTAAGTTGTAGCTTGTAAAATACCACAACTATCTTCAACCTTTACTGTGCTTTGAGATACATTTTCCAATATATATCTTTTTTTATAAGTGGACAATATTTTCTTTCGGCTTATAAGATGTATGTCCAGAGGGAGTAAGTTTTAATAATTTTTAATTTTGTAATTTTATTTTAATAGCTTTTATTATAGACAGTTTTGATGTTACAAGGATAACTGTGAATTCTATTAATTAATTATATTAATAATTAATATAATAATAATTATATTAATTGTAAAATAATTTTTAAATGCTTTCAGAAAGTTAGTTTGTTTAGTTAATATAAAGTATTTTCCATATCATATGTATAGCAATTCTACTAAAAGTGTAAATATTATATAAAACCTAATCAATTGTATCATACGAATAATTTTTATTATAAATTTTTTGTAAGCTAATATTGGAGTAGATTGAATTCGAAAATTTAGATTTCTCATTTAAAAAACAACTTCATGCATCTGCAAATAAAGCAAATCTTTCGTTCCATTTAATTTGTTTTTATTATTGCCTTTTAGTTCATCAAGGATCCAATATCTAGCATCAGATGTCAGTAATTTCCAGGTCCTGAACACGTGGGAGTTGCAGATAATATTTAGTTGTGGAACATCCAAAATATTATAAATGACGAAAAGGTTTTTTTTTAAGGAAAATGAATTTACTCTGGGATTGTCCATTTATGGTCTTGTTTCCCGACAGTAGCTTGTCAGTGTATACTTTTCCATATATATTTGAAATTATATTTGACCCTTCCTGCAAATTTGATACCTTGTTCTTCTTCAGAGAAAACTTGTTCTTCTGAGTCAGATTCCTTCTTATATAGGACATTGATGATGTTTAGTTTTGTAAAAAAAACATACTAGCCCTTTGCCAATAAACTAGCTCCACATCATGACTGTCTATTGAACATAGATTTGTTTTTTTGGTTTTGTTTTTTTGATTTGTCGCAGTTGCCAACCCCCTTTTCATATTAATTGATTTTGTGATCTCTTTTTTCCCCACCTCTCCAATTTTAAGCTCATTTGAGATTTTATTTATGGATTCTAAAATGTAACTTTTTTTCTTTTCTTTTTTTTTTTCCCCCTCGCTATCAGAACCCTCACAATCTCCCAAAATACTTCCCATGATCTCTCCAAGGTGATGATTATAAACACTGGTTTACATGATTGATTACAATAGATTATTTGCATCAAGCCATTCTCCATGTCTTTACCTACTGTTCTATATCCAACAAAATCTCCAATGACCTAGAATTTACATATAGTTTACCATAAGTTTAGGTAATCAGCCATAATGTTCACAAGTTTCAATTAGAATACTGATCTTGCAAGTGATTATTAGCTTCATATTAGACATATTGTTGCTGATTATCAATTAACAGTTATTTTCTAGTGCTTTTTTTATAACCTATCTACCAAGCCACAAAGCTTGTCAAATTTATTTATTAAAGCATAAGATATTTGAGTATTTTTAATAATAGATAGGATAGATATTTTGCTTGTTTTATTTGTTTGTAAATTTAATATATGTTTATTTCTGTATAAATTTCTTAGTCGCCAGTGATGTCAGCTACTTTTGCGAAATTTCATCCAAATCTAATAATAGGAGGAACCTATTCCGGTCAAATAGTTTTGTGGGATAATCGTACTAATAAGAGAACTCCTATTCAGAGAAGTCCTTTATCAACTACTGCACATACAGTAAGATTTGAACCTCATTGCTTTCTTTAATTTTAATTTCCTGAGAAAGTTTAAGGAAATGACAAATAGTTAGGGAATATTTAAATTTGTAGATCATTCCCTGCAGAATGTAATTTGAGCTGGTTTTACTTAATGCTAATAAAGATTATGATGGTCGGAAAAAAACAAACAAACAAAAAAACATTAAATTTGGAAGAAAAAAACAACAACAAAGAAATGTTGAAGAAATTTTAAGTTAATTAAAAATGCCAGCTAACTCGACACTTACAAATTAAAAAGTGCTAATAAAATACTTCCATAATAAGTTTTAAGTTGTTTGAAAATTATATCTTATTACATAGGAGAAAAATCATGTTAATTCAATGCCATCAATCATTGGAATTTGTTTTTACAGTGAATCTGTGTGCTCTATATGTCTTTGTAGATGAATCAGCAGGTAATAGTTACTAAATCTCTTTTGGAAATGATAATCTTTAGTTTTTGTTGGTTGATTACATATGGTGAAGCAACCTGCAAATTCTCTTTATTAATCCATGCTGTCATTGAAAATTTTTTATTCTCATTACTTATCATTTTTTTGTTTGTTTGTTAACCAATCATCCTTAATTTCTATGTATACTTTACAGTGTATGGTCAATAAGAAATACGTAAAAAAATAATTTTGCTTCTTTATTACCTTTTTATTTTGTTCAGTTTGTTAGCCTTTTTTTGGAAGAACAAACTCATTAAACAGATTCTCATCTTGATTTTCTATTTTAACGTGTCTTTCTTTTCTTTTCATTTCTCCTACAGTGTTTGATTTTGATTTTTATATTCTGCCATTAGTAACTGAATGTATCAATACGCAAAAACAAAATATATTTTTGTAAATTCTTATTTCTAATTTTTTTTAATGATTTTTTTTTTTCCAGCATCCAGTTTACTGTATAAAAGTTGTGGGTACCCAGAATGCTCACAATCTAATTAGTATTTCTACAGATGGAAGGTTATGTTCCTGGAGTTTAGACATGCTCTCTGTTCCACAGGTATGCTCTAGAAATTTCTATTAATAGCTAATATTACCTATCAAAAAATTATTTTTCTTAAACCAGTGGCAACTGGCTTAACAGAGAAAAAAAAACCAAAAAACATTGAACCTAATGTTGGTTTTCTGGTTTACTCAATTCTGTTATGTTTTGCCATATTAATTATTTGTTATTATTATTAATTATAATTTTGGCATATTTTTATATTAATTCTATTAAGTCCTTTTGTTTCCCCATCAAGTTTTCTACGAAGTTTTCAGAAACATCCCTCTCATTCCTAAACTAATTAATCTAAACGAAATCAAGTTAAATTGTAGAAAGGATTTGTAATTCTGAAGGAACTTTTTTTTATTTTTTTTTTTCTGATTCTTAAAAAAAAAAAGTAATACAGAATTTTCTCAAGAAGTGTTTCAGTATTGTAAATTGTTTCAAAGTAAAAAAAAAAAGCAAAATATTTCAAAGTAATAATTTATGTAATACAACAGCAAATCAAGATTACTGGAGAAGCAAAAAGAAAAAGAGAGGTTTAGATACAGTATTTTTTTAATTTTTGTAAAATTACAAATATTAGAATGAAAAATGGAATGATAGTAATAGAACTGATCGTGTAATTACAGTGCCAAAGCATTTAATTATATAAATGTGAGGATGAGATCAAAGGCAAGAAATTTATGGACCCCAAAAAATTTCAATCAAATATTGTTTCATGATCTTTAGTGATCTTATTACAAGTTTACTTGTCAATGGCTCCAATAAATCAGAAGTATTCAAAGAAGTTATTTTTCCAGTGCAGTGAATTATCACTAATTTAAGAATGGAAGGGATATTGATTTGTAAATCTAGTTATTTATATACTTCATATCTTATACTCCTAAAATTAGGTAAAAACCTACATCTCTTTGATGTATTTCCTTTAATATTGGTAATATTTCGCGGAATTTATATGATTCCACTTTTTCAAACCTTTTTTTTAAAAATAACAATGAGTAACTTCCAATACCTGTCTTAATACTAATACAATCATGCATGATACAGACATATTATCATGTCATTATTATAAAATAATGATATGCTCTTTCCAATAAATGAAAAAATGTTATTTTTAAAAAAAAGGTTTGAAAAATGATATAAATTCCGCGAATATTACCAATATTAAAGGAAATATATCAAAGAGATGTAGTTTTTTTACCTAGTTATTTATAATTAAATAATAATAATTGCAAATCTTGCATATGAATTATTACAGTTCTATGAATTACTGTTCTTACTTATGTCACCATATCAGAATCCATTAAAATCGTCACATTTATCATGTCTCTCTTCAATGCTGATGCTGATTTATTTGTGAAATACAAAGTTATAGAAATTTCCAGTATTATATGATTACATGTCTCTTGTTTTTAATATTTAACAATGTTCAATTTTAACATAAATAAAAAAAGACATATTGACTGACTACCTACTTACCTATTGATGGACCACTGTTAGTGATATTGTAATATTCTCTACTAGTATTATTTAGAAATTTGTAAGTAGCAGTCATTAGAATAAAAAAATTATCCCTAGATATTACCAAGTGATTTTTTGGAGTTCTTCAACGACAGTAATACTGTACATAGAAAGCAGTATACCGAATGGGTATTAAGTCAACTTAAAATCTTGCAAATAGTTAGTTTTGAAGATTTAAAATATTAGTTCACCCTAAATCTTATGCCCAACCTATCAAAACAGAAATAATAATAGTAATAATAATAATAATTAAGTTTACAGATATGACTTCAATGTTTAAGATCAGAATTTATAATCGTAATTTGTTTTGCTAGGATATTTATATATCAAATCAAATTTAAGTAATAATTGTTTTCTTTTTTTACAGGATAGTATGGAACTGCAACATAAACAGTCCAAATCAGTAGCTGTAACTTGTCTATCCTTTCCAGCAGGTGATGTTAATAATTTCATCGTTGGCAGTGAAGAGGGTAAAGTTTATACAGGTGAGTAATCTTTTTTTAATATTACATCAAAATAGAGCTGTACATACATTGTCCGGCCACTTTATTAGGTACACCTACCTAGAAGCGTGTTGGGCCTTATTTAGCCCTCAAAACAGCCTGAATTCATCGAGGCATGGATTCCACAAGATGCTGAAAACGTTGAAGTATTGTGTACCATGCAGACATGAGTGTGTCACACAGTTCCTGAAGATTTGATGGAGGTGTAGGCCTGTGCTACACCATACCAGCTCATCCCACAAATTTTTAATCAGGCTGAGATCCGGGGACTGAGCGGGCCACTGCAGCAAGGAAAAGTCATCATCATGTTCCTCAAACCATCCCCATAGCGATGCGGGCTTTGTGCACCGGCGCATTATCCTGCTGGAAGTAGCCATCTGCATGAGGATAAACTGTTAACATAGTTGCACTTGGTCAGCTAGGATCTTTAGGTACTCTCTATAATCCTGACCTGTCTCCAGAGGTATCAATGGACTCAACGTGTGCCAGAAAAACATCCACCACACCATGACACTGCCCCCACCGGCTTAAAGAGTTGTTGTGAGACACAGCATTTGTGTGCACAGCAGAGGTGTACCTAATAAAGTAGTTGGACAGTGTATACAGTAAAACCTCTCAAATCTGGCCCCCACGGTAATCTGGCCTAGTCCTGAGTACAATGTTTTGTTTTTTTTTAATAAATAAATTCGTTTTTTTTTATTTTGTTTCCCTATCCATGCATATTCATTATGAGAGAAAAAAAGAAAGAAAAATTTTGTCACTATGGAACTGAAGCTTAATGCGTTAAGGAGATTGGATGCAGGGGAGTCTGCAAAACAAATATCACTAGAGCTTGGTGTCGGAAAAAGCACATTTGCATTCTTTTTAATAAATATTTGATTGCAAAATTACGAAAATGGGGTTAAATTATTTAAACCTGGCATTATGTCTTCACAAAAATTGAGCTATTGAGTTATTTTAAGAACACTCCGTAGTCCGGTTTTTCTGTAATCCGGCCTACTGCGTGCCACATTAGGCAGGATTTGAGAGGTTTTACTGTATGTAAAAAAAGTGAATTCTCCTTTTTACTTTCCTGTTAAAAGTGAATAAATTTTCACTTTGAAAGTATTTTGACAATTTTAGAAGAATGTAAAATCATAAATCAAACAAACGTTATTCACTTAATCATTACTACTATTTTTATTTAATTTTTTTTTTTTTTTTACGGTATTTGTTTTGTTTCAAAAAACCTTCTATTTAATTTAATATAGAATAAACAATAAACACGCACATTACACAACAAGAAAAGATTTGCACCCTGAGCTGTCACCGGGAAGAGACTGGGACTGACCGTTTCATCCTTTTTAGGACTCATCAGCCAGCCAAACTCCACCGATGACAGGCTCAGAAGGTCATTCCGCACGTTAAAGAACATTTGCCATTTACTATTTAATTTAATAAAAAAAATTTAAACTACACTAAACTACACAGGAAGCATATCTTCCTTGAAACACCACAGTAATTCAATTATAAGACTAAATGTTAGATAAAAAAAAAAAAATGCAGAAATAATTTTTTGCATAGCTTAGTCTGAATGAACAAAAAGGATCATTCTACGTCCTTTTCAATGTCATATTTGTGCTTTTTTTTTCTTTTTTTTTTTTTTTTTTTTGCCAGTTTATCAGTTTACTGTTTCGGAAAGATGCATGCTCCTCAGGAAGTTATGAAAAGAAGCGATATATTTTGTTTTTCTTTAATAGAATTAGTGGAAAATTGAATCGTAAAATATTGTTTTTGATTATCAGTCCATTTTGAAGCTGTAAAAATATGCCAGTAAATCATGGGTGCTATTGAATTTCCCACTGAAATTCTTCATTTCACAATAAAAGCACATCTTTATAAAGTGGAAAAAAAAATATTCATAAATTTCAGATTTTATTAGAAACAATGAAGCTAATCATGGCGAGAACTTCAGATTAAAATAAGGTTAAGTTCTAAATGTCTCCCCCCAAAATGGACTAGACAGAAACAAATGATGGAGGCCTTTTTCAGTGTCCTTTTCAGTATTTATATAAGCACCTTGCTAAAATAGGTGCTTATAAAAAATAAGGTTTAGAAATGTTCTAAATTTAGCATTTTTAAATAATTAAAAAATGCTGAGATAAAATAATAAAATGTTTTTTATTAATGTTGGCATTTTCAAATAATTATCATTAATTGGCTCTCCCTGAGATGTAATTTAAAAGTGTGTAAGTGGATGATAGAACATCAAACATAATGTTATCTACTAGTGTAGAAAAAAATGAAGCATGCTTGTTATGAAGTGGTAATTTCAAAAATTGAAGTTTTTAATTTTCTGATTGACTGTAATCTTCTGTAGTCCAAACAAAAATCATGCACTCATGAAGTTTTAAAAACTTCAGTTTTATATATACAAAATGCATGAATGTTTTTCTACTATTGTTATAGGGTTTTTTTATGTACGAGGGTGATTCAAATGAAAAAGATAAATATTTTATTACAGCTTGTTTATTAGAGATACCAAAATGAACACTGTGCTACTTTTCAATGTAGTCACCATTCCTCCCAATGCACATGGCCCACCTTTTTGGCAAGGCTTGTATCCCTGCCAAAAAAGAAAATCTTTTTAAGTTCGTGCACAGCCAGTCATTCACTGCCTCTTTGACTTCCTCATCACCTGCAAATTTTCATCCACTGAGTTCCTCCTTCATAGTTTCAAAAATATGGTAATCGGAGGGTGGCAAGTCAGCGGAATAAGGATGATGGGGAAGACACTGTTTGCAGTGGGATTTTGATGGTTTTCACTGTTCGATGTGCTGTGTGTAGTCTTGCATTATAGTGCTGAAGGAGAACACCAGTTGAAACGAGTCCACGGCGTTTCGTGGGGATTGCAGGTTTCAGTGCATCAGTCAGGAGTGCTCTACACGTGTTCCCGGTCACGGTCATCCCTTTATCCATGTAATGTTTCACAATTGGTCCACGGTGGTCTCCAAAAAGGATAAGCCTAACATTATCCGCTGATGGCTGTGAGCAGAATTTCTTCTGCTTGGGAGAAAATGAGTGGTGCCATTCCATGCTTTACCCTCTTTGTCTCTGGTTGGTGATGGGGTAGCCAAGACTCGTCGCCGGTGACTTTTTGCTTTAAAATTCTTCACCCTCAGTCTCGTACTGCCGCATCAGCTGCATACAGGCATCCACTCTTCGCACTTTAATGTCTGGTGTGAGTTGGTGAGGGATCCATCTCTCAGCCACTTTCCTGTAGCAAAGGTCATTGTGCAATATTTTTAATGGTGATGTGCCGATCCTCTTAAATCATCGTGTCTACGGCTGCGATCAACTCAGCAAAGGGGATATTTTATACTCAGATATAAAAATGTTCATCTTGCAGACATCCACTTTCAAGTTAAGGCTATTCAAACTTTTCAGTGATTGAGGATCTGCTTTTTTTTAAATAAGTTTAAGTAATAATTATAAGGAAACAGATTTCACTGCAATAGTAATCTTAATATTTTAAAACAAGGAGTATTTTTGAAGAAATTACTAAAGATAAGAAAAAGATGAGAAGTTTCCCACTTGTTTTTAGTTAATATTGATGAATTCTTTCATATCTGAATGATTTCCCCACCGTTATCTATTTTGATTTTAATCCAACTTTCTTGTCTTAATTTTTTTTTTAAAATTATGTTGATAATGTATGCTTTTGCCGTGCTGGCGTGGCCGTGCGGTCTCGGCGGCGGCCAGTGCGCCAGTACCTTGGTTCAAATCCCGGCAGTGGCATGGCTGTTTCAATTTCCTTTCCTGTGTTGTCCAGCCTCTTCTTCACTTTCTCTTCGGTCTGACGTCATTCCTTAATGGCGTCCTGGGGAAGGCCACGGGAAACCACCCCAGTATCTTTCCCTTGAAATTCTAGGGAGTCTGCTAGGGGTTCGCCATCATGGGAACACTAGCGCTCCCTGGAACACGGGTGCTTCGGATATGAAGCGCGCACTTCGGTGCATACCGGCCATACATACATACAAATGTATGCTTTTAGAAAGAAATTGAATGAATACTTGTTTCTTTTGACAGCATGTAGGCATGGAAGTAAGGCTGGAGTAACTGATGTTTTTGAAGGTCACCATGGTCCAGTGACTGGAATTGATACCCACAATGCACAGGGACAGATTGACTTCTCCCATTTATTCTTAACGTCTTCTTTTGATTGGACAATGAAGCTATGGAGCTTGAAGGTAACAAACTCATTTGAATTATATCACCTTATTTTACAATAGCAAACAATAAATTATTAGAAAATAGTTAATAATGTATAATTGAATTACATTATATTGCTATCACAACAAAAGACATTTCATTGAAAAATACTAGATTTTTTTTTCTTTCTTATACCTTTTTTCATATCTTCATTGTACTGATAATAATGCTAATTGCTAATAATTCTTTTATTAAGAATTATTTTTCTTAGCTTTTAAGAAAAAAAGAAAGGCGGGGGGGGGGGGGGGTATTAAAAATCTGACTTGAAATTCCATATAAAATGTTTAAATAAAAAATTAGCAAACTACTACTTGAAAATAAAGTGATGATTGTTCAGATTTTTATATTTTTGATATTATTAAAAATCTTACAGAAATTATTATGATGATAATAATATTACCGACATAATCAGGTAGCTTCGATCGTTCATCAACAGCTAGCACACAAACACTCACTTATTCAGAACACGGTCCCATACTACAAGTACACACCTAAAAGCATACTAGAGTCAACCTCACATAAGCTGTACTGGGATTGCCCCATTCACACAGACAAAACTCTACATCACAACAGACCTGACATCACACTTGTTGATAAGGTCAACAAACAGACCTATCTCATTGATATTGTAGTGCCTATCAGCAAGAACATGCAGAAAACTCAAGCAGACAAGATCAGTAAATACACCGATGTAGCATATGAGCTCCAGAAGCAGTGGAGGTAGGACCAAGTATGTGTTGTACCCATCGTCCTGTCCGCCACTGGTCTGGTGCCTCACACATTGCATCACAGCCTCAGCACACTAGGACTTCATAAAAACACTTATGCACAACTGCAGAAGGCTGTGGTACTCAACACAACATACATAGTTAGGAAATTTATGGACACAACCACACATCCTTAACTATTCTTCCAAACTTCTTCTTCTTTTTTTTTTTTTTTCGCTTGGCAATATGTGCTTTGGTCCTTGACCCGCCATATTGTCATAGCTGGGGAAACCCATGGTTTGAAGCTTTTTAAAATAATAATAATAAATCCCTAACCATTCTTCTACACTTTTTTTTTATTTATTTTTTTTATACTTGGCAATATGTGCTTTGGTCCTTGACCCGCCATATTGTGTTTGCTGAGGAAACCCATGGTTTGAAACTTTTACAAAATAATAATAAAAAAGTGAAAACCCAAGTAACTGATGTCAAATAGCATTTTTTTTTTTAGTTAAGATACTGTTAAAAGTAACATTGCTTATTAATATTTAAAATATAGGAAAAAAAAAAGAAAAAATACGACGCAGAGAAAAATGTAATGTATTTACATTATTCAAGGTTTAAATGAAAGGCTTGGGATTTATTTCTTCTGATTGCTGTCATTTGCAGTTTATTGTATACAAATTTATGTTAACAATTTAATACTGCTTGAGAAACCCTATAATTCCATCCATTTACTTTTGCAGATTTCTATAGCTTTTTCTTTTAAGTATTGTTTTGTTTTTAGGTCATCTGTATCAGTTCCACAACCTATTTTAGAATTGGCATCAGTCTGTGTGCTTTCATTCACAAGATGACATTGAATGACTGATAGTATGCACAATCAAGACCTGTATATTATTCTAGCTTGACTATTATCAGTTTATTTCTTTTGGGCTGTGATATCTGAAATTGAGGTACTTCTTCATTCTACAATATATAGTATTGTTTTCTGGGGAATTAAATTCAGCTGCTGGAAGTCGTACGTAACAGGTTACCTGTAACGATTCAGATTTCTGAGAATCATACTTTCCTTCTTCCTATCGTTTCTGAATTGTCATCAGTTTATGGAGGCTGTACTGACCATGTATCACACTGGCCCAATATTTGTTTCCTAAGTGGAATGACACTTACTCCACGAGACTCAGTCATAACTTTTTCAGAGAGAATCATAAAAAGTTTAATATTTTCAGATATTATTTTCACATCTCATAAACTGCATTCTTTCAGATTGGTTAAAGATATTTGTATTATAACTCTGTTTGTTTTCTTATAAATTTCATTTAAATTGTAAGACATTGTGCTTTCATATTTTAATGGTTCATAATCAAAATATTAAAAAAAACATGTTTTAGCTTCTGTAGTTCTTTTTCTTCAATTTTATTCGTTCTTTTTATTTTTTATGTTAATTTCATTTTTTCTGGCTTAACTTGTTTTATTAAGAAAGGACTTTATTCATATCAATAATATTGTGTTTTCTGAAGTGTTGTCGTATTCTTTATTGCCTTTGCACTATTAACATTAATGGATGGGGGAAAAAATGTTTTTCATAAGCACTAGGAAGTCTCAACGCATATTAATTTATTTTATTTCTCATGTTTCAGGAAAACAAGCCTCTGTATTCCTTTGAAGATAATGGAGATTATATATATGACTTAAGCTGGTCACCTACACATCCTTCTTTGTTTGCTTGTGTGGATGGAATGGGTCGTTTGGACTTATGGAATTTAAATAATGACACTGAAGTAAGTTAACACTACATTAAGTCTTTGACTCGTTTTTTTCTATTAAATAAATAAATAAATCGGTTGTTTGCTAACTTTTGTTCTGGAATATTTAGGCACCAACTGCCAGCGTGGTCATTGATGGTTGTCCTGCTTTAAATCGAGTGTCATGGTCACATTCAGGACACCAAGTTGTGGTTGGCGATAATATGGGTAAACTGTGGGTATATGATGTCGGTGAGGTAAGTGTATTTTTTTTTTTATGGTAACTATTTTGAACAGCTATGTTATGCTGTTATCTTTATCTTTATCGGGAGAGGCAGGGTAGGTCTGATGAGCTAGTAGAATAGCGAAACAGCTGTTACCTGTTCCTCCCAGGTAAATGAATCAGAAAAAGGCAATTTATTTGTTGTTTATTCTGTGCTGGGCTTTTGACACATTTCAAAAAAAAGCTATGTTATGCTCTTAATAAACAAAATTATCCCACTGATTAATATTAGTCATTGCTGCAGTTTTGCATCAATATAACCTGTCATATGAAAATTCAAAAATAATATTTATTTATTTTTAACGCTTAATATACTACTATTACTTATTACTTTTAAATTTGTTATAATTTCTGATGTTTTTTTTTTTTTAATTTTTCAAACATTTAAATCATAAATTTCTTATTCTTTATAGATATTTGACATTTAAATACTGTAGTTTCTTTTTATAGTGAATTATATATAATGCCCAAATCACACCAGCATATTTTTCATCATTGTTTTCAATCATTGACCCTATCTTTGATGTCTATGATCGTGTGATTTGCCTCACTTGACCATTTTCATCATTGATTTCAACGATGAAAAAATTTAGAAACTATTCTATTTGATCGAACTTTTCAACAATAGCAATTAGTGAAAGCTCCAATCAGAACAGACAAGCTCAAGAACGAAGAAGTCAACCGGCGCCATTTTTCCACCGTTTCGAGTGAATCGCAAGGCTTTTATAAATTAAGTATCACAGTGAGGAGATTATCTTCCGAAAATAAACAATATTTTTACTGAAATAAATTAATACTATGCGTTAGAATCTGCAGATTACAACTTTTTAAAGAGAGATTTCATTTCTTCTTGAGCTCTTTACCGCTCGCTGAGGCCTGTCAGATTTGCCGCTGTTCACCTCGCTTTCGCTTAAATAGTAGAGATGCTTGAATACAATATACAATTAGTTTCGAACAGATTGAGAGCTTGCTAAAAGTCATTTCAAATTCTACCGAAATTGCGTTGCCGAAACACGATTTTAACCTCTAAAAAAAGATTAAACACAGTCTTTTCGAAATTAGGGAATATTTCACCATAATATCGAGCTCAACTCTGATTGGCTATCGCTCTGCCCTCTGATTGGCTATCGCTCTGCCAATCACATGCACTGTTTCATCATGTTTCGACGATAAGATGGAACTAAAGGACAGGATCACTTCTGTGAAAACAACGATCATTTTCAACGAAGCAAATCAATGATGAAAAAATATGCTGGTGTGATTTGGGCATAAGAAATTTTGATTAAGGCCTATTAAAATTAATTAATTATATTAATTAATTTTAAGCACTAATATCAAAAATAGCTCAGTGAATTTGTGTTTTGTTTTGTTTAGTTATGTGCGTTCTTTGGTTTATTTTGCTATATATTAATATTATTTCTCTATTTTATTTTACAGCAATTAGCTGTGCCAAGGAATGATGAATGGTCCAAATTTGTTCATACACTGCAGGAACTGAAAAATAACCAAGGAGATGAAGAACTAGATAGTGAATCCTATACTTCAGTTTTATCATCATCAATGTCACCGTTGCGATAGTCTCAGACTTACATTAAACTCCATTTAAAAGCAGCTCTATAATAAACCAATTTATAAACCAATGCAGTGTATTTAAAAAAATAAAGTAAATTTGTATGAATTAATGCTTACAAAGCTTTACCTAATGTGGGTTATTAGAACATTCTAAAATGTAATGTTTACTCAGTTTCCAAATGCTTTTCATACCAATGGAAATAACTGCAAGTTTACTTATATAAATAAAATAAGTGGTCTAAAGAAGATTTATATTTATTTTTTAATTTTTCACAGTAATTCAAAAGTGAAATGCTTTGTTTTAAAATGAATAATAAAAATTGTTAAAAATTGACTAGTTTTATTAATTGAGCTTGCTTGAAAACATCCAATGATACCATAAAAATATTTGCCTTGATACATCATCATCTTATAATTCCCTATAATCAGCATCACTGTTTCCTTAAGTGGAATTTTTCATTACAAAGAAAATATTCCAAGCCTTGCTTTACCATCATATTCTGAAATATTCTAATTGGCATTCAAGCTGTATGCTGATTCTTTTATAGGCTTAGCTTGATGAAAAGCCAAATTACTGTATGATGTGGAAAGTGAGAATTTTTTAATTCCAAAAAAGTAACTGATAAATAAAATTTCAGTTTTTAAATCGAAAAGATTGGAAACAAAATATTTTTTGAATGATGTGTTTGTGATTGAGTACAATTTATAATCATTAATCAGCTATTTATATTTAACTTTTTTTTATCCCCCAGTCAATATTCTTCTGCTTTTAAATGCCTATATGATAAAAATAAACAAATTTGTCTGTCAGAATCTGAGCACTTTATGTAATGACTAGCCGGTACCGTCGCTTCGCTCCGGAACCCTTGCATATAGCATTAAAAAAGAACTTTATTTAGCAAATTAATATTGAGATCGGAGAATATACGACTTCCCAGTCCGTTGTGGCCTTCTCCGCTTAACTCAGGTGTATTGCGGGTTAGCGCACCACACCTGGGATCGCCGTCACACACTTCATGATCAGTTTGCCAGATTATTCCCTATCCCGTGGGAATTTCGGAACAACCTTATTCCTTGTCGGCATCATAAATGGAACCTCTGTGCAAAATTTCAGCTTTCTAGGTCCAAGGGTTTGGGGTGGGCGTTGATGAGCCAGTCAGTGAGGGCCTCAGGAATTTTCTTTTTATATAGGTAGATTTTCATGAATTTTGTTTTGTTAACCTCATTAATTAGTTCTTTATAGATTATATTTGGATCTGTTATTTTCTCCTTTTCAACTCTTATTATCCGAGATTCATTCTTTACATATTATTTATGATACCAGGCTTATTTATGAAAATATGATCTACATTTGTTTTCGTATTTTCCTGAATTGTACAGTTGTTCCTTGTTGTTCCGT
The DNA here is from genome assembly GCA_023159025.1 of Thereuonema tuberculata. Lineage (NCBI taxonomy): Eukaryota > Metazoa > Arthropoda > Chilopoda > Scutigeromorpha > Scutigeridae > Thereuonema > Thereuonema tuberculata. The sequence goes on from JAFIDM010012231.1 coordinate 146,237,102, forward strand.
AAAGACAATTTTTGAAACCATTACTGCACATAAGTTTTAGGTATTTCTGTACTGCATTGTTTTTATTTATTTTGAAAAGATCTACAATTACTTCGCCAATTAGTACAGTTGGACAATATATTAATATATTTTCATTTTTATGAATGGATTCTCTATTTTCTTCAGTAAATTTACCTTTCATTGTTTCGTTGGTTTATATATGGCTAAAATATTAATATTTTATATTTGATAACACAAACACAGTTTTGATAACGAAACATATTAGGTTTTATTACAAAACTTCATGATAAATAACGAGTTTTGTGAAAATTCTTGAATCATTTTCCAAAAGATTTCATTGCTCCGACGTTTTAGTAATTTGTAATTTAACATTTTGCTTATAGAATGACAGACAGAATAATGTTTTTTATAATATATAATAATAATAGCCGGTACCGTCGCTTCGTTTCGGAACCCTTGCATATATAGCATTAAAAAAACAACCATAAGTCTTCTTAATTCTCCCTCTTCTAGACATTCTATATATTGAAAAATAAAACAAAAAATAAATGTATAAAACAATACATTTATTAAATGTCTTCTTTTCTTTTTCAAAGCCTAAAAAACTTTATTTAGCAAATTAATGTTGCGATCGTCAGAGAATATATAACTTCCCAGCCCGTTGCGGCTTCTCCGGATAATTCAGATGTGTTGCGGGTCGGCATCACACACCGAAAAAATCACATTTTTGCATGTACCTTGCAAACGCTGAAGGCTTTGTGAATAAGTGATACATCGTTCGATAGAACTTTCAAATACCTACATTTTCTCAATATAATGTTCTCTTCAATCTTTTCACTTTTCGTTTAAATTGAGAAAGAGTCAAAATTTGACCCTTTAAAAGGCACCATCTTGGAAACCAAAAACCTTTTTTGAAAGAATTTTGTAGCTTTTGTTTGTCCTAAAAAGATCTACATTTTACCCATTTACATGACCAATCTATCTGTTAAGCTGTGCGAACACCATGCAACATTCCTGCAATTTAGTCGCGCGATTTTGACGTCACGAGTTGATATAGAAAGTGCTTAGCACTTTTATATGCAATTTATGTGCAACTTTTGTCATCGGACTCGAGTTGCATTGATACCTGCAACTCTGAAAGTTGCATCGACGTCACTGGGGATTACCCAATCACAGGGCAGCGTTGGAACACGCCCATGAAAAAAATGGCGTCAATAATTTTATCTGTCGATTCGTTTTGAAGACAGGCTCATACTCAATTAATATCAGAGTATTGCGAGTTTCTTTCACGCATAAATAAAGTTTATACTGAAATGCAGTAATTTTATGCGGCAGAATTTATCAGAGAGGTTTAAAAACCTCAATTTTTTCGGATTTTCCACATCGGGTTTGGGAACCGCAAGGCTATTGAAGCAGTAATGCAAAAGTAACGACGTCATTGTTTCCAGGGAAGCATTGTTTCTTATTGGCTGTTGGTCATTCATTCTTTTCATTCGAAATAATAACATGAAATTAAATTCCGTAGCGGCTAATAATTTTAAAAAAAATATTTATCATATGTTGCAAATCATTCACTCTTATATTATGTTTGAAACGACATAACCGAATTTTGCTTGACGTCACACGTGAAGTATTTAAAATTGCGTTGTCATGGGTCGGTTGCATTTTCGAGTTGCATCCTGTTCGTGCTTGACAAAAGTTTATATCAACTCGTGACGTCAAAATCGCGCGACTAAATTGCAGGAATGTTGCATGGTGTTCGCATGGCTTTATAGTTTGGTCACAAAATTGGAAAAACGTAAAGTCTTATGACAGAATAACGCTTTTATAATATAAGATATTGTCCAGACAGAAAAAAATATACATCTAGTGATTCAATTAAATTAAAATTTAAATGTTAAAAGAGTTATCCCACATTTAACATTTCCATATGCAAGCCATGGGTACTACTATTTATTCTTATTCAGCTGAGAAGATGTAGGGATGGAAAGGATGGCATTGCATACCCTCTAACATTGGTCATCCTCCTATATGCTATATTTTCCATATGCAAGCCATGGGTACTACTATTTATTCTTATTCAGCTGAGAAGATGTAGGGATGGAAAGGATGGCATTGCATACCCTCTAACATTGGTCATCCTCCTATATGCTATATTTTCCATATGCAAGCCATGGGTACTACTATTTATTCTTATTCAGCTGAGAAGATGTAGGGATGGAAAGGATGGCATTGCATACCCTCTAACATTGGTCATCCTCCTATATGCTATATTTTCCATATGCAAGCCATGGGTACTACTATTTATTCTTATTCAGCTG
>JAFIDM010012231.1:146239822-146249826 GCA_023159025.1 Thereuonema tuberculata
CGTATGCAGCTTTCAACAAATTTACGAACCGAATGAGAGTTAGCCGCCCGGTTTTTGTGAGATCTGCTCATGTAGCATCGATTATTCTGGTCAAGCACTTCCGTCGTGCGCTAATCGCTGGTTACTTAAAAAAAGCGAATTGCATTTATAAATCCTTAAATCTAACAGACATAATTTGTAAATGAAAGTCTATAAATAAACAAGTATTTTTATAAATTAGAACTTCTCCGATAATTAAACGTTAGCCTACTATAAGTTAACTGTAATTTCTTGGCGAGAACAGACGGCGGCGTCCATTTTGACAGGAAAGCGTAATTGATCAGCACATTTTTTTTTTTTTTTGAGGAAAAAAAAAATTAAGGATGAAAATTTCTGAATTCCGTAGCTTTTCCCCATTCTCGCGTAGTTTCGTAGTACTTACTTATTTTCCGTACAAACTACGGATACTCCGTAGAAGTTGGAGGGTATGGCATTGATTAACATTATGGATTACATATTGTTAGAAACAACATTTTTTAAAATTAACAAGTTCTGTCGGACATTTTTTGTTTTTGATTAAATTTTAAGCAACTTTCTAAGAAAACAACACCAGAAAATATACTAAATGTATAAGAAAGAAACATTTATGCACTAAATGCAGAGCTGATAAAGATATTTCTATAGTTTTAATCATTAAAGTGAATGTTCAGAAGTTCTGAAACAAACTGTAATTAGGGTAACTGAGCTAATTCATGAGAAAAATGAATATCAAGAGAATATTGTACAGTTCCAGAAACGACCCAGAATTATTTTAAAATTAATGTATACCAAGATTTTTACTGAAAAGAAAATTAAAAATGAATTATTTATATAACTTATACTAGACAGATTGAAGATTTGCTCAGTATTAATTGCTTTATAAATTAGAAAGCCTTTGAACCTGATAGGGAAAGCAATGTTGTGATTAGGCCTTGATAGTCGGGGCTATCAAGAGACTCAAAAGATAAACGAGGGAGGAAGAAGGCAATTTAGCAATTGAAAAAAATAAGTGGAAAGACCACTTACATGTATTTTTCCTATCTTTATTTTAAGATAGGAAGAGGAATTCTAAATTTTTGGTCAGCTTCATGAAGACTATTCTTACTGTTTTCTTATTGAATGCTGAATAGCCTTGGATGAGGAGAGCTGAACATACATCAAACAATTACTCCAGTAGATGCAGTGCTGAAAAATCTACTTTGTGAATTTGAATCATTTCCTATCAGTTGTAGTCTTCCCCCTCCCCTTTATCTATACTACTACTATGAAACTGAAGAGTTTGCGTTGAATGTGCTAAATCTCAGTCCAATTTGAAAAATTCTTTTTGTGTTAAGATAGCCCATTTATTGAGGAAGCTTATAGGCTATATAACATCATGCTACGACCAATAGGAGTGGAGCAGTAAACATAAACGTCAACCAATCTGGCAAACTGAAGTGTATGGCGGCAACAATCTTGAGATTCAAAAAAGAGGTCGAATACATTATTGATGGGGGAAGGGAAGGAAACATGAGTCAAAACACAATATAAAATAAGTTGCAATTATGTGTATAATAACAAGAACATGATATGAAATTAATACAATAAAATAGTCATTATAAATAAACCCTTAATTAAATTTATTATCTATAAATTCACAAATAATAGATTGCGGATAATCATTATGATTTACATAACATCGAGTACATTGAAAAGGATTCAAAAATGGGATTAAAGAAACTATTTCAAAAAAACAAAACAAAATACAATTTTGCAACTCATTTTATATTGTTTTTTGATTTATGTTTCCTTCCCCTTTCCCCCATCAATAATGAATGTATTCAACCTCTTTTTGGAATCTCAAAATTGTTTATTTATATCCGATCCGTCTGCTTATTTGTAATTTGAAAATGGCAAATGAAACTGTAATTGCCGTTATAATCTATACTACTATTATAAATCTATCGACGAGAACCGAACATTACAGAGGTGGGCCGAACTGTGAATGTCCAGGTCAATGAGCAAGGGTACCATGCCATACGGCTCAGTCATGTGGTCGGCTCCTTAAGCAACAGTTGTGCTTCAGCGAACTAATTTTTGGTGTTATGAATAGGTAACAATATATTATAGATACAATTAATTATGAAAACATTTCTTCTTCTTTGTTTGTTATATGGCACTTTCCTTAGTATTATAATGAATTCTGCTAATGTATGTAAATCCCAACATTTAAACTAATTCGATCGAATCAAAGTTTGACTGATGACAATTATTGCTGGGGGACCACAGTGAAAAGTAAAATTACAATTAATTAATAGACATTTTATTTTTTTAAATAAGTAACAATAATATACATATTTCTTTTTATTATTAAATCATTAAAATTTTAAGTTAATTTTTGTGGATGTTTAAAGTCGACTTAAGAGAAGACTGTTTTTCCCACGGACAACTATATGTTGCGTTATCTAGATCAGGTTGCAGAGAAAATCAGTATATATTTATACCACAAGGAGAAAAAAACTAAAAATCATTTACACTGAAGTACTGTAAATTTTCTTTAAGTAATTTAAAATATACCTTATTTGTAAAAAACATACATAATTATTTTATTATCTCTTAGTATATAGCCATCAAACTGAAGACTCTTTCTGTCAAGTCGGTTTATTTTATAGTAATTAGTCCTTTTTATGTTTCCACATAATTTCCAGATGGTATTTATAGTTAATGAGATGCGCTTATGTACTCATAATGTGTATGAAACAGATATGTATAATCAAAATTTAATGCAGGTGAAACCACAGGGCAAAGCTAGTATTTAATAATTGTGGCAAGAAAGGATTTGTCCAAGTATTAAGAATTCCAAATTTGATGATTCCCCTCCCCAAACACCTACTTTATGTGGTATATCTTTTCTTTATCATTCTAATTAATTTTGTTTCTCTCCTTTAGCACTGTATAAAATTATTTTTTTTTTTTTATATTATTATTTAACTGAATTGTCATATCTGTAATATGAAGAATTCCAGAAGATTAATGCACATGAAGTAATATTTTAATCAAAAATTTTTGTTATAATGAATCACTTTATATAGAAATAGTTCTTTCAAATGGTTAAAAACCTATTTATTTCTATGGAAAGAATTCTATTATGCAAGTGCTGTAATCCATTGGAATTTTTAAATGGGCCATAAGAATACTATTTATAAAGCACTAGTAGAACTTGGCAATGAAGAAAAGAGCTTATGATTTTAAGAGAGATCTTAAGACAAGAATGCCTTTTTTTTTTCTTGAGAAATTACTGATGTTTGTATTATCAGAATACTTTTCTTGCAGCCATTATCATATCACTTTCCCAATGACATTTTAATTGAGAAGATGTAGCTTTAAATAAAGCACTGGGACATGGAGAACCCTACTCATTGTCAGATCAAATTGACAATTCCACAACTTCAAATGTGTTTCAGAGGTTGGAACCATCCCATTGCGAAGTTCATGTGTTACAGTTCAAGTCTAGATTCTGTTTATCCTTTTTTAATTTTATATTTCCTTGAATTGCATTAAATATCTAAACACACACACAAAAAGAAGAGTCTGTAAGCCTTTTTTCCTTGGGAACCACGTGAGATACAGGGGTTAATATGGTATCAAATTAAAGGTGCTGATGTGGAGGCATTCAAGAGCATGTTAAATTTTGTTAAAAGTAAATTTAATAAATTTCATAAAAAGTTGACGCCTCCTGGATTCCTGTTATTGCATCCTCCTACAGCTAGAATGTGGTTAAATCTGTTCGCATTGGATTAATCGCTGAAATTAAGTAATTTTTTTCTCACTTAAATATGATTAAAAGATCGTATTAAATCTGAATTGCCACTTAATTATGATTAGGAGAACTAGATTTCTAACTATAGAATTTCTACTGGTTCTACTTGATCCAAACCAGCAATTATGGCAGCACATTTCCCGTTTACCATTTCTCGATGTTTCATTGAACCAGACTCTTCTAGGATGAATGAGTTCCAACATTTTTGTCGATTCCCACATGCACATTTGCTGTGAACATGTCTTACATTTGAGTCAAATAACCAAACTAAACTCTACCTTGGACTTTATTTAACACACATGATGATAGAGAATGCAACATATGAACATTCTTTGTTAAAATTACACCTTAAGATACTCAACATAGTACAATGTCAATTCAGAAATGCATTTCACCATTTTATTATCACTAGTTTTAAAGGTCAGCTGAAGGCTAAGCAAAATTTAATATGAATTCAAATAAACAAATTTTGTAAATTTTAACAACTGTTTTTATTTGCAGCACATTTACAGAACTCAAAGAGGAAATAATAAAATTAAATATATCTTAGCTGATTTATGCACTAAGTTCTGTCCAGCTTTTTTTCATCAAATTTATTGTAAATTTGGATCTAAGTGTTGATTATGATCACTACATCTTAAAATTTGGGGCGAGGATCTTCCATTTTCTGGTAATCTCTCACTGGAGAGTAAAACTAAAAGAAATGAAACAGAACACATTAAATAACAAAAGAAAAAAAAACAATGGGGATGTTTAAGGTCTCTGGGTCGAGGCTGGAAAAGTCACGTGATGTAGGTGTGTCACTTCTAAAAACATGGCTAAGATTACCGAAAAACCTCTGTATATTAAAGATTTCTCAACTTTAAATATATTGACTTATCGGCATACAATTAAGGAGGCGCATGGAAATAATGTAGATACGTTATTTCTAGATGAAAGGAATAAATATATTTAAAGAGAAATTTGTTCTATTCCTTTCATCTAGAAATAACGTATCTACATTATTTCCATACGCCTCCTTAATTGTATGCCGATAAGTCAATATATTTAAAGTTGAGAAATCTTTAATATACAGAGGTTTTTCGGTAATCTTAGCCATGTTTTTAGAAGTGACACACCTACGTCACGTGACTTTTCCAGCCTCGACCCAGAGACCTTAAACATCCCCATTGCTAATAATCATATTCTATTGAATGACAAAATAATTAAAAATTAATAAATACATTGAATATGAAAATATATAACATTCATATTCAATTTCTTTTGATAAGTTGAATAAAATAGTCAGTAATAGTTTAAGTTTAGCAAGTTAATTGTTAAGAACAGGTATAATCGGACATAGCCAATGATAAATCATTTGATATATCATTAGGGTTTGTAAAATTATCTGTTACAAAGTGTAACTAATACTTTATTCTAGTCAATGAATACTTTTGCAGATGAAAATTTTGAGCTTTTGTAGTTCATTAAACATTGATGGGAGAAAGTGTTATATTGCCATGACCAATTATTTTTTTTTAACAATTTAACATATAGGACTAAAAGATAATTATGGTATTTATAGACTAATATATAGACATGTCAGTTTTTTTTTGGTAGCTGATTCTAGAAACTTTGCTAACAAAAGTATATTAAATAATTGTATGGCACTTCTAAATTTGGGATTCTAATCCTTTTATATTGTATCATTAATTCTTAATTAGGAGCAACTAGATGTAGGCTATTGGTATATTCAATGATTTTATATCTCCACAAGGTTGTGAGTTCAATCTAGGTAAGCTGTGGATGTTTATCTTCCATGTCTGAAACTAGTGTTAATCTGGAAAAATCTTCTCTAGTTTTACCTTAAAATCTGAGCCATTTTCTGAGTATTTATGGCTCTTAGAAGGAAAAAAGTAACACAGTATTTTCCCCCTTTTTGTTTGCCATATAAACACAATTTGGTTAAAATTAATTCAAAGAAATAGTCTGTAAATCCAGCTAAATCTTTTATTTGAACTCAAAACATATGGCTTCGTATTAGTTGGAGTAAATATAACGTTTTTTCTGAAACGCATTCACACATTTCTTGATTTATAGATTTTACTGTGCTTTCCTTGGTAAAATTAAATAAAATTTGAGTCATTATGATTTTTATTGATTTTTTATTTTATTGAGTCTTTTATGATTTTCTTTAACAAAGACAATGTCAGATCGTATTTCCTGTGTGATAAGATGATTCATTCTCTATGTGAAGCAACTTGATAACCATCATTGCTAGTTTGTTTTCACAAATTAACTATCCAGCTGCATCAAGTAAAGGTCTAAACAATGGCTCAATAGTTCACCATTAAAATGACCAAGAAGGAGTTTCTTTTATAGAAAAACCTATCTTTCAATTTCAGTAAACATTCATTAACATGTAAATTGTGGGTGATTAAAGGTAGAAGATACCATTAGAAGACTTATTCAACAAACTCTTCCTCTCCTTTTTTTATTAATACTTTTTAACAATAAACTAGGCTAAAAGAGCTATTTTCGTAATTAATTTTTTACTCATTCACTTTTCAGTGTCAGATGAAGGGCTTGAAATCTGCTTTAGCAGAATTTTAACGTCTTCTAGTTATTTATTTTGTGAAGATGCTAATTTAATAAACAGAAAAAAATTCACTTGATTTTTTATATAACATTAATAAAAATGCCTATTACAAATATTGTTTACCTTGTACTGCTTTTTGGCATATTCTTCAAATGGTTCAGGATTGTTTGTTTTGTCCCAGCTAAAAAAAAAGTATTGTTTTATATATATCACTATTGGATAACAATATATATTGAATATATTTGAGTAATTTTTTAGTTACTGTAATACTACAAATTATAAAGAATATTTTTTTTTCCAAAAACATTTTTTAAACAAATTATTTTATGAGTTATTAATTACAAGAAAGAGAAAAATTCTTTATTCTTGTTGTTAATACAGAGCAAAATTCATTAAGTAGCATCCCTCTGTAGCCAAGCTTAATTGAGGGCTTCATGAAGCTACAGTCCATTTCTTGTAAAGATTGAAGTGACATAACATGGAGTAATACATATTTCATGGTGTTTTAATGGATAAAGCATTCAGCTTGTAAGACAAATGATGTTGGATTGATTCCCAATATTCAGGGCTATTCTGTAAATTATCGTTATCCTCAGCCCTAACAACAATTGTTAAGATTTTTAAAGACTGTCATAACAACATTGGTAAAAGTTGGTATTCTGTAAGCTGTGTTGTTATAGTTTGACTTCCGGTTTACATGTATCGTTAAGACCAGGACTGCCCACTCGATAAATGCACGTTTTGCGATTGGAATTTTTGATATTTACGTAATGCGCATGCGTGCAACTATAGCCAGGAATGATCACAACATCATTTACCAGGAATAATGAACGATCATGAACCACGGAAAGATATCAAATTCTGGAAAAATGCAGGGCTTTCATGACCTCTAGAAATGTATTAAAATATATATTAATTACATTGATAACATGATTTCTGCCTCATTCATATATGTCTGACAGAAAATAAACAGGAATTACGCTATAACGTACATTGATACATGGCCCCCACAAAGGTGGGGGAGAGGTCAATTGGTCCCTCAGCACCGGGGCCCGGCTGCTTTTTCTGTTTCTTTTGGTTGTCAATTTGGATTTTTTTATTTATTTATTTTTAATTTTTGGTTGTCAATTTGGAGATTTTGTTTTTGTTTTTAATTTCTGGTTATCAAGTTGAAGTTGTTTTTTGTTAAATTTTGGATTATCAAGTTGGAGTTGTTTTTTGTTAAATTTTGGATTGTCAAGTAGGAAATTTTTTTTTTGTAATTTCTGGTTGTCAAGTTGGAGATTTCTGTTTTTGTTTTTAAGGTTGTAAATTTGGAGATTCCTTTTTGGTTTAGTCTTCAGGTGACCTCGGCACTTTGGAGTATACTTGGGGTAGCCCTTACCTAACAAAAGTCTGGCCATCCCTGCTATAGAAGTATAAATACATGTAGTATTTTCGCGATATTTTTGGCTAAGAATTTATGATTTTGTTCATAACAGGGGGGGAAGGCCCGATATTGCATTTGGTACCTGGGACAGGAATTTGATGTGTGGGGCCTGCTTACATAGGTACTTATTTACTATCTACTCTCAAATTAGAATTAATTACTGCAGCCTACAACAGGAACAATATTATGCACTTTACAATAAATTTTACAGTACATTATAAAATGAACACATAGATTGTATACAATTAAAATTACTGTAAAGGGATATGGCAGAATGTTCTATGGTTGAATGTTTTAAATGATGATTTCGATGCATTCATACAACATCCACCATATGGAATGTAGAAGCGAAGAACTGTGTAATAAGTACATGATTAGTGAATTCAATTATAGCTCTAAGTATTATGTTGTAAACATACCAACACATTTTCCTTTATTAGCATAAGACATGTCTATTTTTACACGGACTGATGATCATATTTTATGATATGTCAGTAACATATAGTGCTTACCATATGGTAAGGTGTAATTAATTTGAGGATTAATATGTTTCATGTGATATCATGTTTATATGAAAGGGACAAAAACAAAAAAATATAAACTTTCAGGAAATATTTATTGTGCACATTAAGTTAATACACTATGTTATGCATGTGAATGTTGAACAACAGTTGACACAATCAAGTGTTACAAGTATGACATAATAGTTTAATATGGCTTAGTAGTATTTTGAAGCAACTTTTATCTATATAATAGACAGTTTTAATTTCTTTCTTTTTGAAAAATATTAACAATGCTATTTTAACAAAAGTATATAGGTTTTTTCAATTACCATATCATATACTACACAGTACATTACATTATACTTTTTACAGTTATTAGACTATGTAAACTACATAGTCTAATCATATTACATTGTAAGGTTTTGAATTGGAGACGTATTTATTTGCAATCAGTATTCAATAGGCGGGCTGAAATCATGGCTTGTCACAGTATGGTTTGGCTTTCAGATTTGTATGTATCGATATGTCAAACATAATTGTGAAAGTAATGATTTATTAATGAAAGTAATGACATACCAGCATTCTTTTGTTTGATATTACAATTAATAGGAATGTGTCAAGAGGATTCATGAATTCTGCAAGTGCCACAGACAGATAAACAACTGTTATGTTATAGTAATGACAAACTTACTAACACAATCTTCTCTCATAACATATAGGGATTACACAAAACTTACATAAAATTTAATGATAACTATCTTGAAATGAATTTATGTAAATGTAGAATGACATGGATGTTCATTGGCATGTCCTAGCTATAATGATGCTGTACTCAAATTTAATACTGAAACGACTATCCATCGTTAGGTAAAGTACTGTCTGATGACTCAACCTCATACATTTCTGCCCTGCAACATGACATCTGTATATTGTTCACCATCAGCTGTGAAATTAAGAAAAAACATTTTCATTATTATATAAGTAATAGCTTTCATGTATTGATATGATATATTATTATTATTATTATTATTATTATTAGGTCTATTAGTGATGGCTACCATAAATTTATATGTTATCAATGCTATATGTCTGGTTGTGTATAACACTGATTATCAACACTGCACAGTACTGCATAAATTTGTGGGAATTACTGACCAAACATGATAATTTCCTGTACTAACTAATCCAAAGTTTAACATAACCCTTATTTTCAATATCAGAAATTCATATGCTGCACACTTTCATTACTATTTCAAATGTGATGAATGTTTGATATTTGTACATTTGTTAAACATATATCAATGTTGATTTACCTATGTGTGATTTGTTTTCAATGATTCTAAGTTATGCTTGTAAATGATGTTTTGCATAGTACATTTGAATTGTTGGATTTTCATCTTTCATGGAAACTATGCTTTATATATCTGTGTAATTTATTCATGTATTTATATTTACTTAGCATGATTACTGCAATACATATCATGTACATGATGGCTGTGTTTTTACACATAATTAACTATCTCGTGTACATCTTCCAACTCGTACATAATAGGTTCATCCCATATAACATTTATTGGTATCAGGAAGTTATGTAGGACAGCATAGGCATTTATAGGCTTTTTTGTGTTCAAAGTGCCAGATGCCTATAAATTCTTAAATATGGATCGAAATGAGTCC
>JAFIDM010012231.1:146271054-146308550 GCA_023159025.1 Thereuonema tuberculata
AACAATTCAACATTTAAACTTTTATATAAATACTAGAAGGGTACCGTTGCTTCACTCCAGAATCCTTGCATGCATAGCATTAAAAAAAAAAAAACTTATTTATTTAGCAAATTAATATGGAGATCGGAGAATACACGACTTCCCAGCTCGTTGTGGACTTCTCCGCTTAACTCAATTGTATTGTGCGTTGGCACTCACATGGGGGGTTGCCGCAAAAACACTTCATTTTTGCACGTATCTTGCAAGCGCAGAAACGTTTGTTAATGACTGATATACCGTTCGATAGAACTTTCAAATACCAACATTTTCTCAATATAATGTTCTCTTCCAACTTTTATACTTTTCGTTTAAATTGAGAAAAAGTCAAAATTTGACCCTTTAAAAGGCGCCATCTTGGAAACTAGTTTTTACTTTTTTCGAAAGATTTTTGTAGCATTTTGTTTGTCTTAAAAAGCTCTACATTTTATCCATTTACATGACCAATCTATCTCTTATAGTTTGGTCACAAAATTGGAAAAACGTAAAATCTTATGACAATGACAGACAGAATAACGCTTTTATATATAATAATAATTTAAAGAATGTTGATAGTAAAGAATGCTGCAGCATTTAAGATGACTTTTGTGGGCCCATGACCAATTGGTAAATGGTTGATTGTGGGCTGGAGTCAGCCCAGTTCAATCCCCAACAGAGGTTGGGGATTTTCCATGCTCAATTATCCCCCAGATGAGTTCTGGGTTCACAGAGCCTTTTGAAGAATGGATACTGGGTTTCTTTCTTTAGGGTTAAAGGTGGGTGGGTGTCAAGCCGACCACCTGACCTCAACTTAGTCCCATTGGTCAAAAAATGCCGACCAACTCCTGTGGCACCAAGGCCCACACAAGTAGTGAGACACTTTCAGATAATGTTTATTTCTTCTTTAATTGTTCAAAAATAAGAATATCTTTAAACTATACAGAATAAGGTGAAAAATAATCCTACTATCAAAGTTATTATAAACTCTTTTGATAAATGAAAAATAAAGGAAGATACTTACCAATAGGTCCTCCAAACGCTGCTGCAGCTACTTTGTAATCATTTAAATCAATTTTTTCACTCCATTCCATTGTATATAGTTCAATTTTCCTGAAAGAAGAAGAAATGTAGAAATTAATTACTATAATCAAATTCTAATGTATTAATAAAAGCGGGTCACTGCTTGCAACATCGAGAAATAAGTACAGCAAAGATCTTCAAATCCAATGGAACCTTTAATCAAATTACTCTTGATTTGAAAAGGAAAAAAATACAAAAATATAAGTTTTATGAGAAAAACTGTTTATTGTTTAATATAATCTTTCATTTATATAATAATTTTCATATAAATTGTAATAAATATGCTGAAGCCACTGCCATAAATCAATGGGTTTTGTTGGTCATAGGTCTCGAATCCTTACTGTCTATCTAATAGCAATACAAAAAAATATTAAACATCTCTTCATGCTTACAATTCCATCCATAATTTGAACTTGTCACAGATGCTCAATTTCAAGAAGAGAACTGCTTGCTTTTCTTTTCATATTAACCTTCTTTAGAACATGCCTTACTCTTTTATTAATAATCTCATAGCAATACAAGAAATTAAAGCCATGACAGCATCAATAAATATAAGCTGATATCTGTATAGTTTATTTTGAAATCCCAACAAAACTCAATCAAAACAAAGTCAACCATAAAATACTTTGGTATTTCCAATTGTTACTGTTATATTCCTGTCAATGATCAATGCTGGATACTTTTGCAAACAAACAAGAAGTTACTGGCCATGTTTGAAAGAGATATATGGTCCAGTTTATGATAAAAGAATCTGTAGTTGTAAATGTAATAAAGAACTCTTATGATTTATTTACAGTTTTCAAATTAATCTAGTTTTATCAGATTAGCAAGACTCAATGGCTGAGCATATGAGGAGGATGGGTGAGGAATAGTTTAAAAAAAAAAAAAATGATTTGGGACACTAGAGAGAACCCAAATAGTCAAGAGACTTGTTACCTCAAGGCATGATGAGTAGAGAAAGGTGGCAAAGATGGTATTGATATTATTGCTTTGAACAAAAAAGATGAAAACTGTGGAAGACTTGTAGACTTGATAACAATGACCAATAATATCAATAACTGTCACATTTTTTGTTATCTTTAAGGCTTGTCCCAATGCCTTAAAGTCCTTGTTCATTTTCTTTAAGTTTAATGAAGTTGCTACTCATAGATAACCATTTGACCGCTGATCTGAAACTTACACATCTATCTATCTTTCTCTATTGGTATGCCTCAATACAAACTATCAAAATTTAAGTTTTTAACTGGGTATTTCTTTACTCTGATCAATCACTTAGACACTAAATACTGACTTACTTAACTTCATGGATTAGGAATGAAACCAATTTGAAAGTGCAGACTAAAAGAAGAAAGAAATTATTGAACCATCAAAGAACCTGAAAACTGTTATTAACAAAGTTGATAACGCCATTTTTTTAAAACACAATTTCTATAAAAAAAATATAGGCTTCTGTTTTTAATTTTTAATGAATTCATTTCAAATATTTTCTCTCCTTTGAATACTGGTTCATAACCAATTGTATCTAAAGAGCTAGGAAAGATAGTGTGGTTTCATGGGGCGGGAGGCTTAGGTTGGGGAAAGAAAAAAAAATATTAACATGCAAATGCTTAATCTTTTCATAAAAAAAATAATAATGCCTTTTATTGTTTTGCTTTGTTTTTTTAATGAAAATAGGCGTGTGGTTGAAGTCAGAAATATGCAATACAACAGGTGAAATATCTCCGTCAGAAAAAAAAAAAAAAAAGAAAAAAAAAAAAACATAAGAAAACCCAATTCATTTTAGAATCTTGAGTAATATCACGAAGCAAGCCTTTTTTTGTCCAGAGTAAACATATCATTAGTTGTGGGTGGTTTTTGTGGTGTGATTATTAGTTGGAGATGAAGAGTACTTTTACTTTAAATGAATCCCTCCCCCAAGAGTTAATAAGCAAAATTAAAAAACAGGAAGCTATGAGTGGTTCACAATCTCTGCATTATTACTTGTAACAAAACGAAAACCTGTCATCTTGTAGTTGAAAATAGACTCGAAACTTTTATATCACCTGTAAAAGGTATTTCTACCCAGAGGAACCCAATCGGCAATTTGTGCCATGATTGCCTGAAAAATGATTTTAAGGCTGGGAAATATTCACTGATTTCTCTTTTTGCAATATGGAGCACTTAAAGTATTAATTGTGAATTCCCTAATCCTTGGCAGAAACTTGTTAACAGTAGATACACTATTCATCGGATGTCAATCATCTCTACGGCGTTAATTTGGTTCCTAAATCTTCCTCTAGATGACGGGTCAGTAAAATATGCCTGCAGTTCCTAACACATAGAGAGATTAAAACATTACAAGAAATGTGGACTAATATGACCCACAAAAAGCGCCATTTTGAATGGTGTCCATTTTTGTTTCTGGCTTTCTGAAAGCCAATTGGTTGAAATGGAAGCATGACGTAAAATGGAGGCCATATAAAGCCAGACATGGTGGATAGATATTAATTTCACATTGATCTGTCTAGTATATCTATAACAGTCCTCCTTTTCATCTCATCCGAACTCCGAGGCAGAGAATAAGCTACTGTGCAGTACGGTAGTGTGATCAACTTTTGCATTAATATTTTGTTTTTTTAGGTCGTAAAAACAAATTCCTTCAAGATGCCTATGGCAGGATTGTCTTTGAAATCTCTGTCAAAACATCCGGCGGTAAGAAAAATCGGTTACTGTATTTATTTTTTATTTTATTTGTTGCTTTTATCCATTTAGTCCTAACTGCTGAGTTTCTTGCTGAAGTTCCATGGAACGTTGATATACTGGAAAATTTTATTGATTTTTAAAAATTAAAAGTTTAAATGATAAGAAACCTTGGTTATTAACCTTTGCATTTTGGTAAAACTGTTTTGTATAAATATCTTGTTAAAATAACGAGAGATAAGCCTAACCTTGAGGAGTTATTTTAGAAATGGCTTCAATTAAAAAGTTCTGCGAAAATAGATTTTCATAGTAAATATTTGATAATCAGTTCGATTTATTTTTATTTTTCAGTTGCATAATAAATAAATAAACTGCGTTCACTAGACAATATTTTATTATATATTTCTATGTACTTCAATGGATGAGGCTTATGATTCTTAAAGACTTAATTCTCTGGCAACGATTAAGATTCTTAAGCCTCATGCATTACTATTGACGATCTATTGAGGTGACCACAAATCTGTTACGCTGATATGGCAGCAATGCTATTGGTTAGCTATTTTCTCTGCTTATTTTTGACCTTCTGTATCCTCGTATATCCTTAGAAATCAGAATATCAGAACGGCCAGATGTATGTTTGCCATTGATGTTAAGTTGCTGGCCTTCGTAAACAATTTAAACCTTAAGATGCTAATGTTATTAACTAAAGATGAGTTATTAATATATTTTGAAATCGCTTAGTTGTAATTGACCACTGATGAACTATTAATTTTAATTAAATATTAGTTTATGTATGATTATTTCGAAAACTGACCATTTGAAGGCAATAGTTTTGCAGCAGATCACCAAGAACTACTTTGTGATATTTAGCATTAACCTAAAAGAAAATTGAAACGAACTTGTGAAAATACCAGATTACGTTTGAGAAACGCCACCAACATGCAGCTACCGAGTTCATAAACGCCAAAACAAAATCTGTTTTAGAGTTTAAATTTTTTTTTGATCTGGAAGCATATTTTTTTCTTTATGTTTAAAACTGGGAAATGATATAATCAGAAATCTTATGTATTAGATTTGTTACTAACAGGCCTATATTTAGAATGATTGTAATTCAGAAGCGATTGTGTGCTATACTACAATTGGCCATTGCAAATTACATCTACGCAACGGACCACTTGAGGTTTACACCCCTATTGACGTCACAAATGACGTGCAAGCACATGCTAAGAGATCTTGTGGGAAAAACAAACATAAAGCCCATAGGGCGAGTATAAAACTTAGTGTGAATTATTCATAAAATCATTGGTTTTTGATAATTCAAGGCGGAATGGCTAGTACTGTGCAGTTCCTTATTGTAATAATTCTGTAAAACGCTTGGAATATCCTTCTTTAATATAATATTTCCTCTATATCTACACGGGTTAAAACGAAGCACATGGCTTTGTTTATCCCACAAGCCAATCAGTAGCCTGGTGGGATATTTTGGTAACTACGAAGCACCGCCTATCCTCAAGTGGTCCATTATGCATAGAAGTCTTTCGTCTCTACTATTAATCTGTTGGGATTTCATTTCTGTGCTTCACACGACCCTTCTTCTTAGTTGGTTTTCTCACATTTGTACTGCTTACTATTCTCCTTGAGCCCTCGTTTCCTTATTACGGCTTGGTTATAAAAATGATTGGGGAAAATCGGAGATTACGGTACCCAGGCTGTTTTGGACCACAGTCGAGTTTTGATAAGATGGCTGCCTTGGCACAACTTTTAAGATATGAATTTTAGTTTTTCATTTAACTAGTGAAAAGTAGAATGAGATTTGCAGATAAGTTTATTTAAAAATGGTTTTGCATGATCTTTTACTAGAAAAACTAACTCATCTGGCTAACTGCGATATAAGATAACAGTATGCACCATCATCCATCCATGTGCGGATGTATACTGTGATTGGCAGGTACCGTATTCTCTGGTTTAGCCAATGCTCATTTCAAATGAAATTAATCAAGTATGTATTTTAGTAATGCATGTATTTTTAATTGTTTTGAATTTACCATGCATTATGATTGGGGAAATATAAAGAAGACTTCTATGCGTAGATGCTGTGGTTAAACATTAGAATAATGGTAACCCCAATGGCTTCCCGCCATGGTGACTTGGTGCGTACTGTTATCTCAAGATCGCAGTTAGCCCGTTGAGGGTTAGTTTTTCTAATAAAAGATCACGCAAAACGATTTTGGAATAAGCATTCTATTTTTTACTAGGTAATTGTTCGTTTCACATTATCCTCCGTATTAAAAATAATGTGACAGCTGACGGGCGGACATTGGGGTTCTCATATCTGAAGTTTAACCGATGCAATGTGCAACAACCAATTGTGCTACTTATCAATTAGGCCTCAGATAATTTCATGTACACTAAGCTGTAAAAGTTTTGGGCAGATTTTAGAGTATTTTTTTTTAAATAAAGTTATTTGATTTCATGGCTTTTTAAGAACTCTTGCAGAGAAGCCATTAAAAATTTAAGTTGAATTTATAAATGGAATGTTTAGTAGCTTTAAATTTTGTTTCATTTATGAAATTTTGTCATTCTTAAAATGAAAGAATAATAGAGAATATTTTTTTTTTTTTTTTTTATCTAGATTTTTAGTTTTATAAACTTCAACATTTAATTGCAGTGACAAAACAGTTGAACTGAGAACAAAAAAATAATTCAAAATATAATAGCCTATGTATCAGATTTATTATAATATTTTGAGTTAATTCTTTGGAAGCCTGAAGACCTCTCATTTAAAATGTTAAAAATTGGTCAAATTATGCTTTTTTTTTTTTTTGTAAGCCTTAGTTTATTATACAGAAAATAATACAACAACAAGTTTAACGTGCGAAAATAATGATAATACAATAAAAAAGCATACTCTCACATGAATAAAGGAATCGCTGATCTGTTTAGATTTTTTGATATTGGGAATCCAGAACAGCTGTTTCAGGCTTCCCAGCCTTTATCAGCTGGATTCGCCCAGTATCTTACAGAAAATAATGAGAGGATAGCTACGTAAATAAAAGTTTTAAATTTGGATAGAAGCTGGACCATAACAGCTTAATAGCGCTGGTCAGGAATACTGAAATTACAAATGGAAGCTAATGTAGTTTAGTATTTGAAATTTTTTCAATACTTAATTTTACAAACTGCTGTAATAGCAACTTCAATCTAAGAATAAGTATTAAGGGGGAAAAAAAAAGTAAATAATAACTGAATTGCTGAGCTTGTTGATTAATAATTCTATTGAGGATGTAACTATTTCATTTTGGTTCAGATAATTGAAATCTGGAAATTTCAAAGCAGGTATAATTAAAAACAAGTTGATGGAAACCTTAGTTTAGTCTCAGTGTAGTATTGTAATATTACTACTACAGTATACTCTCGATATCTCGAAGTTGAAGGGACGCTAAAAAAAATTCGAGATAGCGAGTTTTCGAGATAACAAGATCATAACCAAAACATAAAAATTCATGTAAAACCACAAGATACGGAATATTTTAAAAATTAAGAGTCTTGATAGATGAGAATAAGTATAAATATGTAATGATAGTTAACAATGTCTTAAATACAGCAATGATAATTTTAATTTTTAAAAGTAGTTGAAAATTACATTAAATTGAAAAGAATTAGTAAAATACAATGAACTTACATTGCTAGAATTTCTTAAAAAATACCTCTTATTTGCTTCGACACAACTGAACGGCGATTTTTCTGGATAAATTCATTTTTTACTTCGAAAAATATTTTCATAACAAGGTTTTGAGTGAAAACTCTTCAACATAAATATTAAAATTAACATTAGATGAATATGTAATATCAAGGGGAAAAAATAATTTTTCGAGATATCGAAGTTCGAGATATCAAGAGTATACTGTATATGGTGTAGTAAAAACGTAATATCAAAATAAAACTGATAACAGTGTCAGACTTTTTTGTTGTTTTTTTTTTTTTTTTCCTCTCTTTTTAAGTAAAATAACAGATTTATCTATCTGCAGAAAGTTACTTCAATGCTATCATGTATTCTTCTGCCTATCAATTTGAACTGTTCTAAAATTTGTTGAAAGCAAATTCCAAGATTTCATTGTATGACTAATAAGCTGAAAAGAAAAAATTAGCATTCACTTTGTGCAAATAAATATTTGTTACAAATCAGTTGTATTTAAACTTTGCATTAGGACTATTTTGTGGCAAAACACGAAATAGGAAAGTATTTAGTGAAACAAAGAATAATCTTGCAAATATATTGCTATGAAGTTTTTTTAATTCTGCATTGTATTAATTAACAAGCATTGAATGCTTTGAAGTTTAGTGAAGTCTCATTGAACTTTGAAGATAAATCTATACTTTCTTCGTTTTAAACAGTAACTTGTTCCTCAATAATTCCATAATGTTTTTAGCAAAGGTTAAATATCATTGTCAAAATGAAAATAGTTTGTATATTCCGTAATTTTTATGCCTTCTTTTGTAACCTATTTACTGATTATTTTTAACTATTACTCTTATATAATTATAGAGATAACACCTTGCCTTACACTATTTCTGTCTTCCTGTATCTTCCTGATGATTTCTATATAAGAAATCATCATGGTATCTTCTGACAAGTATTTTTGATAAAATTGTAAGATATGTTACGTATACAAATTGCCTAAATTGTGAGTGGGTGAGAGGGAAGCACTAAAAAAGTAATAGCAAGTCACAGTTCATATTTTGTTACTGTGACAAATGAAAAAAAGCTTTGTATGTGCCATTTGGATGAAGGGAGTTGATTCAGATTTCAGAGAAAAAAAACAAACAAATTTTTATTGAGCAATAACTGTATCGTGTTACAGTATTAATACTGTTGTGCTGCCTCTGGCTGCTTATGCATGCTGGTGTAGGGTGTGGTATGGAATGAAGCAAAGTTCTGATGTTGTCTTATGTCAGATCACTCCTAGTTTGCTGCAACTACTGCGTCCAGATATGCTCGAAGGGGGGGGGGGCAATTCTGGGATCCTGGCTGGCCAAGGACGGGCTTGAATTGCTTTGAGGCATTGCTGGGAAACATGCAGTATTTGGACTTGCATTATCGTGTTGAAAAGTTATATTTCCTGCATGTATTGCTGTTCATTTAAAGTTCCTCAAATCACAATGAGAGTTAATTTAATGTTATAAGAAATGCTTCCTCACAATAGTGCATGGGATGGCTGTGTGCTTCTGGATAATATTGCCAGGATTGATATTGCTCAGACCTCCTCACATAGATGTAATTATCATTCATTTACAAGGTAGAAGTGGGACTTGTCACTAAACAATACAAGTCGGAGTCAGAATGCAAGTGCTGGGTTGTTAAAGGCAGGGCTCAAAAGGGACGATGAGAATGAAGCTCAGCATCTGCAATTCATCCAACAGTGGTGCTGGTTGATAACGGTTGTCCAAAATAGTGCACCACATCTCTGACTGTAAAAAGTGAGGCTGTCAGAGCAGTTAGGGCTTGCCTCAGTTGCCTCTGGCAGTGGTACTATTATGCCATCCTGAGCCTTGATTAAGTGCCCTCATGAAACCATCAATTCACACACATTTCTACAGAAGCATCACTAGAATCCAGATGATGAGCTTATTGTCTGCCCAGCCGGCTTCTGACAGTCCCACCATTTGGTCTCTCGAAATCCTACAATTTCTCATAAGGTCTTAGTCATCGTCAAGACATTACTGATGATAAGCTGATGTGAATGCTACAAATCCCCGAAGCAGTGCTTGTGTAATAAGATTCTGAGGGCCGTTACAGTATATCCCTTTCAGAACTGCTGGCTAGTTTACGCTTGAAAATGTAGTTTCATTATATTTTTCTACTCATAAAGATACCTTGAGTTCAAAAAAAAATATGAAAATTAAATTTTAATTTTTTTTCACCATAATTTATGACCCACACAATTGTGCGGGTCAGGTCTCAATTGATCAATTATAAAATTTTTGAAAATTGACAATTACATGTTTTTGTGGTAATTATTGTTGTTGCTTGGTATAGTAATATTGTATATTCCAACATTAGATGGAATGAACTTTGTTTTACTAAGTAAAATATTTCTAATACAGAATAATGAGCTAAAATCAACTATTTACATCCATGTTTAGATGTAAAACCTAGACTCAAAAGTCAATTAAAATTAGATAAAACATATTCAGCAAGATATTTAGAAACGTAGGTTATTATTTTAATTATTTGATTTTTGTTCAACATAAAAATATTTGAGATTTTTGGTAAATAATTTTTATGAAAAAAAAACATTTTTTAATAATTTTTGCAGTAATTTTAATAATTAGAATAAATTAGATCTTCCGTAATGCTTAATGTATGAAATATATTCAAAAATTTTCATTAAATTCTGCAAAATAAAGAAGAAAATAAAAATTTATATTTGTTGCACTGTTAAAAAAAGTTGTAGTTCAGTCCCAGATGACACAATTGTGCTACTGAAAGATTTGATCCTATTTTTGTAATTACCTCTTCTTATCCTTAATTTTCTAACAACTTTATATTTCAGTTTAAACATTTCTATAATACAATAAATATGTCTTGAATTTTTTTAAGTACTTTAAGGGGCAAAATTTGGAACTAAATAATATGCATGTTCCTCTTGGACGCCATCTTGAAAATATTGCTATTTTGTCAGCTTCTACTGACCTCTAATGTCAATTTTTGGAACTTAATAAACAAAATTCACATCCGGCGCTTCCAGCACGTTTGTGCTATGCAGGACTAAATAACTAAGCATTAATAGTTTGGCCAAAAAAAAATTAAAACCTAACCCACACAATTGTGCGTACAGGGTCTGAAAGGGATATGGACTGCAAGATGAGCACTTCCATTGAGTTGTGGAGTGGGATGATGGCGATGTTTCTTGAAAACTGAACTTCAATCATTTGCATACCTAAAGGAAGGTAGTTGCATACAGAGTTTCATTCAAATTGGATGCTTCCTTCAATGTGCTTTGATTTTTTTTTTTTTTTATTTTTTTTTTTATCACTTAAGAGTGCAATAGACACTACAGTGCTTAAAGCGAGAGATAAGGTGCTAGTTGGATAGTTTTAAAATTCTTAACATGGCATTGTAACCATCCTGTCAGGGAAGTTATTAAATTTTAGGAAACCTTCCATGTAATTTCTGGAGTTAAATATACATAGGTCACTTGGCATTTCATCCACATAAGTTTATTTGTCTGTTCAGCTAACTCAAAAGAAAAGTACTTCAATTAATAAAAGATTAAAGAAAGACAGAACTGTTATTAACAAATCAAAATATCTAATCTTTGAAGATATAATGATTACGATTTGTAATTAGTGTTGATTTTATTTATCTCTTTAGTTATATTATGAGCCAAATATAGAGCATTATACATTCCTCATTCCTAAATTCAAAGCTTTGTAACAAGTTTATTTTTTCTGTTCTGTCAAAATTTCTACCAATATTAGATTTGTTTGCAATATAGTTATTATGTAAATACAAATATGCTCTGATTGTTGATGTTGATATTTTGCAGCTGATCCCTCTGTTTGTAATTGTGGGAGCAGGAATGGTTGGATCGGGTTTTTATTTACTAAGGTTGGCAACTAGAAGCCCTGATGTTTGGTAAGTAAAGACTGATCATAATTAAGCATTGGTTGAAAAATATTTCAGTTGCGTTTTAAGTTAATTTTGCTCATTAGGTACCTTTGAAATTATATATATTTTTTTTTTTTTTTTTTTTTTTTTTTTTTACACGTAGCTGCTTTTTAGTAAGGATTTGAATTGCAGTAACATTTCCACCTTACAAACTCGCTCATAATGAAAACTCTTGAACAATCAACAAATGGTATCAATCCTTTCAAATTCACAAATAATAGCTTGTTGTAAATATTCTATGCTACAAATTCAAAAACAAAAGAAAATTGTGACCTATTTCTGTGAAATTTACCTCGGATCAAAATTTCATCCGGAGAAAAAGTTTTTTTTTTTTTTTTTACATTGAAAATTTTTGAAAATGCAAAGGACTAATTTGAGCTAATTAGAACAAAGCAATCCAAGCACAAAGTTTTGGTAGTATCCTTTTTTTCCCTAGATATTGCTGCTTGTTTAAAAGGGGTTTTTCATTGTTTCTTTGATTTTTAGTGAAAAATCGCAACACTTATTCTCAGGATGTCTTATGGGCTACAGGCATTCCTTTGCAAAATTAAGATATTTATATCATTGTTAAGCCAAACCATTAAAATGGGAACTGAGACAGATTTTTTTTTTTATAATATTGGGAATCGATCCAACATCTTTTGTCTTACAAGCTGAATGCTTTATCCATTAAAATACCATGAAATATGTATTACTCCATGTTATGTCACTTCAATCTTTACAAGAAATGGACTGTAGGTTCATGAAGCCCTCAATTAAGCTTGGCTACAGAGGGATGCTACTTAATGAATTTTGCTCTGTATTAACAATAGTGTAGTATATAATTGATTACAGGAAGAATACATAATTTTTCTCTTTCTTATAATTAATAACTAATAAAATAATTTGTAGTATTACAGTAACTAAAAAATTACTCAAATATATTCAATATATATTATCAATAGTGAATATATAAAGAATACTTTCTTTTTAGCTGGGACAAAACAAACAATCCTGAACCATTTGAAGAATATGCCAAAAAGCAGTACAAGGTAAACAATATTTGTAATAGGCATTTTTATTAATGATATATAAAAAATCAAGTAAGTTTTTCTGTTAATTAAATTAGCATCTTTACAAAATAAATAGCTAGAAGACGTTAAAATTCTGCTAAAGCAGATTTCAAGCCCTTCATCTGACACTGAAAAGTGAATGAGTAAAAAATTAATTATGAACATAGCTCTTTTAGCCTAGTTTATTGTTAAAAAGTACTAATAAAAAAAGGAGAGGAAGAGTTGGTTGAATAAGTCTTCTAATGGTATCCTCTATCATTACTCGCTCACAATTTATATATTAATGAATGTTTACTGAAATTAAAAGATAGGTTTTTCTATAAAAGAAACTCCTTCTTGGTCATTTTAATGGTGAACTATTGAGCCATTGTTCTGACATTTACTTGATGCAGCTAGATAGTTAATTTGTGAAAACAAACGAGCAATGATGGTTATCAAGTTGCTTCACATGGAGAATGAATCGTCTTATCACACAGGAAATACGATCTGACATTGTCTTTGTTAAAGAAAATCATAGACTCAATAAAATAAAAAAATCAATAAAAATCATAATGACTCAAATTTTATTTAATTTTACCAAGGAAAGCACAGTAAAATCTATAAATCAAGAAACGTGTGAAAAAATCTTTATATTTACTCCAACTAATATCAAGCCATATGTTTTGAGTTCAAATAATAGATTTAGCTGGATTTACAGACTATTTCTTTGAATTAATTTTCATCAAATTGTAATTGTATGGCAAACAAAAAGGGGGAAGATACTGTGTTACTTTTTCATTTCCTTTTAAGAGCCATAAATGCTCAGAAAATGGCTCTGATTTTTAAGGTAAAACTAGAGAAGACTTTTCCAGATTAACACTAGCTTTTAGACATGGAAGGTAAACAGGTTACCTAGATTGAACTCACAACCTTGTGGAGATATAAAATCATTGAATATACCAATAGCCTACATCTAGTTGCTACTAAATCAGAATTAATGATACAATATAAAAGGATTAGAATCACAAATTTTGAAATGCCATACAATTATTTAATATACTTTTGTTAGCAAAGTTTCGAGAATCGGCTACCAAAAAAACAAAAAACTGAGATATGTCTATATATATTAGAGTCTATAAATACCATAGTTATTTTTTAGTGCTATGTGTTAAATTACTAAAAAAAAATAATTGGTCATGGCAATATAACACTTTCTCCCATCAATGTTTAATGAAGCTCAAAATTTTCATCTGCAAAAGTATTCATTGACTAGAATAAAGTATTGGTTACACTTTGTAACAGATAATTTTACAAACCCTAATGATATATCAAATGATTTATCATTGGCTATTCCCGATTATACCTGTTCTTAACAATTAACTATTTAATTTGCTAAACTTAAACTATTACTGACTATTTTATTCAACTTATCAAAAGAAATTGAATATGAATGTTATATATTTTCATATACAGTGTATTTATTAATTTTTAATTATTTTGTCATTCAATAGAATATGATTATTAGCAATTGTTTTTTTTTTTCTTTTGTTATTTAATGTGTTCTGTTTCATTTCTTTTAGTTTTACTCTCCAGTGAGAGATTACCAGAAAATGGAAGATCCTCGTCCCAAATTTTAAGATGTAGTGATCACAATCAACATTTAGATCCAAATTTACAATAAATTTGATGAAAAAAAGCTGAACAGAACTTAGTGCATAAATCAGCTAAGATATAAGTAAACACTAGTTCGTTTTTAATTTTATTATTTCCTCTTTGAGTTCTGTAAATATGCTGCAAATAAAAACAGTTGTTAAAAATTACAAAATTTGTTTATTTGAATTCATATTAAATTTTTGCTTAGCCTTCAGCTGACCTTTAAAACTAGTGATAATAAAATGGCGAAAATCATTTCTGAATTGACATTGTATTATGTTGAGTATCTAAGGTGTAATTTTAACAAAGAAGCATCATATGTTGCATTCTCTATCATCATGTGTGTTAAAATAAAGTCCAAGGTAGAGTTTAGATTGGTTATTTGACTTTTAAATGTAAGACATGTTCACAGCAAATGTGCATGTTGGAACTCTTTCATCCTAGAAGAGTCTGGTTCAATGAAACATCGACAAATGGGAAACGGGAAATGTGCTGCCATAATTGCTGGTTTGGATCAAGCAGAACCAGTAGAAATTCTATGTTTAGAAATATAGTTCTCCTAATCATAATTAAGTGACAATTCAGATTTAATACGATCTTTTAAGTGATATTTAAGTGAAAAAAATTACTTAAATCAATGCGAACAGATTTAACCACATTCTAGCTGTAGGAGGATGCAATAACAGGGATTCAGGAGGCGTCAATTTTTTATGAAATTTATTAAAATTACTTTTAACAAAATTTAACATGCTCATGAATGCCTCCATATCAGCACCTTTAATTTGATACCATATTAACCCCTGTATCTCACGTGGTTCCCAAGGAAAAAAGGCTTACAGGTTCTTCCTTTTGTGTGTGTTTAGATATTTAATGAAATTCAAGGAAATATAAAATTAAAAAAAGAATAAACAGAATCTATACTTGAACTGTAACATGAACTTCGCAATAGGATGGTTCCAACCTCTGAAACACATTTTTAGGTAAGTAAGACTAGCCTAAAGATAAAGCAGGGAAAAGGAAATGTAGCTGTCGCCAAACAAATTCAGAATTATATCTTTCAACAAAGCTGTAAATGGCTAGTTTTAAAATCGGGTTGCTATTGTAGCAGATTCAACTGATGAACCTTCAGTTACATGTAGACTACTCAAATAAGATGCTCTGTTTATTTATATAAAATATTTTGATGGAAGTTGTGGAATTGTCAATTTGATCTGACAGTAAGTAGGGTTCTCCCAGTGCTTTATTTAAAGCTGCATCTTTTCAATTAAAATGTCATAGGTAAAGAGATAAGGTAATGGCTGCAAGAATCACAAAGTAATTTCTCAAGAAAAAGACATTCTTGTCTAAAGATCTGTTTTAAAATCATAAGCTCTTTTCTTCATTGCCAAGTTCTACTAGTGCTTTATAAATATTGTTCTTATGGTCCATTTAAAAATTCCAATGGATTAGAGCACTTGCATAATAGGATTCTTTCCATAGAAATAAATAAAATTTGAAAGAACTTCAAATTTTCTTTAACTACTATATAATAACAGAAAAATTTTTGATTTCCATATTACTTAATGTGCATTAATCTTTCAGAAATCCTTCATATTACAGATATGACAATTCGGTTAAGAAAAAAAAAAAAATGTGCCTAAACAAGAAAATAAAATAAAAAAAATAATTTTATTCAGTGCTAAAGGAGAGAAAAAAATTAATTAAAATGATAAAGAAAAGAGATGCCTCAAAAAATAGGTGTGTGGGGAGGGGAATATCAAATTTGGAATTCTTAATGCTTGGACAAATCCTTTCTTGCCACATTTATTAAATATAAAGGGGAGGGGAAAGACTACAGCAGTTGATGGGAACAGTTTTGATTCAAATTCACAAAGTAGATATTCAGCGCTGAATCTACTGAAGTAATTGTTTCATACATGTTCAAGCTCTCCTCATCCAAGGCTATTCAGCATTCAATAAGAAAGCAGTAAGAATAGTCTTCACAA
The DNA here is from genome assembly GCA_023159025.1 of Thereuonema tuberculata. Lineage (NCBI taxonomy): Eukaryota > Metazoa > Arthropoda > Chilopoda > Scutigeromorpha > Scutigeridae > Thereuonema > Thereuonema tuberculata. The sequence goes on from JAFIDM010012231.1 coordinate 146,287,170, forward strand.
AGCTGACGAAAAATTTAAATTCCACTTCCTATCTTAAAATAAAGATAGGAAAAATACATGTAAGTGGTCTTTCCACTTAGTTTTATATTGCTGAATTGCCTTCCCCCCTCCCTCTCGTATATCTTTTGAGTCTCTCAAAAGATATATGTATCGAGGCGTAATCACAGCATTGCTTTTCCCAATCAGACTCAAAGGCTTTCTAATTTATAAAGCAAATCCTCAGTCTAAGTTATATACATTCATTTTAAAATAATTCTGGGTTGTTTCTGGAACTGTAAAATATTCTCTTGGTATTCATTTTTCTCAGTGGAAAACTGCTTGATATTTTTTAATTATTTAGCTCAATTACCCTAACTACAGTTTGTTTCAAAACTTCTGACTCACTTTAATGATTAAAACTACAGATCAGCTCTAAATTTTGTGCATAAATGTTTCTTTCTTACAAATTTAGTTATATTTTCTGGTGGTGTTTTCATAGTAAGGTGGATTAAGTTTTAAGTAACTTTCTAACTTTTTTACTTTGCATGTTCGCTAATTCCAGTTCCTATTTTTAGACAAAAAATATCCAACAGAACTAGTTAATTTTAAAGAAATGTTGTTTCTAACAATATTTAATCCATAATGTTGATCAATGCCATCCTTTCCATCCCTACATCTTCTCAGCTGAATAAGAATAAATAGTAGTACCCATGGCTTGCATATGGAAATGTTAAAAGTGGGATAACATTTAAATTTTAATTTAATTGAATCACTAGAGGTATTTTTTTTTTTTTTTCTGTCTGGACAATATCATTACATAAAGTGCTCAGATTCTGACAAACAAATTTGTTATATTCATCACACAGGCATTTAAAAGCAGAAGAATATTGACTGGGGGGAAAAAAGTTAAATGTAAATAGCTGATTAATGATTATAAATTGTATTCAATCACAAACACATCATTAAAAAAATATTTTTTTCCAACCTTTTCGATTTAAAAACTGAAATTTTATTTATCAGTTACTTTTTTGGAATAAAAAAATTCTCACTTTCCACATCATAGTAAATTTGGCTTTTCATCAAGCTAAGCCTATAAAGAATCGTCATACAGCTTGAATGTCAATTAGAATATTTCAGAATATGATGGTAAAGCAAGGCTTGGAATATGTTCTTTGTAATTAAAAATTCCACTTAAGGAAACAGTGAAGCTAATTGTAGGGAATTATAAGATGATAATGATGTATCAAGGCAAATATTTTTATGGTATCATTGGATGTTTTCAAGCAAGATCAATTACTAAAACTAAGTCAATTTTTAACAATTTTTATTATTCACTTTAAAACAAAGCATTTCACATTTGAATTACTGTGAAAAATTAAAAAATAAATATAAATCTTCTTTAGACCACTTATTTTATTTACATAAGTAAACTTGCAGTTATTTCCATTGGTATGAAAGCATTTGGAAACTGAGTAAACATTACATTTTAGAATTTTCTAATAACCCACATTAGGTAAAGCTTTATAAGCATTAATTCATACAAATTTACTTTATTTTTTAAATACACTGCATTGGTATATAAATTGAGTTATTATAGAGCTGCTTTTAAATGGAGTTTAATATAAGTTTGAGACTATCGCAACGGTGACATTGATGATGATAAAACTGAAGTATAGGATTCACTATCTAGTTCTTCATCTCCTTGGTTATTTTTCAGTTCCTGCAGTGTATGAACAAATTTGGACCATTCATCATTCCTTGGCACAGCTAATTGCTGTAAAATAAAATAGAGAAATAATATTAATATAAATAATTAATTTTAATAGGCCTTATATAATTAGGTAAAGCTTTGTAAGCACTAATATAATTTCTTATATATAATTCACTATAAAAAGAAACTACAGTATTTAAATGTTTGAAAAATTAAAAAAAAATAAAAATCAGAAATTATAACAATTTAAAAGTAATAGTAGTATATTAAGCGTTAAAAATAAATAAAATATTATTGTTGAATTTTCATATGATAGGTTTTATTGATGCAAAACTGCAGTAATGACTAATATTAATCAGTGGGATAATTTTGTTTATTAAGAGCATAACATAGCTGTTCAAAATAGTTACCATAAAAAAAAAAATACACTTACCTCACCAACATCATAAACCCACAGTTTACCCATATCATCACCAACCACAACTTGATGTCCTGAATGTGACCATGACACTCGATTCAAAGCAGGACAACCATCAATAACCACACTGGCAGTCGGTGCCTAAATATTCCAGAACAAAAGTTAGCAAACAACCGATTTATTTATTTATTTAATAGAAAAAAACGAGTCAAAGACTTAATGTAGTGTTAACTTACTTCAGTGTCATTATTTAAATTCCACAAGTCCAAACGACCCATTCCATCCACACAAGCAAACAAAGAAGGATGTATAGGTGACCAGCTTAAGTCATATATATAATCTCCATTATCTTCAAAGGAATACAGAGGCTTGTTTTCCTGAAACAAGAGAAATAAAATAAATTAATATGCATTGAGACTTCCTAGTGCTTATGAAAAGCATTTTTTCCGCCATCAATTAATTTTAATAGTGCAAAGGCAATAAAGAATACAACAACACTTAAGAAAACACAGTATTATTGATATGAATAAAGTCCTTTCTTAATAAAACAAGTTAAGCAAGAATAAAATGTAAATTAACATAAAAAATAAAAGAACCAACAAAATTAAAGAAAAAGAACTACAGAAGTTAAAACATGTTTTTTTAATATTTTGAATAAGAACCATTAAAATATGAAAGCACGATGCCTTACAATTTAAAAGAAATTTATAAGAAAACAGAGTTATAATACAAATATCTTTAACCAATCTGAAAGAATGTAGTTTATGAGATGTGAAAATAATATCTGAAAATATTAAACTTTCTATGATTCTCTCTGAAAAAGTTATGACTGAGTCTCGTGGAGTAAGTGTCATTCCACTTAGGAAACAAATATTGGGCCAGTGTGATATATGGTCAGTACAGCCTCCATAAACTGATGACAATTCAGAAGTGATAGGAAGAAGGAAAGTATGATTCTCAGAAATCTGAATCGTTACAGGTAACCTGTTACGTACGACTTCCAGCAGCTGAATCTAATTCCCCAGAAAACAATACTGTATATTGTAGAATGAAGAAGTACCTCAATTTCAGATATCACAGCCCAAAAGAAATAAACTGATAATAGTCAAGCTAGAATAATATACAGGTCTATCAGTCATTCAATGTCATCTTGTGAATGAAAGCAAACAGACTGATGCCAATTCTAAAATAAGGTTGTGGAACTGATACAGATGACCTAAAAACAAAACAATACTTAAAAGAAAAAGCTATAGAAATCTGCAAAAGTAAATGGATGGAATTATAGGGTTTCTCAAGCAGTATTAAATTGTTAACATAAATTTGTATACAATAAACTGCAAATGACAGCAATCAGAAGAAATAAATCCCAAGCCTTCCATTTAAACCTTGAATTATGTAAATTGGCTTTCTCATAACTATGCACAAATACATTACATTTTTCTCTGCGTTGTATTTTGTTCTTTCTTTTTTTCCTATATATTAAGTATTAATAAGCAATGTTACTTTTAACAGTACCTTTACTAAAAAAAAAAATGCTATTTGACATCAGTTACTTTGGGTTTTCACTTTTTTATTATTATTTTGTAAAAGTTTCAAATCATGGGTTTCCCCAGCAAAGACAACATGGTGGGTCAAGGACCAAAGCACATATTGCCAAGTGTAAAAAAAAAAAAAAAATATATAAAAAGTGTAGAAGAATGGTTAGGGATTTATTATTATTATTATAATAATTTCTGTAAGATTTTTAATAATATCAAAAATATAAAAATCTGAACAATCATCCCTTTATTTTCAAGTAGTAGTTTGCTAATTTTTTATTTAAACATTTTATATGGAATTTCAAGTCAGATTTTTAATACCTCCCCCCCATCCCGCCTTTCTTTTTTTCTTAAAAGCTAAGAAAAATAATTCTTAATAAAAGAATTATTAGCAATTAGCATTATTATCAGTATAATAAAGATAAAAAAAAGGTATAAGAAAGAAAAAAAAAATCTAGTATTTTTCAGTGAAATGTCTTTTGTTATGATAGCAATATAATGTAATTCAATTATACATTATTAACTATTTTCTAATCATTTATGGTTTGCTATTGTAAAGCAAGGTGACATAATTCAAATAAGTTTGTTACCTTCAAGCTCCATAGCTTCATTGTCCAATCAAAAGAAGACGTTAAGAATAAATGGGAGAAGTCAATCTGTCCCTGTGCATTGTGGGTATCAATTCCAGTCACTGGACCATGGTGACCTTCAAAAACATCAGTTACTCCAGCCTTACTTCCATGCCTACATGCTATCAAAAGAAACAAGTTTTCATTCAGTTTCTTTCTAAAACCATACATTATCAACATAATTAAAAAAAAAATTAAGACAAGAAAGTTGGATTAAAATCAAAATAGATAAAGGTTGGGAAATCATTCAGATAGGAAAGAATTCATCAATATTAACTAAAAACAAGTGGGAAAACTTCTCATCTTTTTCTTATCCTTAGTAATTCCTTCAAAAATTACTCCTTGTTTTAAAATATTAAGATTACTATTGCAGTGAAATTTTTTTCTTTATGATTATTACTTAAATTTATTTAAAAAAAAGCAGATCCTCAATCACTGAAAAGTTAGAATAGCCTTAACTTGAATGTAGATATCTGCAAGATGAACATTTTTATTTTATTTATATATTTATTTTTTTGAAAAATGAAGTTTCTTATTTCTGCTTTTTCCTTGAGAACAATGCCTCTTTTTATTTTCTTGATATTCCATCTCATATTAATCAAAGATGGTGGCTTTATAGTATTAGCTTTGAAGTTTTCTGTTAATTTTTTTTCCTGTTGTTGTACTTGATGAGAAACAGCTAAATTTTTCAATTCATTTTGTTTTTTTATTGATTTAAATCTTATTTAAATGGAGGGTCATCATTAATTTCTATTATAAAATTTAATATTAAAGTAGAAATGTTACTGACACTCATAATATATTCAAATAATAATAAAATAAAAGATAAAATAAGTTATCGAAATAATAAAGCATTCTGAAAGTTGCAAATTCTGCATTTGCTTTTTTTTTATTGTTTGTACTAACAAATTCTTAAAAGTAATTGCTTGCAATTTTGCAATTACAATATATGACTAATAATAATAACCCTCCTTGTAGACTTTTTTATACTTGGCAACATATGCTTTGGTCCTTGACCCGCTGTGTTTTCCTTGCTGGGGAAACCCAAGTATAGGAACTTTTTATATAATAAAAATAAATGTAGTCTCTAACTTCAGATGTACAGTAAAACACTCAATTATCTGTGGAAATTGGCAGACACCAGAACCTGGATAATTGAAAAACTTGGTAAATCCAAATTACGTTTTATTGGGTTAAATGTGAGGGCAATTAAAATGAAACAATAAAAATGTCATTAAAAATCGGGGAATGTACACAGAGCAATGCGTCGCCACATGCATAAAGTTGTGTTGGAGGTTGGTTTTGACGTCAGAAACTGCCGCTGGATGGCATTAGTGGCACTTTGAAAATGATGGCCCCCTTAGTGCACTAAACAGGAACAGCGTGCTGTGGTACGATTTTTGGTGTCTGAGGGTACCAAACCCATCAACATTCATCAACAGATGTGGACAAAGTATGGCGCTGCCTGTACGTCACAGGCACATGTGTATGAATGGTGCAGGAGGTTCGAGGTAGGTCATTCAGATCTGAATAATGCAACGAGGCCAGGACAATCGCACAGAGTCATCACTGCTTAGTTGATCGCAGCCGTAGACACGATGATTCAAGAGGACCGGCACATCACCATTAAAGATATTGCATTCTCACTTCTGTTGAGCGTTGAGTCTGTCCATCATGACGGACGACCTTTGCTACAGGAAAGTGGCTGAGAGATGGGTCCCTCGCCAACTCACACCAGACATTAAAGTGCGACGATGGATGCCTGTATGCAGCTGATGTAGTAGTACAAGGCTGAGGGTGAAGGATTTTTAAAGCGAAAAGTCACCGGCGATGAGTCTTGGGTATCCCATCACCAACCAGAGACAAAGAGGGTAAGCATGGAATGGCGCCACTCATCTTCTCCCAAGCAGAAGAAATTCTGCTTATAGCCATCGACGTTAAGGTTAAGCTTACCCTTTTCTGGGACCATCGTGGACCAATGGTGGAACATTACATAGATAAAGGGATGACCAGGACCGGGAACATGTACAGGGCACTCCTGACTGATGTGTTGAAACCTGCGATCCGCACGAAACGCCATGGAATCCTTTCAACCAGTGTTCTCTTTCAGCACAATAACACCAGATCACACACGACCCATCAAACAGTAAAAACCATCAAAATCCCTCTGCATACAGTGTCTTCCCCACCCCCACCCCTATTCCCCTGACTTGGCACCCTCTGATTACCATATTTTTGGAGCTATGAAGGAGGAATTCGGTGGACGTGACGAAGAGGTCAACGAGGCACAGCATGACTGGCTGTGCATTAACTCCAAGGGTTTTTTTTTGGCGGGGATACAAGCCTTTGCCAAAAAGATGGGCCAAGTGCGTTGAGAGGAATAGTGACTACGTTGAAAAGTAGCGCAGTGTTCATTATGGTACATCTAATAAACAAGCTGTAATAAAATATTTATCTTTTTCATTTGAATTGTCCTCGTTGTACATAAAAAACCTGTAACAATATTAGAAAAACATTCATGCATGAAGTAAATATAAAACTGAAGTTTTTAAAACTTCATGAGTCCATAATTTTTGTTTGTTTAAACAAAGAATTTTTTTTTTTTTAAAAATGGAATTTGTTTGTACTACAAAGAATCACAATCAATCCGAAAATCAAAAACTTCAATTTTTTTAAATTATCAATTCGTAACATGCATGCTTCATTTTTTTCTAGATTCGAAATAAAAACATTAGTAGATAACATTATGTTTGATGTTCTATCCACTTACAGCTGTAATTATTTTAAATTACATCTCAGGCAGAGCCAATTAATGATAATTATTTGAAAACTCCAACATTAATGAAAAAACATTTTATTAATTTATCTCAGCATTTTTTTTATTATTTAAAAATCTAAATTTAGAACATTACTTAACCTTATTTTATATATGCACCTATTTTAGCAAGTGACACTGAAAAAGGCCTTCATCATTTGTTTCTGTCTAAGTCCATTTTTGGAGGAGACATTTAGAACTTAATCTTATTTTAATCTAGAGTTCTCACCATGATTAGCCTACTATAGTAGCCACGATTGTGACTACTATATTCTGAAATTTATGAATATTTTTTTTTTTACTTTATAAAGATGTACTTTTATTGTGAAATGAAGAATATCAGTGTGAAATTCAATAACACCCATGATTAACTGGCATATTTTTTTAACTTCGAAAATGGATTGATAATCAAAAACAATATTTTACGATTCGATTTTCCACTAATTCTATTAAGGAAAAACAAAATATATCGCTTCTTTTCATAACTTCCATGAGGAGCATACATCTTTCTGAAACTGTAAACTGGCAAAAAAAAAGCACAAATATGACACTGAAACATTTTTATATTTTTGTGAAAAACACGTAGAATGATCCTTTTTGTTCATTCAGGCTAAGCTATGCCAAAATTATTTTTGCATTTTTTTCTTTTTTTTTTTTATCTAGCATTTAGTCTTATAATTGAATTACCGGGGAGTTTCAAGGAAGATATGCTTCCTGTGTATTTAGTGACAGTTAAATCTGTATTTTTGTTTTATTTTTTTTGTTTTTTTGTTAAATTAAATAGAAGGTTTTTTGAAACAAGACAAATACTGTAAAAAAAAAAACAAAAAAAAAAACAATTAAATAAAAACAGTAGTAGTGGATAAGTGAATAATGTTTGTTTGAGTTATGATTTTACACTCAAATTGTCGAAATACTTTCAAAGTGAAATTTATCGACTTTTAACAGGAAAGTAAAAAGGAGAATTCACTTTTTTTTAAATATACAGCTCTATTTTGATGCAATAATGAAAATAGATATCTCACCTGTATAAACTTTACCCTCTTCACTGCCAACGATGAAATTATTAACATCACCTGCTGGAAAGGATAGACAAGTTACAGCTACTGATTTGGACTGCTTATGTTGCAGTTCCATACTATCCTGTAAAAAAAGAAAACAATTATTACTTAAATTTGATTTGATATATAAATATCCTAGCAAAACAAATTACGATTATAAATTTTGATCATAAGCATTGTAGTCATATCTGTACACTTAAATATTATTATTATTATTTCTGTCTTGATAGGTTGGGCATAAGATTTATGGTGAAATAATATTTTAAATCTTCAATACTAACTATTTGCAAGATTTTAAGTTGACTTAATAGCCATTCGGTATACTGCTTTTCATATATACTATTACTGTTGTTGAAGAACTCCAAAAAATCACTTAGTAATATCTAGGGATAATTTTATTATTCTAATGACTGCTACTTACAAAGAACAACCGGATGCCTCTTTAGGGTCGTGCCATATAGGGTCATTTGACCCAATGGAGGTCAGAAATATATTAAGTAGGTCAGAATACGAAATAAAGTCAATGGGATCACATGTCCAGCTCTTACCATTGCCAAGTCAGTTGAAACCTTTGATTGCAAATTGCTCGGCCATCGTAGTAGGTTGAGCTCTGCTTTTTGGACCCGCACAATCAATTATACTCTACGAGAGGATCATTGTTTCCTCTAGCACCCATATTCGGAAAAATCGTTTTCACCGTCAAAATCAATTTTGGAAAATGATATGAACTTCAAACTTTGTGTACATATACCTATTAACATACATGATAATACCATGTATAGACCTAAGAGGTATGCACCTCAAAATCTCGACTTATGGGTCCAAAACCAGTTGGCCATGCTCAGGTCACGTGGTTCCAGGGTGGGCGGGGGGGGGGGGGGGGGAAAGGGGCATCAATAGAATAGTCATGCCAAGGCCTGATGATTGCGGCAAAAATCAGAGCTCAACCTACTACGATGGTCGAGCAATTTGCAATCAAAGTTTTCAACTGACTTGGTCAATTACTCGGCAATAGTAAGAGCTGGACATGTGATCCCATTGACTTTATTTCTTATTCTGACCTATTTAATATATTTCTGACCTCCATTGGGTCAGATGACCCTAAATGGCACGACCCTATACAGGCGTCCGGTTGTTCTTTCTGAATAATACTTTTAGAGAATATTACAATATCACTATCACTAACAGTGGTCTATCAATAGGTAAGTAGGTAGGTCTGTCAATATGTATTTGTCTTCTTTTATTTAATGTTCACAAACTGAACATTGTTAAATATTAAAACATGAGACATGTAATCATATAATACTGAAAATTTCTATAATGTTGTATTACACAAATCAATCAGCATCAGCATTGAAGAGAGACTTGATAAATGTGACGATTTTAATGGATTCTGATATGGTGATATACGTAAGAAAAGTAAAGAGTTCCATAGAACTGTAATAATTCATATGCAAGGTTTTCAATTATTATTATTTAATTATAAATAACTAGATTTACAAATCAATATCCCTTCCATTCTTAAGTTAGTGAGATTTCAAAGCAATGGAAAAATAACTTCTTTGGCTCCAATAAATCAGAAGTATTCATTGACAAGTAAACTTGTAATAAGATCACTAGAGATCATGGAACCAATATTTGATTGAAATTTTTTTGGGTCCATATATTTCTTGCCTTTGATCTCATCACAACATTTATATAATTAAATGGTTTGCCACTGTAATTACACGATCAGTTCTATTACTACTCATTTCATTTTTCATTATAATATTTTGTAAGTTTACAAAAATAAAAAAAAATACTGTATCAAAATCTCTCTCTTTTTCTTTTTGCTTCTCCAATAATCTTGATTTGTTGTTGTATTACATAAATTATTACTTTGAAATGTTTTGCTTTTTTTTTTTTGGTTTTGAAACAATTTACAGAACTGAAACACTTCTTGAGAAAATTCTATATTATTTTTTTTAAGAATTAGAAAAAAAAAAAGTTCCTTCAGAATACAAATCCTTTCTACAATTTAACTTGATTTTTAAAAATTTATTTAGATTAATTAATATATAGAACTAGCTGTACCCGGCATGCGTTGCAATGCCACTCAAAGAAAGAAAGGGCTCGTTGAGAAGGGGCCGTAAATATAAGGTCCCGGTGTCGATCGGGTGTGGGACACTTATGCCGTTGTGTCGCCATCGCCCCACCAGTGTTTGGTGTCCCTGCCCCCCACAGGAGAGAGAGTTTTTCCCTTTTTACAATTGACCTTAAATATAAGATCCCGATGTCGATCGAGGGTGGGACACTTCAGCCTTTGTGTTGGCTTCCTCCCAGCCAAGTGTGGTGTCCCTGCCCCAAATAGGAGAGCGAATTTTTCCCTTTTTTGCAATTGACTTGGGGAGCCCGAGAAGGGGCCCTAAATATAAGGTCCCGGTGTCGATCGGGGGTGGGACACTTAGGCCGTTGTGTCGCCATCCCCCCACCCATATGGGGTGTCCCTGCCCCCCACAGGAGAGCGAATTTTTCCTTATTTGCAATTGACTTGGGGGGTCCGAGAAGGGGCCCTAAATATAAGGTCCCGGTGTCGGTCGGGGGTGGGACACTTAGGCCCTAGTGTTGCCATCCCCCCATCCGATTGGAGTGTCCCTGCCCCCCATAGGAGAGCGAATTTTTCCTTATTTGCAATTGACTTGGGGGGCCCGAGAAGAGGCCCTAAATATAAGGTCCCGGTGTCGGTCGGGGGTGGAACACTTAAGCCTTTGTGTTGGCTTCCTCCCACCCAAGTGTGGTGTCCCTGCCCCAAATAGGAGAGCGAATTTTTCCCTTTTCTGCAATTGACTTGGGGGGCCCGAGAAGGGGCCCTAAATATAAGGACCCGGTGTCGGTCAGGGTGGGACACTTCAGCCTTTGTGTTGGCTTCCTCCCACCCAAGTGTGGTGTCCCTGCTCCCCATAGGAGAGCAAATTTTTCCTTATTTGCAATTGACTTGGGAGGCCCGAGGAGGGGCCCTAAATATAAGGTCCCGGTGTCGGTCGGGGTGGGACACTTCAGCCTTTGTGTTGCCATCCCCCCACCCGAGTGGGGTGGGAGAGCGAATTTTTTTTTATTTGCAATTGACTTGGGTGAAATCTTCTAATCTTCTTAATCTTCTAATCTTCTAATTAGGAGAGTGAATTTGTCACTTTACACAATATTTGTGTAGTTCTTATTTTGACCACCAGGTGGATATTGGGTTTTTCAGGGGTTTTACCCCTTTTCAACCCCTTGGGGGGGGGGGGGTTCTAAGGTAGCCTATCTTTTCCGCAGTGTCCTAAAGAGTAATTCTGCAAAGTTTGGTCCAGATAGGTCAAAGGGCCTAGGAGTCTATAAAGGACAAAGAAAGAAACAAAGAAAGAAAGATACATTCATTTTTATATATATAGATGAGAATGATGTTTTCGAAAACTTCATAGAAAACTTGATGGGGGAAACAAAAAGACTATAATAGAATTAATAAATATATGGCAAAATTATAAGTAATAATTAAAAATAGTAATAACAAATAATTAAAATGGCAAAACATAATAGAGTTGAGTAAACCAAAAAACCAACATGAGGTTCAATGTTTTTTGTTTTTTTTTCTCTCTGTTAAGCCAGTTGCCACTGGTTCAGGAAAAATATTTTTTTGATAGGTAATATTAGCTATTAATAGAAATTTCTAAAGCATACCTGTGGAACAGAGAGCATGTCTAAACTCCAGGAACATAGCCTTCCATCTGTAGAAATACTAATTAGATTGTGAGCATTCTGGGTACCCACAACTTTTATACAGTAAACTGGATGCTGAAAAAAAAATCATTAAAAAAAAATTCGAAATAAGAATTTACAAAAATATATTTTGTTTTTGCATATTGATACATTCAGTTACCAATGACAGAATATAAAAATCAAAATTAAACAATTTAGGGAAAAAGAAAAGAAATGAAGACACGTTAAAAATAGAAAATCAAGATGAGAATCTGTTTAATGAGATTGTTCTTCCATAAAAAGGCTAACAAACTGAATGAAAATAAAAAGGTAATAAAGAAGCAAAATTATTTGCTTACATATTTCGTATTGACCATACACTGTAAAGTGTACACAGAAATTAAGGATGATTGGTTAACAAACAAACAAACAAAAAAATGATAAGTAATGAGAATAAAAAATTTTCAATGACAGCATGGATTAATAAAGAGAATTTGCAGGTTGCATCACCATATGTAATCAACCAACAAAAACTTAAGATTATCCTTTCCAAAAGAGATTTAGTAACTATTACCTGCTGATTCATCTACAAAGACATTTAAGAGCACACAAGATTCACTGTAAAAACAAATTCCAATGATTGTTGGCATTGAATTAACATAATTTTCCCTATGTAATGAGATATAATTTTCAAACAACTTACAATTTGCTGAAAACAAATTAAAAATTGCCTAACTTATATAAGCACGAGTGATGTGTGGATTAGAAACAACTCTGACCATCTACTACATAAGGTCCATTTTCAAGTGTAAAATAAAAAACAAAAAACTTAAAAAACATCATCCAGTACTGAATCGTTAATTTTTAAAAGAAATTCGAAATCCGGTGGTATCTTCAAATTTCTTTTAAAAATTAACGATTCCAGTACTGGAAGATGTTTTTTAAGCTTTTTGTTTTTTTATTTTACACTTGAAAATGGACCTTATGGAGTAGATGGTCAGAAACGTCATGTTTTAACTTGTTGTTTCTAATCCACACATCACTCGTGCTTATATAAGGTAGGCAATTTTTAACTTACAATTTCTTCAACATTTCTTTGTTGTTGTTTTTTTCTTTCAAATTTAATGGGGTTTTTTTTGTTGTTGTTTTTTTCAACCATCATAATCCTTATTAGCATTAAGTAAAATCAGCTCAAATTACATTCTGCAGGGAATGATCCACAATTTTAAATATTGCCTAACTATTTGTCATTTCCTTAAACTTTCTCAGGAAATTAAAATTAAAGAAAGCAATGAGGTTCAAATCTTACTGTATGTGCAGTAGTTGATAAAGGACTTCTCTGAATAGGAGTTCTCTTATTAGTACGATTATCCCACAAAACTATTTGACCGGAATAGGTTCCTCCTATTATTAGATTTGGATGAAATTTGGCAAAAGTAGCTGACATCACTGGCGACTAAGAAATTTATACAGAAATAAACATATATTAAATTTACAAACAAATAAAACAAGCAAAATATTACATCTATCCTATCCATTATTAAAAATACTCAAATATCTTACGGCTTTAATAAATAAATTTGACAAGCTGACAATCATGGTAAACTATATGTAAATTCTAGGTCATTGGAGATTTCGTTGGAGATAGAACAGTAGGTAAATACATGGAGAATGGCTTGATGCAAATAATCTATTGTAATCAATCATGTAAACCAGTGTTTATAATCATCACCTTGGAGAGATCATGGGGAGTATTTTGGGAGATTGTGAGGGTTCTGATAGTGAGGGGGAAAAAAAAAGAAAAGAAAAAAGTTACATTTTAGAATCCATAAATAAAATCTCAAATGTGCTTAAAATTGGAGGGGTGGGAAAAAAGAGATCACAAAATCAATTAATATGAAAAGGGGGTTGGCAACTGCGACAAATCAAAAAAACAAAAAAAAAATATATGTTCAATAGACAGTCATGATGTGGATCTAGTTTATGGTAAAGGGCTAGTATGTTTTTTTTACAAAACTAAACGTCATCACTGTCCCATATAAGAAGGAATCTGACTCAGAAGAACAAGTTTTTTTCTGAACAACAACAAGGTATCAAATTTGCAGGAAGGGTCAAATATAATTTCAAATATATATGGAAAAGTATACACTGACAAGCTGCTGTCGGGAAACAAGACCATAAATGGACAATCCCAGTGTAAATTCATTTTCCTTAAAAAAAAAAAAAAAAAAATTGTCATTTATAATATTTTGGATGTTGACCAACTAAATATTATCTGCAACTCCCATGTGTTCAGGACCTGGAAATTACTGACATCTGATGCTAGATATTGGATCCTTGATGAACAAAAAGGCAATAATAAAAGCAAATTAAATGGAACAAAAAATTTGCTTTATTTGCAGATGCATGAAGCTGTTTTTTAAATGAGAAATCTAAATTTTCGAATTCAATCTACTCCAATATTAGCTTACAAAAAAATTATAATAAAAATTATTCATATGATACAATTAATTAGGTTTTATATAATATTTACAGTTTAGTAGAATTCCTATACATATGATATGGAAAACACTTTATATTAACTAAACAAACTAACTTTCTGAAAGCATTTAAAAAATATTTTACATTAATTATTAATATAATTAATCAATAGAATTCACAACTGTGACATCAAAACTGTTCCTTGTAACATCAAAACTGTCTATAATAAAAGCTTTTAAAATAAAGTTACAAAATTAAAAATTATTAAAACTTACTCCCTCTGGACATACATCTTATAAGCTGAAAGAAAATGTTGTCCCCTTATAAAAAAATGTATATTGGGAAATGTATCTCAAAGCACAGTAAAGGTTGAAGATGGTTATGATGTTTTACAAGCTACAACTTATTATATGAATTCATACAATAAACACCTTATTCTTGAATATGTCTCCTTTCTTGTCACCTTGATTGCAGCAATGGCTTACAAAGTCAGTTTTGTACAAAAACAAGCAAATATTTATTTTCTTTTAAACCTGTTTGTGTATGTTATAGACTGTAAAAGCATATGGGTTATTCATTTGTGTTATTTAAAAAAAAAAAAAAAAAAGAAGGCCAATGTTTACCTGGCAATGGAAAATATATTCTGGTGTAGTTTTCTTAAACTTCATATTCCAAACTAAGGCGACTCCATCAGGATCATGAGGAGAATCTTCATTATTATTATAGGATGCAACAAGTAATTCTGGATGCTGAAATACAAATCAAGAACCTAAAATTGAAGTTCTACATAATAAAACAAAATGAGCTGTAAAATTATCAAACACTACAACTGCCAAAAGTTAATGAGAATGGAAAGATTTAATATGTAATTCAATAGCTTTTTCTCTAAGCAAATACAAAGTATAAACAGATTCAAAAAGTACTTTTTCGAAATTAAGAATCCAATAAAAAATTGATTCAAGAAAAAGAAGATCAACTCATTATGCAACATTCAAGTAGTTTAGCATTTAAATTGATGAAAAAAGTTAATATGAAATAAAGATTATCTTTGATTTGATATTATTAACATTTGCTACCCATTGAAAAGTGAATCAAACAAAGTCACTTTAATCAGTAAAATTAGTGCTTTGTTAAAAAATAATTCACTATAACATGACTGCAAGCACTGCCTATTAGACA
Organism: Thereuonema tuberculata; assembly: GCA_023159025.1. Taxonomy (NCBI): domain Eukaryota; kingdom Metazoa; phylum Arthropoda; class Chilopoda; order Scutigeromorpha; family Scutigeridae; genus Thereuonema; species Thereuonema tuberculata. Next base: position 146,302,695 of record JAFIDM010012231.1, read on the forward strand.
CATATTTCAAAACTTCAAAAAAACTCATGATTTCAGAGGCACTCATTAAACTAATATAAATCTAACAGTGTTGACTCGACTCTGCATGTGATAAAGCACATGTATAATGTAAGATGCATGTGATAAAGCTCAACAGAAGTAATTCATTTCAGGAAGATCGTTTGAAGGAACAGAAAAAATGAGAAAGATGGGTAGAATACAAAACTGTTATTTAATTATATATTCAAATAAGAAATACCATAATGGCAGAAAAGTAAGATGTCTATAAACTTATAAATTAGTAGTTTAGGAGCGACGTGCACCAGCGTTACGTCAAAACAGTTGTCAAGTGATGAGCCATTGATCTTAACTAGTCTTCAAATAAAAATGTATGTGCACCAAACACTATTTGACAAAATCTCACTGATGAGTCCTTGATAGCTTACCGTGTTTCTAAAACTGGCTGTGATTGGTTAGTAATATTTAACATCATTTCAAAATGGCAGCTTCCATGGAAAAAAAAACCAAACACATGGGCAGAATTTTTTTTCTTGAAGAATTGTCAAGGCAAGAACTTTCAAAGGAAGTAAATATATTAAATATTATTTTCGAAACTTTTCATAAAAAAAAAAAAAAAAAAATCTAATTCATCGTCAAAATCACAAGAGTCAGTTTCAATCGGAACAGATATCAGTCATCTTGGCTGATGGAAGTTGACGAGCGATTTGACAGACCATGATGATTCCTGCTGCTAAAATTTGACGACTCATCAGCTGTTTATGAGTGTTAGTCCCCTAACGAATGTTTATGCACAGAAAATATCAGTTGAGGGGAGATTTCACAACCCTCAAAGTTAACAAAAGCTATTCTAAGTGGAATAGAAGGAACTGGTAAGTGAAGGACCAAGAAGTTCAGACAGGAGGGCAATATGAGAAATCTAAAAGATGCAATGAAATGAAAGCTTGTGACCCTAGAGGTCCTTGGAGGTATCAAACTATTAAAATTGTACTACAGCACCAAATTGAACTTCAGATCTGTAGCTTCCATTAGATGGACAAGTTTATGGAATTGCAGGAAACAAGTTCATGGCAGTATTGGAAAGTTTGGAAGGCTAAGCGTTTATAGAAGCTTGTGAAGATGAAGTTAAGGAAACAAGTGAGGCACCTAGTGAGATGGAACTATCATAGGAAGATTACAAAAGCTGTAGATGAAATAAAATATCACAGACTGAATGACAAAATGAGAAAACTTCATAGCATGAATGATAGTTTAAATGAAAAGACCATTGTAGCTGGAAATAAAAGGGGAAATTGCATTGTAGTTCTGTCTGTAATAAGCCTACCTCAGTTCTATAGTTATTACAGGCATTATAAACCCAATCAGCCTTACAGTGTTTAAATCATGAATGTTTTAAAGATTTTTAAGTTAAATATGAAACACACACTTACTTGAAGCAGTGACCGTGTCATGAATTTCAGTAATACAAAGCTCATTAAAATCATGTTTAATTTAAAATCCTATTACTGTTATATTACTTCAAGTCTTTTCTAAAACTTTTCCATATATACACTAAGTACCAGAAAAACTTACAGATTTCCAGTACAGCCATCAACCCTAGCTTTAAATGGCATCTTCTGCAATTTAAATACGTATAAAGGCCTCTGCAATCCGCTGTCATATAATTCACAGCGACATTGGCAATATATCATGTTTTAAGCGACTTTGAATAAGGCATCATAGTAGGTGCCAGACAGATGGGTCATTCCATCTCCGAATCAACATGAAATTTTAATTTTTATATGCAACACGGTAGACGATGAAAATCTCAGGACGATCATGGACAGCATCATCTAGTATACATTGTAACAACTGACCAGCATGCAACATTGCAGCAGATAACAGAATAATTCAATGATGGGGCCACAAATAAATCCATGTTCAGACAGTACAACATTATCTTTATTCCATGGAGTACAGGAATCGACTGTCCTCTCGGGTCCCACTGCTGACCTGATAGCAAAGGTCTCTGCACCTGGCCTGGGCTCTTGAACACCACAACTGGACAGAAGACAACTGGAAAGGTATGAAGGAGTCATTTCAAGCAGATGGGCGATAAAGGGTGTGAAGAAAACCTCACAAAGCAATGGATCGATCCTGCATGGCTCTCTTATAGTGTGGAGTGTTTTCAGCTGGCACGCATTAGAGTCCCTGATACATCTGCAGATATCAATACCTACAGACACTATGTAACCATCCTTGTGGATTGTTTGCACCTATTCATGTCGTGCATTCACTCAGATAAGAGCAGACTGAATCTTTCAGCAGGACAATGCACCACAGCACAGGGCCGAAATCACCAAATTATGGCTTGAACAGCATCCTCTGAGTTTGGCATCATTAGTTGGCCGAGATCTTCATTGGATTTGAATCCAATAGAATATGGGCTGGGGTTCAATCACCAGCAAATATTATGGAACTGTGGACCACCAATAAGGAGGCATGGTGTACCAATCTACACAGTACTTCAGAAAGCACCTGGAGTCCATGACTCATCATCGTGCTGCAATAATCTGATGGAAAGGAGGACCTACACTTACAAAGCAGGTATCTCAGTTTTCCTGGCACATCAGTGTAATCTGATGTATGCTTGGATTGACTAGCATATATTAGAAAGATATGGTAGAGTCCAGTTCAGCAACACATTTTGACAAAAATTTCTGCAGATTTCACAAATCATTCTATGAAAAGACAAATCCAGAGAAAGGATCAAAATATATCATCTTACACAATGGAGAATGCCATTAAAATTAATTTACTCTGAACATTATCAGCCAGACAGACCACAAACATCACACACAGATTCCAATATCGAAAAGGTGGCAGCCAGTGAGTACCCAAACAGCTAATGCCATTGTACATAGAGAACAGAATGGGTTACAGTCTTGAAATTTGCTGCATTACCGAAGTGAAGGAACAGCTTCCTTGACCATATCGTTACAGGAGATGAAACATGAGCATTTCATTTCTCACCTGAAAGAAAGTAAGACAGTATGGTTTGGAAATACCAAAACTCCACCAAAAAAATTTAAAACTGAACAGTCTGCTGGAAAGGAGATGGTTACTGCTTTTTGGGACAGCTAAGTTGTTCTGCTTATCAATTCCTCTATAAAGGATAAAGTGTAAATGCTGCAGCTTATTGAGAAACACTGAATAGACCCAGAGCTGCTATTCACTGGAAATGTCCACAGAGTCCGATGTGTTGTTGATGCATGACAAAGTCCGTCCCCATGTTGCTGCAGCCGGGACCACCAAACTCCATTCTTGGCAATGGGACATTCTCAAACATCCTGCCTTCAGTCCTGATTTGGTGCCAAGTGATTACCACCTGTTTTGCCTAATGAAGAGGTACCTTGTCAGCACCTACCTGAAAAGTGCAGAAAGCATGTTGATGCACTTGTCCCAACATGAAATTAATTTGTGTATGCCCGAGTAATAAAAGTCGTTCAGCTGGGCGCGAAGCCATTGATGAACAGCTTTCTGCACATATAAATTAATTTCATGTTGGGACAAGTGCATCAACTTCAGTGGAAATTATGTAGAAAAGTAGTCAGTTATATGCCCTTTCTTGTGTATATCCTTATATTTGTATAATAATTAAGTTTTTAAGAAAAAAAATACTCAATTACTTTTCCATCACCCCTCATAGTTACACCGTAATACTTTTTTTTTAAGACAAATTTCATAATTCAAACAATAATGACAAAATTAAACTTTTTCTCTGTATCTTTGATGAAAATAGTTGATCTTTATGTTCTCGAGTGTGCTAAACATGAAAATGGCCATTAAAATGCGTGTTTAGCTCTAGTTTTTTAGATATCTCAATTAATCATAATTATCCTTAAAAGCATAATGCATGTATTTATCTTAATGTTTCCCATCGGAGGAATATTTCTGAAGGCACAATCGCTTTGCCTGCCATTTGTATTCTGTTGCTGGTGATTCTCTGATAAGTGTCCAGCAGTAATCTGCCAACATCAATTCACTCCACTTTCCCTGGTACCTTTGTTCCATCTTCGAAATTTCCTGGTGGAAGCTTCAAAATACCAAGTTATCTCGTTTGGTGAATAACGATAGGAATGGAGTCGTGCGTTCACGGAACACACTGACATTTACCAATTGGTCAAGACAATTCCACTGCTGCAATCTAGATGCCAACAGTTCTGCTGTACCTTTAGGCAATTCCAAATCTCTTACCAGATCATTCAACTCACACTCTGTTACTTTGTGTTGCTGTGTAGACTCCTCATTACACTGGAAATCAGGATCTTTTGATGTACTCTGCTTAGAAGGTGATGGAGTAGCATTACAGTCACTGCTGTCCTCGTCACTAAATGTATAAGAATCAGGTGGGATGGAAACAGGTAGTCCATCTCCATGAGGCACTGGACGCAGAGCTGATCTTATGTTATGATACGTCAATGCTGACTTTTTCTTTTTGAAATACCATGTTGTAAGGGAGTTGTCATTCAAAAGTAACAATCATTTACGTGGTTTAATGGTTCTCTCCAGATCATCGGAATAGCAAAGCCCATTGACGATCTTTTACGATTCAACCACGAACGAAGACCTGTGGCACAAGATATGCAACATATATGAGGGACTCAGGGCTCGTCTTGGTCACCTTCTCTTTTGCTGGGCACTGCGAATAAAAATAGGCTTCCAACACTGCATGATGTGAAGTAAGAGGGTTAGAAACGCTATGCTGTTTAACATATGTGGGATTTCCACGGCAATTTCAGGACAGACAAAATGAATTCTTAGCACTAACTGATTCTGAATTCCCCCCCCCCCCCCAATATCTATGAAACTAGAGCTAATCTGAGATTTTAATGGTCATTTTCGTGATAAGCATGGTCGACTTAGTAAAGATCAAATGGTTATGTTAAAGATACATTTTCATGGTTGCCTAGTGTTATTTTACCATATCAATAATCTGTATAAAATGTATAAAATTAATTATAAAAAAATTAATTTATAACTTCTCAGACTTTCTAATTACAAAGCCAAAACAATTAACTTTGAAAGTTTTATACCTTTGACACTATTAGCAAAAACATTATTTCTACAGATTTAAACACTGAAATATGAAACTAAGGCTACCCAGCTCAAGAGATAGAACATGTTATCTGAAATTTTAGAAAAATAAAAAAGATTTGTATTTAGTATCTTGCAAGAAGACCTGACTATCTGAGTTTTCATAGACTGAATTAGTCATTTTAGTAATGCTAAATCTTTTACGTGATTTACGTAGAGACAAATGACTACTGAATTAAATCATATAAACTACATGATCATAGTTCAGCAATGTTTTTCGCCCAAAAAAATAAAAAATAAAAAAAATATAGGAACAAAATAATTCAACTAACCTGTGTTGACCAATCTAAACACGTTACGCTTCTGTTTTTCGACCACCGTTCATCATAAAAATAGCGATTTAATGACAGCTTAACTCCTGATTTATCATCCCTGAAATGATAATTTTATTTTTACTTAATAAAATTTGTTTACCATTCAGTCTACACAAATCATTTAATTTGTGAGGAGTATATTTTGCAAAGATTTCCAAAATTAAAGGAACATTGTCTTTTTAAGTTCTATATAGGCTACTTGATTTAACTAAGAGAATCCATCTGAAGTGATACCTTAAACTTCATTTAATGACAACTAATTCTCATTGACATTCAATAGTCTATTACTTAGTCCAAATGTAGCTGAATCTAAAGTTACTCAAAATAAAGAGCTGTGGATTGTAGTCCACAAGGTGTTGAAGAAAGTAGCAAGACCTTTAATGTCCTACATTGGAAATCACTTATAATC
>JAFIDM010012231.1:146308560-146319240 GCA_023159025.1 Thereuonema tuberculata
AAAGTAGCAAGACCTTTAATGTCCTACATTGGAAATCACTTATAATCACTTATATAAATAATTTCTTATCAAATGCGAAATGAAAATAATGAACAGGATTTTTATTTATAAGTCACCAGAATCTGCAACTGAAATATGTCGGAAAAATGCAATGTTGTGAAAATGAAGCAACTATCAATAAAAACTGATGACTTAGGTATACATCAACAGCAGTTAGCAGATACCTGCTATTGGATTCATCCTTTAATGTTTGGAACTTCAACAAACTAAATGTTCACAAAAATCAATCTGACATTATAGACTGAAAATGAAATTGAACACAAATTAGTAAGCTATTTTTGATCAATGGTTCTCAATCTGGAGTATTTACAATATTCCCTTTTGGGATTGCAGGATATTTTATTAGGAGAATAATCAAAATTATCAAATTCTTAATTAAAGATACAACTTTAATTTTCGTAAAACTTTTACTACATTAAAAAAATGCTTAATTATGTTTATTAAAACAAATTTCTTTTATACTTCTGTACATCCTTAAACATTTTTAACCATTCTTAAATAAATAAATAAATAAATAAATAAATAAATAAATAAATAAAATAATCATATTTTAAATATTCTTGGAACAATATTTATATAACAAACCTCAATGACTGTATAGCAGAAATTATTGGAAAAGTACAGAAAATGTAATTATGGCCTTTTTGCCAATACATCAGCAAAATTCCTGACATGCCTGACTGCAATCAATTATATGATTTTTGTAAAGCCAGCTAATCCTCCATTGTATCACTACTAGTGTGACAACAATCCAAGAACATTGCATTCTGTTTTAACCAATATTGACAAACTCTCCGACATCACAAAACAGCCAGAGACTGTTGAACGACAACAGAAAACAGGATTTCAGATTCTTCAGCAGAAAGCACTGGCCTAAAAATAACTGAAAAGCTCTTTTTAAAAGGACTGTCTTGATGAAAGATGTCCTTTATAATATGACATCTTGCTTGCACTCATGTTATTTTACTAATCTAAAATAAGCAACCTGAAAGTCCTAATTTATCTTAGCTTCAATAATTACACATCATCATCATCATCATCATGAAATAAGGGGTGGAGAGTTCAAATGTGCAAAGCAATTACTTTCGAATTAATCACTTCTGACCAGTATAGATGGTTGAATGCTTTGAATATGTTGCTTATACCACTACCTCATCTGAAAAAAGCCTAATGCCAACAAGATAATGGTCAACAACCTTTTAGGAATATAATAAGGCTGGATTTAAAAGATACCACACGGCTTACAAGATTACCCATGTCCCAATAATCCATCATCTTTGAAAAACCATTTGTATATCCTTAACTGACCCAAAATAAAGCTGTATTGTGGGACCAAGTTTATGAAGCTATTGTGGGTTAACATGCAGACTAATATCAAACTCTAAGTCTATTGCAAGCTGTACCCCACTGCATGCTTTGCAAGCCATAATTTCTCAATTGTCAGTTCTTCAATTTGACTATATCCCTGTAGATAATAAGACTGCATTAAATTATAAATCAATCTGCATCAATTCTGTATGATAAATTTCAGAAATTCATTCCAATGCTTTTGAGTGAAGCAATTTCAGTGTTTCAACTTGGTAGCTAGGATTAGCCAATGGACAAATTTTTAAGATTTTGAATTAAAAAATCTAAAGTGCAAATTAAAAGTTACACTTATTTCTTATTGAATCTATTTCTAATGTTTTTGTGCAAACGGTCGCTTCGTATTTCTTACAGTTGCATGTAAATACATTCATTATTGTAAATTAAAAGTTTTTAAAACTCCAGAATACATTGCCTTTTAATCAAAATGAATTTTTAATTTTTATTTAAGACTATCTAAAATAATCTAAACCAAAAAGAGAGTGCAACAGCAAGGAAAAGGATTGGATCTCTGAGATGAGGGCAAATGATGCTGCAAGCAAAATTTCAGCCTTCACAACATGAAGGCTATCGGAATTTTTGAAAAGGGATAAAATCTCTTGAGAAGCAGCAAATCTGAATGTAAATAAGCTATTTACACTATTCACTAATCATCTGCAGGGAAGAGAAAAGATTTTAAAAATAAACTCAGCTTTACTGAACCAACTTAAACTGTTTAATGTAAAACATATACCATTCCATAAGTAATAATTCAGATAAAATTTTAAAATAATAATCCATTTCATAATTCCTACAAAATTAGTCTTGAGCACAAATACTTGCAAAATGTAGACAAGAGAATTCACCTTTTGGAAGTAATGTGTTAGATTTAAAAAGCTTTTGTTTTGAGAATGACCAAAAGTCATTAAAGAATGTTTATTAAAGATGGCATTGAATGAAATGTCAAGGTTTTTCAGTACCAAAGAAATTTAAAGTTCTTATCTTACCCTTCCATTTCTTCTCCACCTTGATGTGAATAATCAACAGAAATATCAATATTTTCATATAAGGCACGTTCTACAACTCTAGCTGTTCTATTGAAGAAATTCTGGAAGTCTTCTGTCATCATTATTAACTCTTTTTCTTCTTCACTAAGTTCCCGAGCTGCAAAAAGAAGTTCATATTAGTTTCATTCCGAATGGTAAAGAAATCTTAGGGATAATTGTTACAAGATTATTATGATTAGAAATCTATCTTGTTACAATACAGTTAGGGTTCAAATATACCTCATTTTAAGGAATAAAGAACTATTGCCGTAAGCACTATTACAGTAATAGTTATCAACATCAATATTGTTTTTTAAGTCCACAACACTAAAGATAAAATTTGAATGAAAGGTAATCATATGTTAAATGTAAACAACTGACAATTTGAAGTTGAAAGTTAACAAATTATATAATAAAATTAAGAACTATAGGATTCTTCCATTGATCCATCCATTATCAATTCAACAAGTGAAAGTCAGTGATTCAGCATCTCGGCTGACAATGTAAATTGTGTCACAAATACAAATAATCTTCCCTTGCATACAAAACTACCATCTCTTCCTGGTCCCAAGCATTCCTGATTGCAACTTTTAGATCATTCAAGTGATGATACTGCTTGTTTCGGCCATATACAATGTTTGCCATCCAACCCCACAGGTTTTCAATTGGGTTTAGGTGAACGGGAGGGCCATGGAATGACATCAATTTTCTCTTTTTAAAACCACGCTTTGGTTGATTTTGAAGCATGTATAGAAGCATTGTCTTGTTGATATTGCCAATTTGGCCCTCCTAGAAGGGGTCCAAATGGTTTTAAATGGTCATACATAAGGTTCTGATGTTTTTTTAGAGTCCATCTTGCCTTCCACAAACACTATATCTGCCTTACCTCCTGCCCCAAATGCTGCCCACACCATCACTCCACCCCCACCTTGTTGTCTGCTTAATCTTATCTTCAACGGAATGCGTACATCATGCCAGTATGTGAAATATCAGTCAGGGCCATCAAGACAAAAATGTTTTTTATCAGGAAAAACTATTTCGTTCCACCTTTGATGCCATATCACTGTTTTCTTAGCCCAGTCAAGTCGGCTGGAACGATGAGTGGCAGTGAGCTTCGGTTTAGCTTTCAGTTTTACAAACTTCATGTGATTATTTGACTTTAAGCTTCTCCATACAGTTTGGTGAGATACAGTCTTTGGCAACACACTAGCAATTTCACGGGTGGACATCTCCTCAGACGCAGCAAGATCTTGAATTCTCCGGTGGTCCCGAGGTGTATCTGTTTGGAGGTCTACCTATTTTTTTTTTTGTAGTTCCATAACTATCACCTGTCTTGATGATATTTTGAATAAAAGCCTGTGAACTATTTAATTCTGAGGCTATTTGCCTTGTTGACTTTTTTTGACCAAGGAGAAAATACATTTTTCGTATTTCTTTCTCAGTTAATGAATTTCCACGAGGCATAACACAGTGGCATATGTTGCTACAAAAATTAAAGGATTACATACTTTTGCCACTTTTAGTTATCTTTATGCAAATTTGGAATATTCCATTCACTTTGCAGGTGTCAAAATCAAAACATTTCGTAGCGAGTTTATATTTTCTTTACAGTTGAAAATTAATTTTATTTTTTAATTTAAAAACTACTCAAAATGTTTGAGATATTTAAATGGTACATGAATTCATTTCTTTTAAATAGACTAATAAAAAAAATTGGAAGTAAACAAATCTTGTAATGAAAAGTTATTTGAAATACTTGGGTGAGTTTATACTTTCTTTACAGGATGTAACTGTTTATAGAAGAAATCTTTCATAACTAGACAGCTGCAAAAGATGCTTCCAAAGATTTTTTCGATTCTAGAAACCCTGATATCAACAAGAGTAGCATAAATAGACTAGCTGATTGTTGGCAAAGAATATTGAATCAAATGGTGCTTATTTTGATTAAAAAAAAATTACTGTGCTAAGTTATATATTACGTTGAGACAAGCCAAGATGCTAATCCATGGACCAAACAATAAACGATCCTCCGAACTTTTAAGATTACGGAAAAAGGAACTTGGTATTGTTGTCGGTCTACTTACTGGACATTGTCGTCTAAACAAACATTTATAGCTTTTAAACTTAAAAGACAACCCAGTCTGTAGGAGTTGTCATTCAGAAGAGGAGACTTCCTCACACATCTTATGTAACTGTGAATACTTCACAGCGCTAAGACTTAAAGACTCTACTTTCTTAGAACCAAAGGATTTGTTTACGGTCCCTATAAGCAAACTATTGGCGATTGCCGTAGCTACTGGTCTTTTGGGGGATTAAAGATGGGGAAAGTACAATAGACCTTAGGTGGCAGTGCTAGGTATATTTACCACCCATCTTCTACATTACATTACATTATATATTACGTTGTGAACAACCTATTATAAGCAAAACAATTAAACTTCAGGAGAATAATTACTTACGTTCTGGTGTTGGCTCTTCTGGCTTGACTGCTTCTTCCACAGATGTTTGGGCAGGTTTCACCATTTCTACATGTGGCATTCCTGGTAATTTTCCATGATAGATGGGAGGAGAACTGTCCAGCGGTGGTAGAGAGGATCCTTCGTCATCATCACCTTGCAAGTCATCATAAACAAGAACTAAAGGGTGAATAAGTCTTGAAATGTTTCGTTTCTGCCAATCTAATCTCTTACCATGCTATCTTTAATTAAGTTCCAAGTATAAAAATCAATTAAAGTTATTTTTGAAATATTAATTATTCATTTATAAAATAGTAAAAACTTTGCCAATCAATTAACAATGTAATTGTAAAAATTCACTTTAAAATTAAAAATGACTTTAAATAATAAAATGTAAGCCAATGGATGATTTATTGTACTTATGTTTAAATGAAAATATAGGTTGCACTTACAAACAACAATCACTGATAGTTTTGTAGAAAAACTAAATTTAAGGGCAAAATATATACATAGGACAAAGCAAAGCATAAATACATAAATAGAGTTACACAAAATCCTATCTTTATATTTTACCCTGATGATGATTTGTTGTTTAGCTCAGGAATGAAGTGCAACCTTACTTTGTCACTGCATTTTTAGCTTTGCTTCATTTAAAATTTGCAATTAAAATAAGCGCTATTACAATTATTTACACAGAAAAAAATATAGTGCCAGCTACTGTAAAAAAATTTAAATTTAATGCTTTCATTTTTTTTTTTTTAAACAAGAGAATTTCTTAAATTTTGAAAAAGTTATAAAAAAAATAAATCTGCATTTACCTTTTTTTTTTTTTAATAGCAATAGTGGAAGAGATTAAAATCAGCAGAAAGAAAAAGCAACATTTATTTGTGCATTTTTCACAAAACATAAGAAAAAATATAAAAACTTACCTTCAAATAGAAACCTGACCCTCATTGTGGCAGAATTTTATAGTTTAAAATAATATTTTTAGCAAAATTTAAAATTTACACATCCTACAGTACTTATAGATTATTTTTACAAAAGAGTTCCGTAATAAACAGATTTCTGATGTGATAAAACTGCAAAGAAATTTTAGAATAAGCTTCATTAGATTTCTTGAATTGGGAAGCCTTGGAATAGAATTAAATTAAAAAAAAAAATAATCCTGCTTTCATCTTCTATTTTTGGCTGTAATTTTCTCCTTTTATCTATGGACTAGCCGAGAGACTAAAATTCGAATTCAAAAGTAGCCATTGTGGAAAGAATGACTAAGATACAGTCACCTCACACTCAGTGAAATAATATTTTAGCATCATCTATAAAATATAGAACCTAGATTTGAGTGGGGTTTTTTTATTCTTTTTGTTTAAAAAAACGAAAAAAAACAAAACAAAACATCTTCATGTCATTTTAACAAGCTGTAAAAGAAATTTAATCATCTGGTTGTCCTAAGCACATTCTTTAAAATTTTCAGTATTTAATTTGCTTTGCAGACAGTTTAAAGTATTGCTAGTAAGAATAATTTGTGTTGAGAATGAAAATAACTTAAATTATTTTAATAGATTTAAAATATTAAAATAAAGTTTAAGGTTTTTGACTCACAATTTTTATTATTTCTCGTTTTCTTATATTGCATGATTATATGCAACAACTGACTTACGAAACAAGGTGGCAATCCTAATGGAGGATGATATAGATAGTACTATACATAATAATATATCAAGATGAAATTTATTTAAACCAGCTAGTCATGGCTGTGACAGAAATTTTATTGCAAAAAGCTTCCAAATGCAAGATCAGGCAAATCCATTTTCAATATAATTAGTTATACCACATCAGAAATTATTATATATCCCATGACCAAAACATAAAATTTCTGAAGAATTCTGAATAATATTAAAAACACTTCTATGAAAGAAATTTGTTGTTCAACTCAACACTAACTGAATATGTATTAAGTTAGCTAAAATTTTTCTTAATTGAACTACTTTTATTTCACCTAATGATGTATCTGCCCATTGAAACATGATTATTTTGAAAAACAATAGTAGCAACAAAGAAAGCAGGAAATTTGTTTGTGTGTGTTTAATTTTCAAGGATAATTAAAAGGCTGTAGTGTTGTGAAGCAAGAAGTGATTAATTAGTTTAACTTGAAAGAATAAATATATAAGTAGTTTTACATTCTTTGATTCTTGAAAATGAAACCAAAATATGTCACGAAAGCATCTGAGACTGATAATTTCTGTGATGAAATGATGAAGAATTCGGCTATTAAGTTTAAACACTGCTATTTTGTCCTAACATAAATAACAATCTTCCTTAAAAATCTCTTCTTTTTATTTTGGTCAGCCCAATGACTGAGATGAAATTGCAATGAGTGATCATTAAATTTTACTTGAAGCTTTGTAAATGTAGCCTATGAAAGCAAAATATCTATTTTGACATGATTACAATAACAAAACCTTATCATATTTTCCAATTTTTTTAGTAATAAGACCATCTGCAATAAAATGGAATTTCAAAATAGATTGGACTGTTCTTTCACAGTACCGAGTGATGGGTTGACAATTTGATGAAATGAAAGTCAACTACAGATATAACCAAACCATTAATGAATTTTTGTGTTGGTTTCTCTCTTTTTCAAATTAATAGATTTCTTTTTTTCAATTACTATTCATCCATTGATTTTCCTTATTATTCTTCCATTTATATTCTATATATTCAAAAGGCTGTAGCATAGTAGTAATCTAAAATTTTATCAAAGCTGTTTCATCTATCTTTAATGATGCTACAACAGTGTACTGATGCTAGGAAAATTACTTTGATAAAGGAATTTTGTAAGCAGCAATGTGAGACTGATTGGGGTAAGGTTTTAAGCAGTAATGTGAATCTATGTCGAGACTAGATATTTCAGTGAACTGCAATTACGATTTATGTGCCTAAGATTTTGAACTGTTATTTTAAACATTAATAAAACTATGAATAAATATTTTTATTTTTTTATTTTACTTGTTTTATTATCATTGTAGAGAGATAGAGCTGCAAGTTCTGAAACTGAGAAACTATCACTTCAAGAACATGATTCGCAGCATTGCCATCATATTATGCATATCTGTTTTGTAACTGAAAGAATGGAACAATGAATGATATTATAAGATAAGGTATACAGATTGCTGTAAAACATATAAACAATATACTGAACATTAATCTTCCAATTCAGTTCAGTTGTAGATAGGATCCAGACAATGATTATCAGAAATGTTATTTAAGATAAAAAAATTGGAAATGGTAGATTATCCAAAATCAGAAAAGTGAGAAAAATGTTAGAAAGTAATCATAAACTTATGGATCGATGGTTGTGGTGCTTGGCTGCTCTGCCATCCACACTCACCACACATAATCATAAACTTCTTTTATGTTTGGCTTACTGATTTAGAATTGTGATGTAGTGGTTTTGATTCTTTGCTTAAACACTATGAAATAAAAAGCTTGAATGTTTTTCAATAGATGAAATATCTATAAACAAGAAAAAAAAGCTTTTTTTCTTATTATATATCCTTAACATACATTAAATTTGACTATTAAATATCTATAAAAAGCAGAGATTTTGTTACAGCTTTTCCCTCCCCCCCAATCTCAATTTGCATCATTATGAAATCACCATACTACTAGTTTTCAGTAACTCATTATAATATGGATCTGGAACTTATGCAGCATAACTTGTATTCAATGTAAAACAAATGAGTACTTTTCGTAATGGAACTTAAATATGATAATACATTAAAAATATCTTGATAAAGAATATAAAAATAATCTGTCTAACTGTAATTTACTCCTTTGCTTTTTTTCATGAGGGAGGTCAAAACAGAAATAAGCAAAGCTATAACGCTGCAGATATTTCCTTGTAGCTTTTAACATTTTGAAATTGACTTATCACATAGCATAGACTGTATAAATTACAATCCCTTGTGTGCAATACATACATTTTTTTATTAAATAAATTCCATTCTAATCAAAATATGTACTTATATATTCTTAACATTTGTATATGAATATGTCAGAATAACATCGTACAGAAGAGACGTTCTCTTCAAATTTATGCAAACTCAGGAGACGATAGTTTAAAAGACACTGGGACAATTTAGGCAAAGGCCAATTGAATGAGCCTCTTGAGGAAGGAGACAAAAAAAATCCTTGAAAACAAACTAATTAACACGGTGGCAAGATCTGCAGCACAACATAGTAAAATATAAGTGTCATTTTAAATATACATTGCAGTAAAAAAGAAAAGCATACAGCAAAATATCAATCCTGAACATTCAAAGCAATAGCATAAAACAACTCTTAAAATAATAAATTATGATTATTGCTTAAAATAAACTGCAAGATTAAAGATGTGACCACGATTTTGTTGATGAGAAAGTTATTATGTTCATGTAAAGAAAAAAAAATTGAAAAAGCAAATGAAATCTTTAGCAATACAAACAACGCTTCTACAGTTTAAAAACAATATAAAATCTCTGAAAAACCACAAATTACAATTATTAAAAGGATAAAGTAATTGTCAAGTGATGCAACAGGGCCACATTAAGGTTTTGTTTCTTTATGTTCCTTCTCAGTTATAAGCACTAAGTACATATTCAATTCATGTAAGTAATTTCTTATTGTTGTAATTGTAGTTTCTTAAAATTATATATAAAAAAAAAAAAACTGATAAAAAAAATTTCAGCTTAGCACAATCTGATTCATTTTGCTAAAATTCATAATTTTATGCGTTAACTTTATTTGTAAATAGAATGCACGTATTAAGATCGATTTAATGTACGAAGATAAATATGAATTGATGAAAACATAAACACGCACAAAATAAGAGCAATTAAAAACATTTACTGCGGTTAAAAATAGTAAATGATTAATTTCGGCTGCTCCATGCAGTGGACTGTTTCTATATTGCCAAGTATTTCTACATATTATTGGTCTTTATAAAAGGTATCTTACTTTTTAAGAACATACATACAGGTATGTTACTTATCTACTTTCCTTTTATCTTGTAGAATTTGAAGTAAATTTTACATCCAGTTGTATTGATTTTTGGAAGGCACAAAATATATATTAATTATAACTATTCTTTCTATTTATTACCAATTCCTTTAATATTACTCTCTTTATTACTTTTGTAAGCATTCATTTATTTTATAGTGTTTACTGCTCTGTCGTACATGGGAAGAAAGCTTTACATTTTAAGAAGTGAACTTTTGAATTCGTATTTTAACATGCAGTACATGTGCCAGAATGGATACAGAACAATAATAAATATACCATATTTGTAATTTGCCTCAGGATAAAACTCTTCTGGCTAGATTAAATATATTTCATTCAAAAATATCTGTTTACTTGCATCATCAAACCATCTAACTTGAATGAAATTCCATATGCAACTACCTTCCCATATGCAAGTGATTAGAGTTTAGTTGTCAAGAAACATCACCATCACATCCATTGGCTTCATGGAAGTGTCCATCTTGTTGTCCATATAAGGGCCCTCAGTATCTTATTAGACACATTTTGCTTTGCTGAACTGTTGCATTCACTTGAGTTTACCATCAGTAATGCTTCAATGATGCACTTGAAAGACCCCCCCCCCCCAAAAAAATTTGCAGGATTTTCAAAAGAGACTACATCATGCGATTGCAAGAATTTGGCTTGTCGTGCCATCTGGGTTGTAGTGATACTTCTGTGGGAAGGTGCTGGAATCTGTGGTTTGTGAGGGCACT
>JAFIDM010012231.1:146323907-146342382 GCA_023159025.1 Thereuonema tuberculata
AAAAAAAAAAAGGTGACATCATCTTTTCTGTTGTAAACTTATCTTCCTGCTTACTTTGATCAGACTATTTCTTTTTGAGAGGAGGAAAATATAAGCCAAAATGCTTGTATCCAAAAACAACTATAACAAATCTGTACAGCTATATAATTCAAAGTTTAGAGAAACTTTATTATATTTTCTCAAATGTTCGAATGAATGGAATATAGTATATTTGTGAAAACCTTAATTATCAATCGGAAAATCCCAAAAGTTTCTTAAAACACACTCTTAAAACCACTGCTGAAAAAGGGATAAATGCTTTGTAATGAAAAATGAAAGAAATCTCAGTGTGGCTTAAAACTATTATAACATACCTAAATGTGCTTACAGACACTTTATAAAATTACTATTTTTATAAGCCAAAAGAAAAAAAAAAGTGCCTGTAAAAAAAACAAGAACAGAAAGTAAGAATAGGCCAAATAGTTTCAACACCTAAGATATGACTAACTATTATTAACTGAACAGTCAAAAACATTAGTATTAACTTTCAAAAATATCAATCATTCTAGTTTCTTTAAAATGTTAGTTTGTATGAATTTCTAAAATCATATAAAATATGTATTAAAAATAAGGGCAATTTTCGTTTTTTCTTTTTTTAATTTTTAAGTTGCAGTAAAAATTTCACCAAATGTTTATTTCAAGGACTTACAAAATACATTAACTCAAGTTAAATTTGCTTAAAGAGTATTTACAATGACTGAAATTTTTGTTTGATAACTGTATTTCATTGTCACATATAGTCAGTATCTCTGTGGACTATTGAGCTTAAGCTATATTCAAAAGACAAGTCATTTTTATTTTAAAAATAATAATGATATTTAAACAGGTGTCCTAATGCTCTTCTGGATGTCAAGAAAAAATAAATAATAATAGTAAGGAAATTTAGATGATGAGGCTTAAAAATTTTGGAAAATTATGAATACTACTGATAATAATATTTCATAAGATAAGTAAGTTATGTCTTAACTTGCTTAGCTGAGCACAATTTTCAGAGAAAACAGGGAAAAAAGACAAAAAGTTAGACAATAGAACTAAGAAGGAGTGTGGGCAGTCAACTGCATAGTTTTATTTGGCCGAAGTCTATTTCCTCAAATCATGTATCTCAAATCTAGTTCATAAATAAAATTAAGGATAAGTTCAAAGAGAACATAATGCCTACTTTTTTTCAAATGTTGCTTCTTAAAAATTTCTTTATGTTTTAGCCTAATTTCTAAAGAAAGTAAGGCTCAGCAGATCACACATTCTATACATAGCACCTAATTGAACTGCTGGACAGATTTTGAAACTTGTTATGCATCTGTGAGGACTAGGGATAATCTAGTTCTCAACTTTTATATCTGAAATCTTTCAAAGTAGGCCTCTGCTGAGAAATGAGGGGGAGAAGGCAATAAAAATCCCCACAGAAAAGCATTATAATATCAACAATGGATTTCTACCATATTCTGTAAATGTCTTAAAACATTGTGAATTAATCCTTTCAGCTAATCCATTTTCATGATTTGATAAAATTAAAATTAATCTTATATATAAAATTTCTACTGCTTGTACTCAGCAGTATATAATTACTGTGTTATAATTTGAGTGTAAATGTAAACTTTTCGCTGTATTCATTTAGAATAACATTTTAAGGAAAGTAGGTTTAAGTTCTTTTGAACTTCTTATTTTTATTTTTATTTTAAAGTTATTTCATTTATCAAACCACACTTAAATGGATTCAGGATTAATATTCATTATTTAAGACAATGAAATGTTAGTAAAAGATAGGAAAGAAATCCACTGTTTAGATCTCAACATTTTTCTAAGGGCATTTTTGTTGCCTTCTTGCACTAATTTTTCCACATGACTCTCTTGGAAAAGATTTCAAACAGTAAAAGTTATATCTTCTCTAGTCTTAAATAGACAAGATAGTTAAGTTATTTGAGCTTCAAGAAGATACATCAAGAAGTTCAGAAGTTATAGTGAGACATAGAGTGTATGATCTGATGAGTCTGGTTTTGCTAGGAAAGTATGGTAAGAAAATTGATAGCAATAAACATACCAATTATTAAGAAGAAATCAGGGAGCAAAAATGATATATTGATTCAAGAAGCAAATAGACACAAAATGAAAAAATAAAAAAATAGTGGTATTCAAGAGAAAGTCAGCAAGACTAATTTATGACCTTATTAAATAATTGGAACAACCAAGATTATGAAAGCTAATCAATGAGAAAAATATATCTTAGATAAATGGGGTTACAAAAATGAAATTAAGATAGTTTGAATCAAAGACAAATGTGTGGAAAACAAAGAAAAATAAACGTTGAAGATCAATTATCCTAAAACAGATCACTCACAGTGATCTACTATTCTGTCTTATCGTTGGGTATATATCCATCTCCATGTAATATTTATTTACAAGATGAGAAGATAATTATGATTGCATAAATGAAGAATCTTTCAGAATACATTTACTAAATTATGGTTCAGTATCTATTTTCGAGTTTTGTTTGTTTATCTGCTGATAACTGACTATAAAAGCTGCCAAAATGAAAACTGTTGTTGTAAGTGGTCAAGAGCTCAAAAACAGGTAAATTTGACCTTCAACCATTGTTAAAGAAGTAAGTAAAGTCAGTTGGAGAAAAGGCAATTTCTCTTTTTTTTATTTTTTTTCCTGATACATTTTTAATTATGTAAGAACAATTTCAAGCTTGTTTGTTGCAGTCATGGTTCCAACTTCAAAAGACTGCAATTGTCAATAAATAATTTCAAATCAATAAATATCTTAAAAAAAACTGGGGGGGGGGATAGGTGGAAGATTTATTAGGATACACCTCCTCTTAAATTAAAAGCTTTAACAGAGAATAACACAAGCACATTTTAAAAGGAGATACAGAGGGCACATCTGTCGAAATTAAAATTTTTTTTTTTTAAAAAAAGAAACTGAAACTAACAGAATCACATGAACTTGGTTTGAAACAAAAAATGAAAGAGGTGTGGGTATAACCATCTGAAACATTGACGATTTAATTTTTTTTCTGAGCAACATAAATCAATATTTCCGATTTCACTACAACTAACTCTTCAATAAGAAAAGTTTCTCAGCCAAATAAGCATTTCAAATGGCAAGTGGCTGAACCACATGTCCTGGGAGGGCTAAATGTTAAAAATTTAAGATGCTAAGAAATCTGCTAATTAACTTTCATATTAACCAAATAAATTCTCGGCTTTAATTTGAATTTGATAAGAGTAAATGTACTTTAATACCAAATTCAGAATCATTCAATCTGCAGGCTTTTATTTACATTTAGTAGAACTTGAGAGTAAAAGACAGATATTAGAGACATGATGGGGATGGTGGTCAATTAACTGTTAATAATAATTAATGATTTTGTAATTGTGCAAAACTGGAAAACACTGAACAAGAGCTGCAGAGTTTTCAGTATGGACCAAGAGGTAGGAATGCACAAAGGAGAATGAACTCGCAGGGCAGCCATTACTGTTTAGTTAAAAACTAAAACTGTCATTGTATTTAGTCTCTTATTTTACACTGAATTCTAAAATTTGCAATAATAAATCCCCCAAAATTAAATAATGATCAAAAAATGCGTGCGTGTATATATATATATATATAGATGCGATTCGAAACTGTTTCATGTCGGGGGTCAACATTGTTTACGAAAAGCAGTTAACCAGAACTTCAACAAAACACATTTGAGAATGGCTGCTTATGGATACAATGGCGATTCAAGTCAAGAAACAGTATGGCAAGTATAAAACCTTTTCCTTTTTTTTTTTTTCTGCTTTTCCTTGTTTTATTTCTACCAACATAATATATATAAAATAAAGTATTATGACTATTGTTTTATTATGCTTCAAGTTTAACCATCATTACATACAAACTTAAAATTTCATGTGCTGAAACTAAACCCATATCATTTCCAGCATAAAATTTTTCAAAAATGAAGTTTATCACAAAGGGTGGGTGGGTGGGCAAGGACTTAACCAAAATTATTAAGTAAATTTATGAAATGACTATGAGCCTTTGATCATGGTGAATGAATAATATGGGAAAGGCACCATTTTTCATCCCTTCATCTAATCATTGTGTGAAATGGAGAGGAAGAGTTAAGACTACATACGAGATATTTTAGTATGAAAGAAATACGCTTGGGAAACAGAAGGTGGAGTAAAAAAAAGTTGCAGAGAATATGAAGTACAGTGTTTCCTCCGAATAACGGACAGTCACGGGACCGCAAGTTTTGTCCGTTATTGGGAGGTGTCCGCTATTAGGGAGGACTGTCTTTTTTTTAATTTTTAGCTTATAGCATGTCATTTAATGAAAAATTACGTACAATCTTAATTAAATTTCTACAATTATCATTGCAATATGAGAGAATATGAAAAATTGCAAATTATTTACTATATTCCTTTCTAAATGAGTCCTAACCTGTTTATCTTACTTAAAATAATGATAAAATTAATTACAGTATGTAGAAATTAATTTCTAGCCATCTATTTGATGTCTTAAACGTGTCTAATCCTAAAGTTTGACCGACTTCTCTGATTTTTTCTTGAAGGAAACACCGCAACAAAGCGGAACATTTTATCACCATTTCGTCGATTTTTAGTTTCAGTTTTACGAAACTTCAAATTCTTCGAATTTTCGTTTGAATTCACCATTAACATTTTTCTAATCTCATCTTTGTCCTTTTAAAGTTCACTTATATGAGTTTTTCCAACTTTAAAACGTTCAGCAAGACAACGCACACTCAGCTTTTCTTTTTCAGCAACTTCAAGAACATCAATTTTTTTCTTTCAGTGCCAATCTCTTCCTTTTTGACGCCATTTTAATTCGCACTAAATTTAATCAACATGTTTATAGGATAGCTTTACGAGGGATTGATATTTACAAAGCAACTGCAGTGAAAAAAAGGGCCTCAGATTCGTGCATTGAATCATGGGACACCGATACAATGTATCAATGTATGGGACACCGATGTAAATACAACCACGATGTGTTTATCGAAATGTTAATAAAAAAAAAAATTACAGTTAAAATAACTGTCCGCTATTTGGAGTGGATAACATGGAATGTCCTATTTTAAGGGACTGGGACCCACAATAATGTCCGCTAATTAGAGGTGTCCGTTAAAGGAGGTTACACTGTATATACAAATAGTCAAGTTTTAGTAATAATGAAGATAAAATTATTAGCATGAAATTAAAAAAAACAAAACAAAACATGTTATCAACTGAATTGTGTATTAATGGGCAACTCAAAGAATATATTCAATAAATGAAAGGAGAAGGGAACTTCTATTATGTACTACATTAACTGATTACAGACAATCCATATCTCTTAATTTCAATTTGGAAATTCATTTTTAAAGTATCTGTCATTAAAAAACAAAACAAAAAAAAAAAAAAAACTAATAATTATCAACTTTTAATTATTGTATTTCAAATATTTGATTATTTTGAAAAATCAAAACTTATTTGCGATGAAATTATTCAACTTACTAATTACTTTTGCAATTAACAAGCAAATAGTATTGGTTACTGATTAATCAAATATCTATGAAGCTAGTTAGCCCTTTAAATTAAAACAAATATATATATGTAAAAAAAAAAAAGAAAGAAAGAAAAGAAAGGAAGAAAATGAAATAAGCATGAGATCATACATGAAAGCTCCATCAAAAAAAAAATATGGAAACTGAGCAAATTGAGAAATTGAAAAAATAGGCAAGATTTCATTCTACAGACTGAGAATGAAGTTTCATAGACTGGGAATTGTGCAAAGCTCATAACTAAAAACTGGTTTTGGTAATAAGACTGAAATTAATGTGTCAAAATCTTTAAATCTTCAAATGTATATCCAGAAAATCTTAAATAAAACTGAAAGCTTTTGCATTATCTACAGAAAAATCATAACAGGTACCTTAGTGATGAAAGCGTGCAAAACAAAGATTTCTGATTTTTTCGATTTTATATAGTAGGTTTTGACAATAAACAAATATCCTATTCACTTACACATGCAACTCCCCTAAATTATCCGACCTCAGACTTTATTTGAAGAATACAGCTAAGCATTAGAGACCATAGCTCATTTCTCCCTTCTAAAAACTTTATCAAACACCTAATACCAATGTGCTTAATTTTAAGCAATACAATGAAAAAGATAGCAAGATGTACTACAAAATTTCTGGTAAAAATACGACACGAAGAGACTAATGAAATTGGAAATTTAATGATTTATTTTATCATTTTCAAAGTTGTATATAGCATTTGAATATCCATAGCAGTACAGATAGGTTTCCTATTTATTAATAAAGGCAAATAGAATAATTTACTCTTTTCAGAAGCTTTAGTGAAATCTAGATAACTTTATTAGTGATAATTGACATGGTTTAGAAAAAAAAACTTAACTCAGCTGAAGTCATAGCCTCCTTACTAAATTGTAGGTTTAAATTAATTCCTGTTACTTCCAATGAGTAATCTCATTTTAAAGTTAACTTTGAAATCTGAAGGATATAAATTAATTTTTTAGATTTGAATATTTTTTTACTTATTATTGTACTTGTCCAATGTTTTTTGGTAAAAAATCATTACCTTTTTTGCATATACATTTAAGTCATGCATTTTCTTAAAAAAATTCTACTCAATTTTGGTGTTAACTATTCAGCCAATTCTTACCTGTTCTCAGCTAAGTACGCTAATGACTTTCATTTACACAACAATCCAAAATGAATTATGAATAATTAATGAAAACAGTTTAAAATTTATTTCTACCATTACACTTTGACATTTTTAAAATTTTAAAAACTATTTCTTTGGTAACATAACACCATTTCTTAAAGCAATATAAATTACCAAATTAGAAATTAAAAAAATAATCTCAAAATATTTATATTAAAGCATATATTTTTACAACATTAATCATAGAATGAATTAATTACTAATTTTCAGTTAATCTAAAGCAAAGTTTTCAGTATAATGAAACATAGGGTCCAATTTCTGAAATCATCTCAAAAGTAGTCACAAGATGTAGAATCTGTGTATACAGGTATTTTATGAACCTTAAAACATATAAAATGATAAACAAAGAAACGTAATTATTATTTTATAATAATAAGTAGATATACTTTTATCTACTTTATAATAAATAGCCATCTAAAGAATGCTACTTGTTTTAATCCAATAATTGTATTTCTTTTCTTACAATATGTATCTTCTGATTTTTTCAGCACTTTTATTTGTCTTTACTAAAGATGTACAGCAGATTTCAAGATCAGAATGTTCATTTTTACATGTCATATTTCCAGGTAAAAACACGTTGACTTATCTACAAATATATAAGGTAAAGGTTGTCTTTTTCGTGAATTATCAATGGTCTGTATTGATAGTTTCAGTCCATGAAAAAAGAAAGAAAAACAAATTCTGTAACCGTCCTAATCTTTCCAAGTAAAATATTCATATTAACAGATGAGAATATGATATCTTCTTGTGATTGATGGAACGTTTCTTGAGAATTTGTGAAAGTAAAACTACAGATTAATAAGAAATCGTGTGTTTATAGCAATAACCCATGTGGTTTCCAACTTAAGAGAAGTGTAAATACTCAATTTCTATAAAACCTTCTCCCAAATTCACAACATTTTTCTTTTGTTTATATTTACATTTCCAGTTTTGAAATGTTTAAACAATTTCCAATAGTAACATGACAAGCTTTAGTATTACAGAAGCTTCCTTTAATTTAACATTCACACAACAGAAGATGATCAATATAAATTCGTTTCTTATAGTTTATTATTGAACATTCTGATATGGCAGTATCACCAAGGAATCTTAAAAGTATTTCAATGACTGGATGGGAAAGAAAATAATGCCATTGGAATCCCAGAGAAAAATGCAACACTAACAGGTTTTAAACAGTCAGGATCAAGTCAAAATAAAAAGGATAAGAATGTAGGAAATATATCATACAAAATATAGAGGAGCTATGTGAAATGCAAATTGTAAGAAATCTATAGAGCTAACATCAGTCCAATGGTGGCCACTTAATTGGTTTTAAGTCAATTTTGAACTGTTTGCTAGTGAAAAAATGAACATCTGAAGATACATTGATGGGTTTCCAAGGACTGATGAATAGAGAGCAAATATAGTGATAAGAATTGAAAGATGCCCTTGAAGCTGAGTTAAATAATTTAGATCAGCAGGAAGAATTGCCTTGATGAGACAAGGATACTTTTTTTGTGAGCAGGGAACAAATAAAACAATAGCTGCACTTCAAAAGATTCCTTCTTCCATAGATAGCTAAGCAAAAGATTGATTTTGTGGATCAGTGGACAAAAACAGCAAAATTCCATAAAAAAAAAAAAAGGTTTTGAACATTCTTTTCAAAAACAAATTTCAGGTCAGTGCTCCAATGTAATTCCATTGATTCTTGCATTTACTTCTTTTGTAATCATAGACGTGGTTCTTATTCTTACTATTACTATGAAATTTGGTAGCTGACATTATATAAAATTTCATGACCAACTTTGTGGCTCCACTCTTTCAAAACTTTCACAAATATTTATTTTACAATGCAGAAAATGCCAATAATGCATCTGTCAATACTTCTTTGAAAACTGTGATGCTTACACACTATGCTGTGATGCTTACAAGATTCTTAAACATTCATATGGTGTGTACACTGTCATAACAGTTTCTCTTTTGAACACAATATTTTTTATGTGCACTTGGTTTTTAAGTAGTCAATAATAATGTTTTTATACATGTTTGTGTTCATCTTACTGATTTTAAGGTATTCTGTTGTAGGCTGTTCAAGTGTACTTCCATTCGTTTCCTATGCTGCCTGAAATCTTCTACTTTTAGAGTCAATGCAAAAATTCAACTTAAATTAAGAGAACTTCACTTATGTGTTAAT
This sequence comes from Thereuonema tuberculata, assembly GCA_023159025.1. Classification (NCBI taxonomy): domain Eukaryota; kingdom Metazoa; phylum Arthropoda; class Chilopoda; order Scutigeromorpha; family Scutigeridae; genus Thereuonema; species Thereuonema tuberculata. The sequence goes on from JAFIDM010012231.1 coordinate 146,332,857, forward strand.
AAGTGAAGGCAGCAGAGAATAGATGATAGGGAAGAAGCAATGTTATCTTTGAGATGACAGAAAGTTGAAGATCTCAAGAAAGTATAGGTGGATGCATGCAAACAATATAAATTATACAGCAGTGGTTCATCTACTTTTGATATTGCAATAAGAAAGAGGTCTAGATAACAGGTCTACACAAAGACCTGGAATGCACTGCAAAGCCGACACCACTGATGTAGATGCTTGCTAGAGAGAGATTGACAACTGAAGAGAATAGGTCTGACGACAACTGTTTCAAGTCCATTCTGACAAGTTTATTAATTAAGGAGGATATTGCATTTCATGTTGAAAACAAATATTAGGGCAAATCATCTGTGAAGGTTAGTAATTTTATTCAGAGTACTGATGAACAGGATGCCTGACCTAACTATTCAAGTTTTCAGTATTAAAAAAAAACTTGTATCTGATATTCATTATTTATTAAACAGTGAATGCATGCAGAGAACAGGATGATGGACTGCAACAATTCATTGATTGAAGATAAATTGCAGGTACTAGTAAGTGTTCAGGAATCTGGGTATCTTAAATGTAACAGAAGCATTGTGATTCAGATGCAAAGGCAGCTTTTATCTTCTGTATGAGTATCTATTAAAAATGGTAGAGTTTTTAAAGAAACCATCATTTTCATCGTAAAATGGATGCCTTGACAGTTTCAGCACCTTTATTTTATCCAGACAGTATGTTCTGAATACATAGTCTGAAAGAAAATTTGTAGAATTTAATATTTAAATGAAAGCACAGAGAAACAATTTAAAGATGACAATTATGAAATTAAAACAATCCACATACAGGAGAGCTAGCAGCATAAACTGAAAAATTCTTCATTTGATACTGTATGATATGCAAAGACTGATGTTTACAGTTCAGAGGACATCTGGCTTTCTGCAGTACAAGGAAAAAAATCCTCTTTCAAAATAATGGCATTAGCAGAAAGAACATTACTATAAAATTTTATACTGATTGCGAGGCCACCCTGTATCACGCTGTATCACAATGCTTCCCTGTATCACGCTGCCGGTGATCCCCAGCATCGCAGTGAACTCTCCCTACTGCAGTGCAGAGATGGCAACAACCAATCACACGCCATTTCAGCGTTAGGATTCCTACATAATCCGGTCCCGTCTGCAGTAGGACGACTCAGAGTAGATGAGCTCACGGAAGGTCAACAACATCACGCTCAATCCAGGACCAATCCAACCGACACCAACTGCAGCCAACATGTAGGCTTGGACTCATCGATCTCCAGGACAATGCATTGTGCAATAAACAAGTGCTTCAAGTTAGAAATGGACTAATTTTTCATTTATTAAAAACTTTATTTTTGTATTGTTGTGTAGGAGCACCTATACAATTCCGCCACAAATTGGTGACCCAGACAAGATCACTATACAGCTATTTGCTCCGGAGCCAACCTCGCCATGTCAACACCGAAGACGGGTGATGGTGAACAGAGCGATCCCCTTGCAAAACAAGCGAACCCCGCACCCAGAAATTCTGATCCCATATTGGTGAATCTTCTAGGTTCATGATTACTGTCTTTTCGGCCTGAAAAAGCAGCGTTGTGATTTGCACAAAGCCCAATTTTCTCTGCCGGGAACTACGAGGGAAATCACAAAATTTCATTGTGTCATTTCTCAATTGGACTACAACATCATTGAGGAAATTGAGATCATCACCATCAATCCACCGGAAGTCATTTTTTATACAATTTTGAAACAGGAATTGGTATGCTGGATGTCAGTTTCTCAGGAGAAGCGGTTTCGACAGCTCCTTACCCAGGAAGAGCTCGGATCCAGGAACACAAATTTGAAGTATGGATAGTTTGCTGAACTGATATGACAAGGGTAAATGACAGTCTTGTATGTTTTATACTCCAATTCTTTTTATGGCCCATAGCTGAACACTATTGGAGACTTTGGTCTTGCAGAAATATGAAGCCAATAAGGAAGCCCTACAATGGATCTTTACAAATCCTATCGGAGAGGAAATCAGATTCAAATACAGATTCTGAAGGATACTGAATAATTAACGTGAATCACTTAGAACAAGGCGGTGGTCAAGAACTGATGATCATTGTGAGCCACAGTAAAGATGCAAGCATTTGGCCATCAATTTGGTAAAGATGATTGATTCTATACTGGAAATGAAGAATTAAAAAAAAAGGCAAAAATACACTTGAGTGCAAATGTATATTAAGTCTCAACAAAAAATTGAAACAAAGCTATTTATTAATTTTACCTTTAACATATTTAAAATAAGAAAATTCCATGAGCTGAAAATGAAATATTTACTAATGATTGTTCAGAAAATGAAAATGCCACATCAGAATTTGCATTCATATCATGTAGCTTGAATGAATGCATAGTAGAAATTTTAGCTTCCAATTAAGCTCAGAAATAGCAAAGAGTGAAAATTTTAAACTTGATAGCTGATTCAATATAATCATCATTCTACTGTAGATGGAATTAACAATAAAGGACAGCTGGATCCATAACTTAAGGTATTCATCTTAAAATCTAAAGATATTTCTGTTTTACATTAAAATAGTCAGGGAAGTAACAGACAGATGATTTCAAATTAATTCTCTTGGGTTTCCTAAGCAAAGAAAGAAAGAAATGATCACTATAACATGAAAAACATGGCTTTAGATTAACTTTTGACACATGTTCGATAATTAGAAGGATACTAAATTTTCTTTTCTTCATATTTATTCATTTCTATCTTTTCTTTAAATTAACTTAGAGATATAACAACCATCCTAATAAATGAAATGATTGCACTTTGAGACAATTAGTAAGCAAGGATGAAAAGAAACAACAGTTTCTTATTTCATTAAAATCCTATCATAATGAACTTAATTCTAAAAATTCTTAGCAACAATGGAAAAAATGATTTTGATATGAAATATAAATAGAAACTCAAGTATATACAAACCAATGAACATGCACAGCTATGTTTGTAACAAACATACTTTATTTGTTATTGACTACTGATAGTTATGTTGGAGATTCTTTTTTCCAGTAGTTCTAAACACAACTGAACACTAAAAATGCAGAGCCTCGTAAATAATGTCTAAATAAGCAGATCATAAATTGCTCATTCTGAGATAAATCAGAATCAACATAAATCAAATCAACAGACTTGTCAGATAGTTTAATCTTAAAATCGCAATGAAATTTGGAGAAATAAATGTCAAGTATTACGTATCATTATTTGCTAAAAACCAAACAAAATAAGATCATGAATTTATTATTGGAGGATACTGAAAAAGTGACAAGATATAATAATTTGTGCTACAATGGTGGAAAAAAAAAACATATAACACACTAAGAAAACAGATTCTCACAGGTTTTACTTTTAAACCAAACTGATTTATCATATACAAACTGACTTCCTATTATAATACAAAAGAATTATTAAGAAAGGTTGCTTTAAAGTTGAATGCTTTAACATATCCTTAACATATTTCTGTTACCAATGCAATAGAAGCATAACAAACAACTACAAAGTACTGTTCGGTTTTGTTTATAAGAGCCTTCAATGCTTTTGCGCATGTGTCAGGTCTCCTTCGATTTCTTCAAAATAGGGGCGAGGAGAAACAAAGATGGGATGTTTACTTTTTATAGTGTTAGTTTACTAGTAGCTGCATTCTATTTGCGCTGTTCGGGAAAGAATTATGGAAAGAATAAATATTATTGCAAAAATGCTCCTCATTATTTTTTTCTTAAAAGCGAAAATGTCCAAAAGAATTTCTTAGGAAAGTAGCCCTCTCAGCGTATCACCCCTCTGCGGAGTAAAATCGTCCGGCAGTGGTAGCTCTGCCTTTCAAAACCGCACAGTACTTCCTGAAACCTTCAGCAATATTTAGCAAAATAACTTAAAAAATAACTTCTTATATTACTAGTCTTATATTACTAACTTCTTATATATGTTACACCGAATCCGTGAAAATGCCTATTGCGTGAAATCGGCAAAAAATTGCCGAATTCATGAAAAGTGCAAGCCCGTTGCTTTATTCATGAAATGGGCAAATTAGCTGCCGAATGCGTGCAATGAGCAGTATGTGTATGGAATTCTTAAATTGTCATTTTGACAGTTGCAGAAGTAATTTTGAAACGAATGTCGAATTTAACTTGAATCTGTATTAAGATGCATGGATTTGGGTTGTGTCATAACTTGGACATTTTTATTTATTTGGTGAATGCGTTTTAGTAAATTTAAATATTAGGCAAAACTCCGAACGGCGGCCCCAAATTATGAAAACCTCCGAAAAAAATTCGAAAAAAAATATGAAAAAAAAATATATATTGTCCGAATATATGAGACTTATGACTAAAGCGTTATTACTCTTGGTGCTTGCGATCTACCAGCCAAGGCACGTTTTAAGTGATTTTTAAGCAACAATACACAATGTTTCATTAATAACAAGACAAATGTTTCATTAATAACAACGTTGGGACCGCGTTCGGAGGTTATCATAATTTGGGACCACCGTTCGGAGTTTTGCCAAATATTATAATATATAATTTAATGTATTTAATTTTTAAGTCAAAAAGGTTACAAATATCAACACCTCTTTTAATCTAGCTATCTTTATTTAACAAACCTTTAAAAATACAATATACAAATACAGTGCTATCAATCGGTTCTCGGTTACAAATATCCATGCCTCTTTTGAAATTTCTTTATTTAACAAATCATTTAAAAATACAAATCAAATTCAATTTAACACATGAGTGATGTTTCTAAGTTTCCGGAATCCTTATTATGAATCGGATGAAGCACGACGGTGGCAGTCTGTATGTGTTCAAAGAAACTCGCAATCGAAGAAACTAAACAACTAGTGCGCTTGCGCAATGCAGTGCACCGTAACATATTGAAAATCGACCATTTCCATACAATAATGTCGCACGATGTAAATCGTGAAAATTCATACAATGATTACGCACGATGCAAATCGTAAAACTATCTTTTAATAAAATTAGTTTAAGGTGTCGTTTTTCTTTCTATTTTCTTTCAATTCTACGTCCTTTAACTGGACGTTTTGCTCAAGTAAACGGTTAGTTGCAGAAAACACTACTGGAGCGCCACTGTGTACTTTGCTCAATGCATGAAAAAAGCAAGAACATTGTTGCTCAATGCACGCATTCGGCAGCTAATTTGCCTATTTCATGAATAAAGCAACGGGCTTGCACTTTTCATGAATTCGGCAATTTTTAGCCGATTTCACGCAATAGGCAATTTCACGGATTCGGTGTAACATATATACTATACTAAAATTACTAGTATATTTTACAAATTTACTATTATCACAACTGCCAGGCTGACATTGATTATGGTAATTTTAAACTGGGTTAGCAATGTAAACTGAGTTTGATAAGTGCAGGGAAAAGTACCATGAAATATTGTCGAAAATCCTATTTTCTTATTTTTCTCAGTGAAAGATGTTATGGAATTAAATTTGTAAACAAAACAAAAAATTGTTTTCTTTCAGATTCAGAGGAAATCTGGTCTCCAATCCGCAGTTTCTTCAAAAACAAAAAATTAATGAATATGTGGGTTTTTAGCAAATTTACATATGATAATCTATATAGTATATATTAATTATGAAATTTATATCAATGTATGAAGAAAATAGAGTAATTCAAGCTTAAAAAGTTAGTATTGTTATGAGTTTATAAAGATTTTTTTTTTTTTTCTGACAGAGAAAAACAGAAGGACAAGATGATTAAAGACAGAAGCCTAGATATATAAAATAAAAGATTTAAAGGTGAAATTAAACAAGAAATATCTATCTGATGTTTAATTATATGATAAAATTAATATAAAAGTGATTTAATAAGATATCATCAATGAACTAGGATGAAGAAAGTAGGGTTCCATGAGAAGTTAAATTTTAGTTTCTGGTCACTGTTAGCAAGGATTTTCTATCAATTAAAAAGCTTTGAGATAGAAGAAGTGGTACTGCAAAGATTGCCCAAGTTTGAAAAATAAAATCTATGAGGAATTTCTAAAATTCTTATACACTAATGTACTTCAACCTATCTGGGTATCAATAGAATAATGATATTCTCAACATAAAATACTATAAATTGTCAAAGAAAAAAGGGAAAAAAGAAAGAGGGAGTGGGGGAAAGAAGAAAATGCAGAGAATGACAATTAAAATGTAAAATATTACAAATAGTATACTAACTCAGTTTTTCAAAGAAAGGGATATAATTGTGAAAAACAAAATTTATACTTATATAAAAAGGGAGTCAAACTAAACATAAAAAAAAGTAATCTTAAATAGACTTTTAATTGTATGTCTCATAGATCCCTATTCAAATTGTTCACATTTACTTCATTTCCATGTTTTCGTAATTTTCCACTGTTATCAGTTATATAAAAATGAAAGAAAACAAAACAAGAAGGGAAAAAAAGACACAAACAAACTTTTAATCCTTTTCTGAATTCATATTTGCATTCAATAACTACATAACTACATGTAATAACCTTTTTTTTTTCTTTTAGACTGATAGAATTAAAAATAAATAATTGAAGAAACCTATAGATATTCCAAATGAAAATATCAATGATCACTTATTAATTACTTGTAAATGAAACAAAAAAATTCTCTATTTTTTTCTTCTTAAAAATGGTTTATATACAAGGTATTCATAATAAAAATTCACATTTCGGAAGGATGTAACTGGAGAACCAATCAGCAGAACGACTTTATATTTCACATGAGGAAGTCCTTGGTAGTAGAATTTTGTTTGGTGCAAAAAAAAAAAAAAAAAAATACTTCCAAAGGTGGCCGCTAGGACAATATATGGCACTACAATACTATTTCATTCACTAAAGGTCGCCGTTTGATGTGGTTTCACATCCACAATCATTGTAGGACTTTTCTTTTTTGAAGAGCTTGGTCCTGAAGGTCCTGTCACCTACACAATTACTGGCCAGCATTTTGCATCTCTGTTAGCCAAACAGGTGATTCCCACACCTCAACAGCAGAAATGTCTGGTTGCAACGGTTTTCATGTGGGATGGTGCCTACTCACATTGCCACCCATGTCAAGCAGTTGCTTCGGGCTAATTTTACCAACAGACAGAATCATCAGTCTCCATTTTCATACAACATGGCCAGCACATTAACAAAATCTCAACCCCTGTGACTTTTGGCTGTAGAGGCATCTCGAAGACCATGTCTATCGTGCACACCTAACCAACTTTACAAGCATTACAAGCCATATTCACAACATTACGAGTGACACTCTACGTGCTGTGGTTGACCATGCGATGTTGCATTTTCAATATATTGCCAATACAGGAGGAAACCATATCAAATATGTCCTTGTATAACATACAACGAATCATGTGTATCCACTACATGTAAATTGCCCTAGCCACCACCTTTGGAAGTATTTTTTTTTTTTTTGCGCCAACAAAATTCCATCGCTATGGACATCTTCATCTGAAACATGAAGTTATTCTGCTGATTGGTTCTCCAGTTACAGCAGAAATGTGAACTTCAATTATGGACACCTTGTATATGGATGTTTGTATGTGTGAAAGATTATAACTAATTGAAGTATCATATAGTACGGGAAAGCAATAAGGCAATCACAATTACAAATCAGACATCTTAACACTTTCAGGTCGTACTCTCATCCCTCTGTCTTCCCCCACAGGTCGTGCTATTTTGGCATGTTTTCAAACTGTGTGTATTATCAATGCATGTATAATTGGAAATGTACTTAGGATCTGTGATAAAGAAAAAATGTTTGTTTTCAAAATAGTATATTACATTTTATTGTAACTATTATAATAAAAAAGATATTTAGATACAAAAAACAATAAAAATTGAGACAAAAAAAAAATTTTACACGATATATTTAATAGATAAAAATTCTAAAGTATGACAAATTAGAGAAAAATAATATTAAACAATATAAAATTATATTTTATATTGTTTTAATTATATTATAAACAATATAAAAACGTAGTCATTTGAAAATGCTTTGAAAACACTATACACAGACTTCCAAAACAAGTGCCGCCATCGGTACACTTGTGTGACTTCCGGCGAAAAATTATCGTCAGTTAATTCCACCTATTGGTGTATTTTTGAACTACAATAAAATACAAACAATCCCGTGGTCGCCGCTCGAAGAAACGCCGGCCAAAGTGAAGCAAAACAATGAAAAATACGCGCTCGGCAATTTGCCGAGCAACATAAATTTGAGGAATCTATAGCCGCCCGTAGTAACTACGGGCAGCGACCTGAATGTGTTAAAAACATATCTTTCTGTATTCTTGAATAATTTTTTTTTTCTTTTCACAGGGCTAGTTTTGGTTCTTTATCTATACAAAGAACTCTTTGTCCTTTTATATGCATATATGGATATGTGATCTAATTATTCTTGAACTTCAAATAGATCTGAGTTGCAATTCCTTCTAAAAAGCATAATGGTTGAGCTCTATTAAAGTATTACAATGTTGTAATACTTAGAGCTACTTTTTTTTTTAATTACTTAATAATTTTTATTACTCAATAAGATATCTTAATAATTTCTGCAGAAATTCACCTTGCAGACAGAAGAACAGCCAACAAGTAATAAGCAATGAATATCTAATAGTTTCTTGAAATTGGCTAGAAAAAAAACTTGTCTGTAAAGATCCAGGGATCTAAATGATGAATGTCATTTTGTAGTCATAGACTAAAATGGAAACAAACTTATTGCTTATATTGTTAACTAAAGAAACCTTTTCATTTGTTACTAATTATTATTATCAAAATAACAAAAACAAACATTATTTAGCTTTTCTTCTCCAATTTTATACAAACAAGAAACACAGCAAATTTTATTAATGTTATGCATGTTCACTGATAAGATTATTCATTCTCCTTTTTAGTTTGTTTGTTTGTTTTCCTTCTTTGAATATCAAGTCAAAAATTAACAGAAATTTTTTTTACTTACCTGTGACTTAAATAAAAATAACTTTTACTGATTTTCATTTCTTCTTGTCTTCATTACATCAACAATTTCTATATAATCTACCTACTAGTGCTAACATGATTTAATCTACGATACTTCACTGTTCAGAAAATAAAAATTTCAAATAGTCCTTTGGAATGGAAGAGTCAGGACCAATGGATTCACTCATACAAGTAAAACAGTTCAATTTATTTATCTACATTGCTTTATTAAATCATATATGAAATTGCCTGACCAATGAGAAATGGAAGAGAAATAAAACTTCAGATATGACTAATTAATAGCATAAATTGGATTATGAATTTTGGCTATCCTACTTTCGAGTTCATAATTATTCTGTAAATGAAGATTTTTTTTTTTTCTTTCAGCAAATTAGTTGATTTGCTTCTTTTTAATTTATTGTAATGCCTTCTGTGTCTTTGTTCTAACAAATATAATGTGCTTTCAATTATCCATCTTATTATAACTGAATATGATATTAAAACTATTAAGTAATTATCA
>JAFIDM010012231.1:146347382-146358766 GCA_023159025.1 Thereuonema tuberculata
GCCTTGTGGATAGAGAAGGGATTCTCAAAGGCTTGGGGACCTACCCCAGAGCAAAGGGCTCTAGGGCTTACAACCTTAGTTCTATTCTTGAAAGCAGGATGTCCTGTTTTCCCAATGATTTCAACAAGTGGCATGATGGAAACGTCTTCGGTTGAAACTACTCCAGGGGGTAACCAGAAACGGGAATCCCCCACCACCAAAGGTGGTGCACCCAGGCCATCGGATTCTGGAGAGCCTGGAACATCACGTACGGAAGAGTCGGAGCTTCCTGGAACCCCAACGTATAAAATACGACCCAAGCGAAAACATCTGCTTGGGACACTAAATACAAACTCTCATCCAAACAGGAAAACTAAAACAACTAACCAAAGTTTTAGAAGAAAGGAACATATATATTTTGGCATTGCAAGAAACGAGATTTCCAGGTGATAACACAATGGAATCAGATGGCTTCAGAATATACAAGGGCAAACCGGGGCACAAGGTCTCAAATGGAAGATTACCAATTTTAGGGACAGCCTTCGTGGTCAAGAAGACTTTAGCCAACTCAATCACAAACTTTGTCTCACCATCCGAAAGAATCTCATTCCTAACTTTCAGATGCGGAAATAAAACCTACGCGATCATCAATGCCCATGCCCCTATAAATCAAGACAATAAAAGGAACAAAGAAAAGGTAGAAAACTTCGGGGAAACACTGGAAGACGAAACATCAAAGATTCCCAGCAGAAATGTTAAGATCTTGGTTGGGGATTTTAATGCACAGATAGGAAAAGAGAGGAAATACAGAATGACTGTAGGAGAATATCCAGCCCATAAGAGGACAAACAGAAACGGTGAGAGACTAATAGCATTTTGCAGACAATTTAATCTAAAACTTATGTCTACACATTTCAGAGCCCTGCCAAAGAAGAAGAAGACGTGGCTATCCCCAATCCAATGTTAGGAGAATTTCAGATAGATCATGTTGCAATAACAACTACCAACAGAAGTGAAATTCTGAACGTAAAAGTGAGGAAAAGTACGAACATCAATACAGACCACTATCTTTTGGAAATTAAAACGAAATTTCAGCCGAATAGACTCCGTAACAAAGCTGGAAGCAGAAGAAGGATCGACATAGAAAGTCTCAAACGAAATGAAAATACATATCGAGAAAGCTTATCAAAGTGTAATATGAACAACTGGGAAGAAATTAAGGAATCTTTAACAAAAACAGCCGAAAACTTGCAGGAACCGAAAAAGAAACGGAGACACAGATGGTGGAACAAAAGGTGTGACGACACCCTCAACGATAGACCTTAAGGGCCTGGAAAAGGTGGCATTCCAACCGAACAGAGGAAACATGGAATGACTTCAGTCAACAAAGGAAAATTACTGCAAAGATAATCAGAGGAGAAAAAAGAAAGTATGATAAAACCCGACTGGAAAGTTTGGAAAAAAAATTGAAAAGAAATAACACTAGAACATTCTATAAAACATTTAAGGAAGAATTACAACAGTACCAGCCTCCAAGTCTCTGTTTTGAAAGACAGGACGGTACCCTTGCATTAGGTAACAAAGAGAACTGCCAACTTTTGGCGGAATATTTTGATACCCTTCTAAACTGCGAAGCACCGTCTGAAAGACTCGACTTCAAGAAGCCATCCGACATAAACCCACTGTCAAAACCACGAAGCTTCATTGAGATAAAAAGTATTATTAAAGAACTGAAAAATAATAAAGCACCAGGGGAGGATGGTATTGTTGCAGAAATGTGGAAGTTCGGAGGAGATAGGGCAGTAGAAAGCTTGCATCATCTGATTTGCGATGTCTGGGAAAAAGAAAGAATACCAGGTGATTGGAAATGTGCTCTGATACATCCGCTCCACAAGAAAGGTGACCGCACAGACCCTAACAACTACCGAGGAATTTCACTGTTACCTGTTTCTTACAAAATACTCTCCAAGGCCTTACTTAACATAGTGGAAAAACAGGTGGATCATCAGATTGGAGAATATCAGGGAGGCTTCAGAAAGGGAAGATCCTGTGTGGAACAAATTTTTTGTCTCAAAAGCATCCTGAGAATAAGAGCGTTGAGGGGTAAGAACACAGTGATTTCGCTCGTCGACTTCAAAAAAGCATATGACTCGATAGACCGTCAGATGCTCATCAATGTCTTGGAAGAATTTGGCGTGGATAAAAAAACAAGATCTATCATCAGACAAACATTAATAGATACTGTCTCTAAAGTTAAATTTCAGGAGGAAATTTCAGAGCCATTTTAGATTAAGACAGGAGTTAGGCAGGGGGATGGACTTTCACCAATTCTGTTTAATATCGAACTGGAAAAAATTATGAGAACATGGAAGAATGCCATGGCGGAAAGCGGAATTGAAGGAATCTGTTTAGGTGCGAAGAAGAAGGGTTAAAAGTTGAGTGTCTAGCATTCGCTGATGATTTGGCGTTGTTAACAGATAAGAGGGAAAATGCCAAAATAATGCTTGAAAAACTGCACGAGATCGCACAAAAAACAGGACTCAAGATCTCATGTGAGAAAACTGAATATATGGAATACAAACATAACAGAGAAACGCATCTGAATACAAGATATGGAAAGGTTAAAAGAACTGACAAATTTAAGTATCTAGAAGAATGGATCCAGCCAAATGGTCTTGATAAAGAGGCAATCAAAGTACGCATCAGTAAGCTGGAACTGGCATACAGGTAAGTGCAGAATATATATAACAAAAAAGCTCTCTCCAACAATGTAAAATTCAGACACTATACCACAGTTGTCAAGCCGGAAGGGATCTACAGTTCAGAATGCCTAATTTTAAACAAAAAAGGGGAAATAGAGGAACTTGAAAAGAGAGAAAGAAAAATTTTAAGGAAGAAACTCGGACCGGAAAAAAGAAAGGATGGTACATGGAGGAAGAGAAAAATATGGATTTATACAAACGGGTGGAAAAGATTACAGACACGATACGTAAGAGAAGACTGATATTTTATGGTCACCTCGTAAGAATGAGCGAATCTAGATTGAATAAGAAGATCTTCAACTATATCACCAACTTAAAGTCGACGACTAAATGGGTTGAGGAAACTAGAAGAGACATGGAACAAGTTGGGATTAATTCAGAAGAGATCTGGAATAGAAAAGTGTTTAGAATGAGAGTTAATGGATTCAGGGGGTTCCAGGATAAACAAACTACGAGGACCAAAGTAATCTGGTCAGATGATAGAAGGCGGAAGCAGAGTGAGAGAATGAAGAAATACTGGGAGGAGAGGAAAAGACTATTCATCTAGTCAATTGTTTCCCGCGGTCCATAGTAGGCCAAACTCGTAAGAAGAAGAAGAAGAAGAAGAAGAAAGACAAAATAGCTTTTTTACATGTAGATTTAAAATTTCTCTATTAATTGATTTTAAAATGTTTACTATCCATAGTTCAAATAACGCTTCTCAATCTAATTATGGCTACCTTGAGCAATTACCTTTACAAATCATTATGTTGATTTGTGTGGGATTTTTATTAAACCTATTTATTTTATATCCCTATATATCGTATTGTTGATCCAACCTTTAATGTGTTTAGGAATTTAATCTTAGTCCTTGATCAGGGTGATTAACCGTTACCTGTCTGCTGAGATCTGCTGGGCGTAAAAAATAAAAACCTTCTTGCTTCTTCTAATTGATCCTAGACATACCCTGATAGAATAAACCTTAACGTGACGAAATGATTCGTTTACATATAAATCCTTTTGCTGTGGTTCTTATCCTTTTATATATCAACACTTGTATGATTATAACATAAATATTAACTTAATAGTCCTTGAGTTAATATTTGTTTTATTCAGAGTTCATTTGCATATTGCCTTTCTCTTTAATGCAAAAACTTTACTTTAAACTTTCTTTAAGAACATCTTTCTAAACTTAAGTTGAATAACTGGTATTGACTTTAAACTTTAAACTGTCTCTTTAACTTTAGTATAAAGTCTTTGAAAGGAATTCGCTTAATTCTTTGACGAACCTTTACTTTAAATCAATGAACTTTTACTCTTTATTAATGAATATCCTTTTATCATTAAATGTAGTTCTTAACATCTTGATTAAGTCTTTATTAATTATAATCTTTATCGCCTTGATAATTCCTTAATCTTTACTGACTTTAAATCCTTGATAAATCTTTAGTCTTTGACTTTACTTACTTGATTAATCTTTTATCTAACATCTTTAATTCTTGGATTAATCTTTATCTTCTTTATTACTTTGACTAATCTTTAATGCCTTTAATATTTTCACGATCAGACTTTAAATCTTTGCAAAATATCGTCCCGTAACATTAATTGGAAAATAAATAGACTTACATTATTTTCATCCTTGAAATTCTTCTGTGTTTGGAACATCCTTCATTAAACCTAATCTACTTATGTGCCGCGTTACCTAGCGACGGTGAAAACTCCTGAAAATATCGTAAAGTAGAATCAGTTAAATAGGCCTGTCAAAGCTGAAAATCTTATTTCAGACTTTGATAAAAACATCGCATTTATTCGATATACAAATCCTTATTCCTCAATCGAATAAAATGCGGCGTATCTTTCATTGGTCTCTAAGCATTAAGATAACCAGCGTCCTTCAAAAACGTCTAATCGTGGTGAGATCGGAACAGCTTCTCTTCATGGCGGCGTCCTTACAATCACTCGAATCTCATCTGTGCGTGATTCTTCATTTGTTGCTTTAACAATCGGCTCGGGAACAAGATACTTCACCTTATGTTCTTGGTCTTCCAATTGTTGAGAAGCAGGATTCTTTCGATGTGAGTATTCCTTGTGATAATTGCACTTTTAAAACTTATTTACACAACACATTATCATAATTTAGCATGAGGTTGAATATAAAAATACTCATTTTAGATTTCTGATTTCACAGAAGTGTGGATTTTTACAAATGTTTACATACATAGTTGTTGTATATTTTCACTATTTTTTTTTTTTTAAACCCTGACAATTAAGATTCTTCACAATTGTATTTAGTATCTGTAGTAGCATTGAAAGTGTGTCAAAAGCATATTTACAGGATCAAAACATCTTATTCTAAGTCATTCTGAATACAGTACAATCCCAGACCTAAAGTCAGGTTTTAGATTTTTTCAGAACTCAATTACAATCAATTTCAGCAGACATTTAATTTCAGACCAATGTATTTCAAGATACTTTGCATTTCTAATGATCAATTCCATTTAGTTGTCTTTTTAATCTCTTTCCATTAAATGATTCAATAAAATAGATTATTGATCAACAAGAATCTAACTTACAAAAGGCTAAAGTTTGTTTTATGTATTTATGCACTTACTAATTGAATCTTCTTTTTTATTCTTAATTCATTTTAATTATATAGAAGTGCAATAATTTGATCTATTAGTATGATAAGCCATTGAAAATAGCTTAAGGAATGCCAAACACTGATGAACTGCAAAATAAAGCTGGGCGTGCTTATCACAGATGTGGGGAGGATTTGAAAACAAGGGAAACTGAATATGTTTCTAAAAAGTTTTTAAGCTTAGCATCTCTTAAAATACTATACTTTTAAATTATATGGAAATTGTACCACTAACAAACACCACCATAGATAGGATCACTGGATATTTCAATTTCAGGAATTATTTCTCTAAGGGAAGGAATATCGAGTTCCTTTTTTACCTTTTAAGCCTTAGCTATTTATTTTTAAGAAACTACATCTCAAAATTCATTTAGTTTCCAATGTCTTCATATCCCCCTCACAAATTCAAAGTGAATCCACGTCACATCACTAGTGCTCAATATTATTTGGCAATTTATGAATGTCATACAATCATGCAAGTCTACTTGGAAGGTGCGTTAATTTATAAATGTAACCATATGTTTAATGTTTTTGTTTCCTTCTTTAATATTAAGTTAATATAAAAAGTAATTTACACATCATGCATAAAACATAAACCATTCATCACACATCTGACAAATGAAGCTGGTTAATAAACAAACATTATTCTACAAACTGAATTAAAATGTCAACTTACCGTAATAGTCCAATGGATGAGCTTTGAAACAAGAAGTTAGGAAAGAAAGACATAAAATTAACTGGTGGTAATAATCATGCATTATCGAGCAAATTCAATCAATCATTCAGGAAATACAGCAACAACTTTCTTTGATATATTCTGAATATTCCTGTTGAATTTTAAAAAAATGCTAAATTTCCCGTCATTCTGTTAAAAAAAATGAAGATGGTAATCTGTGATTTCTAACAAATCATCTAACACAATAAAACAATTTCTGCAATATGATATATATTTTATTCATTGGCTTGTCAAACTATTCAAGTCGAAGTAAATCTCCCAGAAGCAAATATGTTTTTTTCTTAGAGAATAATTACATTATTATTCCTCTTAATATAGATTGCCAACAATGGAACAAAATAACAAATTCTATGTCAAAGATATCATTGTACTATGTCAAAGATATCTGTTAATGAAAGCAATTACTGCAGGTTTTATTCTACATTTAAAATCCTGAAAACCCACTGATGATATGGCCTTATTTTATGAATTTATAAAGAACTTTATAGATATGATACTTCTACACAACATCAGTCTGTAATAGCATTTTTTGCTACTAATGATAACTGGCCAGTTTCAAGACAAAAGTCAATCATAAATCAAGTATTCAGGATAACACTTCTTCAAACAATTTGAAATCCAATCTAGATTATTCTTAAGAATGGATCCTAGTATTTTTTTTGTAAACTGAACGAAGAAATAATGATATGACAAAAGATATATGATAAAGATGTTTTAGATAAAAAAATTGGCATAAAATCAGTTTCACATGCTAATTGTTAGCAATGTTTGTGCTCAGTGAAATTGTAGTATTTTCTTGCCGACAAATATAAAATTATAAGCTTAAATAAATATTATCACTACTCAATGAACTGCCACATACACAAAGGCTAAATGAGTATTCAGAATCATTACCAAAAACAAAATGCTGCTTTCTAAGAATATAAACAAACAAGTTGTTGCTGTAACATATGAGCACATTCTGTCAAATTTATTATTAAATCAACAAGGACATTTCTTTATATTATTACACAAATTATTTAGTTATTTACAACAACCAATGAATTTAGAAACAATTAATTCCAACTTCATGCAGTTATGGTATAGAATAACAAGACAAATTAGATATTTAATGAAACAAGTTAAAAGTGTAATTACTTACAAACAAAACATTGATTAGAAAGTTAAACAGTGTAAGTAATCATAACAACATTTGATATATAAGGAATTTAACTAGCATTAATCCAATATTTTTCACATTGTAATTTCTTTGAGAATGCATCGAGTAATTTGAGAAAATAATTTTTGTAGATTATTGTGATAATTTGGTTACCAACATATTTTTATATTATCTATATGCTATATGTAAAAAACTCGTCTATTATTGAAATGTCTATGTTATATAAATAACCTTTTAATCATATACCTTAATCAAATTACTTCTATTCCTCATACTTAAAAGATGATTATATATCCTTGATACACACATCTAATCTTAATTAACAAAATAAGCATTTCTAAATGTTAATTTGGGTTAAGAACGAAAAGTGGAATTAATAAAATGTAGCTTTTCAAGTAAGATAAAATAACTGCATTTTTTTTTTTATTTTTGTCTGTAGCCAGAAGTTATAATACTTCATTATAATAGAGAACAAATGAATACTTTGCTCAACCAAAGTATGTTTAAATCTTTGACCATAAGGATTTAATATACAGACGTGCCTGCACTTACAACCACTGTCATGACTCGAACGAGTGTCTAAGTTAGCCTGCTAGACAAACTTTTCTTTTCCTTGTAGATTTCAATGTAACAGGTCTAATTAGCATTAAAGGATAACGACAGTGACTCCAGGTGGAATCATGATGTGAATGGTAGCATCACAAATACCAAGTAAGTACCTCAAATTGGAGTAGGGTGACAATTGAAAAGTATCGTAAATGCCAAGCGTCAGAAGTCAGGTGTACCTGAATATATCAAATTCTAAACAGCTTAAATTAAAATGAAATCTTTAAGAAAGTTTTGACAGTTATAATTATTGTAAATTACCACCCCTTATTGATACAGACAAACTATGATTAAAAGCTTGGATATTGAATTAAAATTTCAGGAAATATGGAAGCCTACCAAGCAATTCAGGTAGATCTATTTTGAAATAGTTCCATATATTCTACACAATTATTTAACACTTTGACAATTTAAAGGAAGAATCTTGATAAGTTTGGGATTTTTTTGGGAAGGGGGGGGGGGATTGCTAAATACTACCTGCATCTTTAGTTGTTTCTCTTCCACATTTTAACAATACAGGCTACTTTCAACTCTTTGAGCCTACTTACAGTTTCAGCTGAACAGGATCTAAATTATTAAAAATCTCAAATAGAGATGTTTTCTATAATAATCAAAATTGTAGTCGTATTGAAATTATAAAAGAAATTATCTTGAAGAGTTTCTGCTTACAAGGCCACTTATCAGGGAAATTCCAAATATTTGTTAAAACTGTTTATATATTTTCATTTCATGCTGTATTAATAAAATTGATAATCTTAAGTACTGACTGGATTTGGGAAAAACTTCCCAAAAAACATAGTGCACAGGCTTATAAAGGAAGTTATTACAAGGAAATTAGTTTTAAAAAAGATTTAAAATGCACGACAATTCAAGTTTTAGAAATAAAGATAGATAGATTCTGAATTTATGTTGTGCACTATCATTTTTATTTGAAGGACTCCACACAGCACTGTTTCAAAATGATTTAACCTTAACCAGCTGGAGTAACCCAATGTCAACAAATCACTTCTGATAATTATCCTTCTAATAAATTCATTTATATGTCGATGATCTGCTGGCAGGGAATTTTGTGACTTTTTAACTTAATTTCTTTTTCTAGTGTTTTATTACGAAAGTGTTACTTTGTATTTGTCAGGAAGGCAAATCTGATCTGCCAACAATAGGGTGCTCCAGTTGATGAGGTATAGTTTTGTGGAAACAGTGTAGTAAAATTTGAGTTCCACTAATAAAAAAAGACAGATTCAGAGTTCGCTTTCTGCACTTTGATTTCTAAACCTTGATGTATAGAGACCCTGCGAAAGGAAAATTTATTTACGATCAACTAGAATTTTATATATGTTAAGTCAAAATTACAATTGATGACATTTTGATAAAAATAAAATTTTCAAAAAAGATTATTGGAAATGAACGTCATTAATTTGTAATACTTTCAGAATTGAGTTGTCTCCTTCATGTAAATGCAAACTGGTGAATACCATGTACAAAAGAATTTTTAATGCCATTTTGGAAGGCACAAGAATAGTGAGAAGCCTTCACAGCACCTTTGAAGATGTTGCAAACACTAGCATCAGGAGTGTGAGATAATCTAATCATGGAATTTACCAGGCATTTCAATTGTTTAAGTTGTTGTGCGTCTTGTTTATTGTTTTATGTTCCATTATACCTTACTTTTCTTTTATACTTCATTTTTACAAAATGTTTGATATAGAAAAATTTTAATAACAAATAAATTTGGGAAAATGAGATCACCATTATTTGATACAAAAATCAAAATGGATAAGACTTCTTTAAACTTTGAATCAAGCATTTCCAATCAGAGTTAAGAGAGGTTGTTCTTGACAGAAATAATAATCATGTTACTTATGATACTTGTCTGTATCTGTATCAGTATAATTTCAATTTACTATAATATTTGCTATGATCTTCGAGTCTATATTAATAGTTATTAATCAAAACTCTTGAAATGAAATTCCATTTTCAGTCAATTGCCTGAATAAAAGGAAAGATAAGACTGCATCTTATATTAAAATAATGGAATACTCCAACTGTCTTGCATCTCAAGTTGAAATTTTACAATATCTGGATATAGATGAAATACACATTTAAGTCAGCTTTGGTGATATTTTTTTTAGTATTCTGCATTTTCATATTTACTGCATTGTAATCTTAAACTTTGAAAAATTAGTAGATAGAATGCCAATTGAAAATCTTCTATTATTTTCAATTTAAGGTGTCGGTGAGATATAGTCATAAGCCACTCTAACTTAAGGCCGTTTTACATTTACTATTTCACTCGCCATAAATGCAAGCCATAACGCAGGTCATTCAGGGTAGATTGCGAGTGATTAGTGCACTGCTTTACACTTACCATAACGCCTTCCATCAAACGGAACATTTACACTTCGCAATTGTCATCATGCCTACGTTTTATTTACGAAAAAAATAGCAGTGATTTATATAAAAACCATTTAATCAATGCATTGGATAGGTGAAAGAATGTCTTTAATTAATTAAAATAGGAAATATTCATGTTTTTTTTCATCGTTTTGGGTTTCCTTGTTTTCAGTTTCGATAAATCAGTTTCGATAAATAGTTCAGTCTCGTTAAATCTTGATCAATGGCGATATCTTTGCGAGATCTCGGATCGCTGTCGATTCGAATTTTCAAGCCGAAATTCTGAAATGATTTTGATTAATAATGTAATATTTTATGAAAGCATCCACGAAAACATAAGGAAAAGATGCCCTCCGATCGTGAAAATCATTTTTGTAATCGGTAATTTCGAATAAATAGATACAAATCGATTGGACTTCCAAGTTCTACAATTCGTCACCAGGAGCGCTAGTGGCGATGTCCAGCCATCTGATGTCGAGACATTTCTTCGAAAATAGCCCAAGCTCTATCGCTGGACATCTCCGGGATATGTCTGATGTCGAGGTGATGGCGAGTGAAATGTCCAGGTTATGGCGAGTGAAATAGTAAATGTAAAACGGCCTTTAGTTCTGAGTTATCAGCAATTTAAAGTTTGACAAAAATCTGTAAATCTGCAATTCACACTGGAAAAAAATCTCTTAATATTAAATGATACTTCAATATGTTATGAAACATACGGTAGTATATGGAATGCTGTTTTATTCCTTACGTAGTTTCATAATGATTGTAATTGAGAGGTTTTCAGAATGGGCTTGTAACTATCTCATGGAAGATAAAATGAAATATTTTCTGATTTATCCCATGAATATATTAATGAAACACATTTTCACTGAATTAAGTGTATTTATTTTCGGCTAATCAAATGTATATAAATGTTACAAAGCATTCCAAGATCAAAAATCCTGCCAGTCTCTATTCACATTATAGAAGTTCTTCCATCTCATTACCATTAACATTTTTGCCTGTGAGAGACTGGCAGCTGGAATGAATGTCATGAGAGCCATTACATCATCTAATTTCTTTTGGGTTTCTGTATTTCATTGGGAGCTGAAATAGGTCAGGTTCAATAGGCTTTCCTGTCTTCTTAATGCA
>JAFIDM010012231.1:146378702-146393483 GCA_023159025.1 Thereuonema tuberculata
TTAATTTGGTTTTTAAATTTCAGAAAGCTGTCCGGCAAATTTTATATATATAAATTTTCGGTTTTTAAATAAGTGATAAATTGATAAATTAATTTTACATATTATCTCCCTCAAACAGTAATCTATGTTCATCTTCATGAACAAAAACAGGAAAATCAAAATCAATTACTGCCACTGAAGGCAATAAGAAGAGACTGAAGGCATCCATATTTTTTTTTTATCATTTTTCCTTTTTTCATTTTGAAATACTGAGGCTATTTTTGCCTTTTTTTTTTCTAATTTTGTCAGTTGCTCTGTATCTATATGGTTGTTTCATTACATTTTTAATTCAAATTTTGCATATGGTCATTATAAACGAAATTATTATATTTCCTTTCAAAAAAAAAAAGAAAAAAGAAAAAGGAATGACTAACTCTATTGTTAATCACAGAATACAATTATTTGGAAACATGCAACATGCTAAAAGAAAAATAAGTTTTTCAATTATTGAAGCTACACATGCAGATGCACTTTCAAACAAAAATACAATGATCTTGCAGCTGCAAAAGGAATTATAAGGCAAGTTTTTGAAGGCTAATAAATAACTTCAAAATAAAGATGAGAAGTTGTTGTTATTTAAAATTTATGTATATATGTTCATATTCTGCAATAAAATACTTTGTTTTTCTGTAATAAATCTATTAAAAAACACACACACAAAAAAAAACAACTGTACAGTGTGACTCAATTGGAATGATTACATTTTGATATCAAACTCTTTTGAATCACCTGTCACATAATTAAATCTTGGCTTACCTTCTCTATCTAATGCTGATCCTGCTGTTTGAGTTTGTTTACTGTAGAACACTTGTTCTTTGGGAGGTATATCCGTTACTTGAACATTTACAATTTGTAATTTCGGTTGTTGCTTTTTCCTATTTAAAATAAACCTTTATTTATGAATTAAATGCAATCTTAAAAACATTTAAATTATAGTAATTGATATCATAACAATAACGTTAATGGTATATGTAGAACAAAATTATAGAATAAGCAAAATAGACTTCATTTTCCAAAACTAAAATTTTAAGAATTTTATTAATTTTAATTAATGCCCTAAATAGATTAACTAACTAAACTCTATAACTGTATCATAAGATAACGTCATAAATACGGTTTTGAAATTCAACAATGAATAATGCCTAATGAATAAATAGCAATGCAGTCATTGTAAGACTTTCTCCAAACTTTAAAATTCAAGCAGTTTTGTAACAAAATGCTTTATAGTTATTCAACAAGAAAGCTTTGACCTTAAATAAAGTAGCTCTCCTCATTAACATGCAGATATAAAAAATTAGTCACACATCTCCATTACTAACTACAATCTTAAAAATTAAACGTAATTTACATTAGTACATTTTTGATTAAGCCACAAAGACACAACAGGTATAGAATCAAAATATAATCAGATGTAGATATTTTGAGAGATATACAGATTCAACAAAATAAGAAATACGTTGTCTAAATAGCTGTCCACAGCAACCAATTCTCTATGTCAACAAAGAAGTGGTGTAGGCACGATGGAAAGATTGTAAAGAAATTATCAAAAAAAAAAAAAAATACTAATTTTAATCATTTTAAAGTCAGAGTATACTTCTAAATAGTTTATAAGCCACAATGGCAGTGGGTAAAATACCTATAAGATGAAATAATTATATGCAGGACAAGGACAGACGAAGACAAAATAACTGATAGAGACAGGCAAAATATCAAGTATAAGAAAATATCTTTTGTGAAGAAAAGAAAATCACAATACTTAATTGCTTTCTATTAGCAGCTACTCAGGTGACCTTCCATCACCAACAAATTGGATTGTCTGTATTAATCATGTAGATATCTTACAAATGACTTTTTTTTTTTTTAATTTTTAAATACAGTAGACACTCGCTAATCCGGCACGTTCGGGACTTCGGCAGTGCCGGATTACCGAAAATGCCGGATTACTGAGCGCCGTCTAAAAATAGCCGTTGTACTGTAAGCGTAACATGTTTACGCTTCACTGCTTCTTTAGAGATGCTTGGTTTAGAAAACATTGCACAGAAACTCAACTCAAACTCACAACACTGAACGTTCACGGCAAAGCGACACTGTATCGTAGCACTGACAAGTGAGCACTAGATGACACAAAATGGCGAACGAAGATTTGTCATCACTGCCGAGTACGCCCGACCTCAGCCGATTGCCCGCGAACTCTGCAGAACGCACCCGGAAGGCTTATTCAGTGTAAAAAAAAACCTTAGACCGATGCCGGATTATTGAATGTGCCGGATTATCGGATGCCGGATTAGCGGGGTTTTACTGTATACATAATGCAATTTCTGTTACTGTAAAAAACTAATATTGAAAAATATCTTATTGTTTCTGACTTGTAACTTAATAATACTGTATTGTAACTTAATTGTAACTATTGATAATGGAAATTTGATATGTCATTCTAATAAAACATAGAATTTACAAGAATTTCATTTTCTTCTGTAATTCGAGATATGAATTTTGTAAATTTACGCTATTTATGCTCTGGACTAATAAATTATAGAAAGAAAGTAAGAAAAAAAGAAAAGTATCAGATGAAGGACTTCAATCGGACATTTTAGCTAAGTAAACCTTTCTAAGAAAAACTGTTAATCGATCATTCACACGCAGCATTCAAAAGTAACAATGAATTAATCATTTTTATATTGAATAATTACTTACAAGGCGGCCCTATTTAGTAAGGGAGAAGACACATGATGAAGGCTTGGTTCTGGTGTAGGAGTAAGGGACTGATCAGGTGTTGCAGGTGATGAATAACTTGATAAAGTAGAGACCACCTCTGAAAATTTCAAGTTAAACAAATGCATAAGATTTTTTTACTTATTTTTAAAAAGCAAATTAAGATTTGAAAATTGGATACAATTAAATATGGAAGTATTAGCAGATTCAGTGGTTTTATTTTAAAAAAAGCCAGTCCATATTTTTGGAAAACTAATTGCACTGACATTTTGCATTCAAGATCCCCCTACCCCTCTATACTGTCTTTCCAAAGGGAAGATTAAAAATAATACTTATTATATTTTTATAGATACAAATTGACAAATTATTTGAATTTTATTGTTTAAAAGGTATTTTTTTATATAAAATTCTATATTCTAGAATCCATAAAACTAGATATATATTAATAAAACCTGATTATCTTTAAAATTTGTACTACGTTATATTTAATAAAAACTTTCAAAAGACCAATTTCAGCATTTTTTTAATTGATTTTTTTTCAATTGTAAAGCATCAAAGTTCAGATGAAAAACAAAATGTATTCAATTAACCATTTTCAAAATAAATGCAATGAACATCCTTGATTAATTCTTTCTTAATGTCTTTTGCTCTCTCACTCCTTAAGAGGAAGAGAGATAGAAGAAAGTAGTATTTAGAAAGTAAGGAACCATAGACAATGACAATACACACACACAAACACACTTTTTTTTTTTCCCTTGTTGCACCAAACTGTAATAGATAAGCTTTCAAGTATACCAAGTACCTCAGTTCTCATTTAAAGTCATTGGCATAATCAAAATGGAGAGTAACCACATCTTTTATTGTTGGAATTGAGTAGCAATGCTAACAACAATGCTTTTGGGAGTGAACAGTATTCAATAATTCTGCATACTGCAGTTGGTGGGCGACTTAGAAGAGAGATGATCAAGAAGCTTGGATGCGAGATTTCTTAAAGCATTCTCCATACTCTTAGGACTTTATTCTCACTCACTATCATTTTTTCAAGAATTTGGACTGACACATGGTGATCGTGCAAACCACTATGGAGAAAGCTTTTTTAACAATTAGCGAGATGTAGTATATTAATTTCTTTAAACAAGGCATCTATAAGCATTCTGACTTACTTTGGCAGGATTGCATTCGTATTTTGATTAATTGCAATAAAATTATAATCATTGCATTGAAGTTTGACATTCTCACTTTCACATTACATAAGCAGCAATCTAATGAAAACATTTCTAACCTTTTGTCAACATCTTTGAAACAGTATATAGAATAAGTCAATTTGTAATTCAGGAAATAAATGTACAGGGTTAATAAAATTATTATATCATAAATTACAGGCCTCTGGACTGCAAAGTAGTGTTATTAATTTGGCAAGGAGATAACCTCTTCTGCATTCCAAGAAGTAAAAAATAAAAAGAAATTAATACCACATTTTAGAACTGTTGGTACTGTTAAGTTGTGCTTTGCATATGCTTCTGGATATAAAAGAAACTGGACAGAATAATTATATTCTGGGCACCATAATGCTGCCATTTGCATTTCAAGATCATGCACATTAATTAAGCTGTATTCCTAAAACAATAACAGTGTTCCAGAAGCCCTATGCCTATGTCATCAGAAACAGTGACAAGAATCAATGAATGACTGCAAAATCTGAAGCCACTTGAAGCAGGAAAATGGAACAGTAGTTTGAGAAAACTACTTCATGCATGTTGCTTTAGCAGATGAGAAATTATCAAACAGCTGTTTATGTGAGAGCATTAATGTTAATGCTATCATATGCAAAGTGGACTTGCTGTAAGCTGTATGTCACCGTGAGGGAGGTCATATTGAACGTGACACACTGATATGCATACAATCTTCTTGGTTGCAACAGCAAATTTATATCTGCATGCAAAATAATCACAACAACTATTTTGCCCAAATATCTTTTGGGCAAAAGAGTAGCCACATGAAATCCTGGTAGTTCCCTTGCATTCACCGAAAGGTGGTATGGAATGGGTTAACAAATGCATTCATCATTGGGCTATTCTTTTTTTTAAAGATGTAACACCTGCTGGCTCTATTACTGCTCTATCAATGGTATTGCTAAATTTTGGGCTGTCAAAAATCATTGCACTGCAAGAACCAAGATATCTCTACAATACAATTTGAATACAAAACCATGTGTGAAACAACTGTTACAAGACTACTAATGAAAGTCATCAGCAGTTACTTCCCAACAATTTGGCCGGAATGTTCTTCCATTCTTACTCTGAGACACTCAGTTGTGGATTACTTGAAAGCCCAAATATATTGAGAAGTCACTTACATACTAATGGATTTAAACGATAATATCAGACATCATGCTTCAGTTATTACACCTGAAATGTTACGTTCCACTGTTGAGAATATCACTGAAGGAAAACTCCAACTGCACTTTTTCTTCAGATAATAAGTCTACAGTAACATTCATCAAACTCTTAAGAATATTGTACTAGGATGAAAAATGTTGCTCTGAACAACAGTCAGGGGTGTTTGTGGGACCCCAAAAAATCCCCAGAAACTTTTACGGACTTACTACCGACATTTTGGAGTTTCGAGAAGGGGGGGGGGGGGGGAGAATACCCGTATTAGCTAATACGGCGAAAAATCCCCCTTCTCTACTTATTGGCGCCACGCCAGGTCACGTGAGTCACGTGATCGCACATCTGGTCGAACGAAGTCTCTCCCTTTTTTTTCTGCCACGCCTACTTGCCGAAAAGAATCCAGAAGAGAATGTCCGAGAACCGGGGGAATGAGTCAAAACTCGCAATAAGGAAAGAACAAAAAAGAAGTTTTTTTCCCCCTTTTCACGCATTATCACTGCCTTTGGAGAAAGAAAGGAAAAGTTTTCACCACCACACTGACCTTGCGTTTTCTGCTTTCAAAGCAAACAAAATTACCCAGATCAAAAAAAATAATTCATTATTATTCCTACTTCCTTTTCAACGACGATCCCCGGAATTTCCGGGTATCGAAGTTCAAAATCCCCGGAATTCCGGGGTTTCCCTGGAGCACAAACACCCCTGAACAGTAGTCATATTTAGCAACTTTTGCAATGACTCTCACTTTCTGCATTAGGGAAATATTCCGAATAATGGCAATGCACTGTTCATAATGTTAACAACTAATATAATAATGCCAGACATCTGGTGATAAAACTGTGAATTAATTTTGTTGTTCTTAATCTTTACAAAATTCTGACCTCTATCTCCATGGACTCAAACTGTTATCCTTTAATTGCAACAAACATGTATATAAGACAAGTGTTTGCATTTTAACAAACAATCACTTCCCATCTATCAAGTCCAGCTTTTTCAAGAAAAGAGCAGCAAGAAAAGAACAGAATTTTGTAAGTAGTTCATACAATATCAGCAAATTCGAAAATGCATAAAATTCAATGAGGAAGCTATAGTTTATCTCAATAATAGTGTCAACAACAGTAATAAATGGTATTGGACAGTTGACAGCTAATATGGGATGGATGAAGGACATGTGCAATAAAATAATTGTTTACAGTATAAGCTTTTCGGTTCTGTTATATTTGGTTTATGCTTTGAAAACAAGATAACAGGTGATCTCTGTACTACAGATATTCTTGAGTTCTGAAAGCAAGCTCAAATTTTGCAAGCAACTTTAAGAATTATTTAAGTGGTCCATTCTTAGGTAAATTAGTATGAAACAAGAGGCTGCTAAATGGCAATTTAGGATCCTCATTTTTTTTTTTTTCTTTAAACTTATGTGAAGTCTCTATTACACAGTCCAAATGTATATTTCATTACCATACGGCGAGCTTGAATGTGCTACTAACTAACATTATGTTAAGAAAATCATTCTGTCAGTGAGTAAACAAGCAGAACTAGTTTTTAAAAACCTGATTTTACTAGCTCTAGTTTTAATTTATTGTTTGTACTTCCCTTGGCAGTGGCCTAGTGATTATAGGCAATGGACTGCAGGCTGAAGGAGCAAGTTCAATTTCTGACAAATATTGGGTAGTTTTCTCCTTTGATCCATCTCACTCTCTGTAAAATTATTACTGGAAATGTTTCGCAGGGGCTAGAGTTTGGCGAGCTTTAATCTGACCACTCCAACTGGTCCCAGAAATATTGGCGCCTAAGAGGCCACACAGTTACGGCTGCTATAAGTCAACAGAGGGTTGGCAGGGAAAACACCAACACCACCTTTCCCTGACCAGCTTGATTTGACCGATATTTTTCAAGCAATTTTTTTAAACAAAATCACTCCTATTTCTTTGGATAGAGTTGGGTATAGCTATATACTGATACTGTCAAATATTTTAGGATATCTGATACATTGTTGTATAACCTCTTTTTTTTATGAACTTCTTCGGAAGGCTTTATTTCAATTAAATATCCATTTATGTCTTTTTGAATATTTCACAGATTTCTCAGAAAATCTAGTCTGAGGATTCAATTGAAATAAAACCTTATATATTATAGACCCCATAAATTTAAGGTAGGAAATGGGAGACTGATATATTACTAATAGAAAAATATTAATAAGTATTTATGTAAAGCTTTCAAATAGCAATCAGTTACATTTCCCCACCCCCCCTAAATATAGAGTACACAATTTTAAAGAATAGTTTCTTACTCACCTCCGGGTGGAGCTATTCCTAGAGAACTAAGTAGTTCCTCAGCTTCACTTCTAATGTCCTTCTCAGAGCGAGCTGCATTTTTAAGTGCCTCTTCAGCCTAATTTTAATAACAATCACTCAATTTATAATTTTACTAAACTCGTCATATATTTTTATATCAAGAATCGACCATTAATATACCTTTTCCATTTCAAGCATTTTAAAAATTTATAGTATAGTTTAATCTTTAAGTATATACAAGAAATTATTATTATTGGGTTTGCCAAAAAGTTCGTTCGATTTTTAAGTAAAAATAAAAGACACATTTTTCATTGTCACCAATAATTTTATTGAACAGCATCTTCAATGGTTTGTTCCACTATCTTCTGACATCTTTCAGGCAACTTCATAATTCCATCTTCCCAACACTTTTTATCTTTTTGAGGAAGAAAATTTTCCAGATGTCTATGATGTCTTCCAGGGAATTAAATTTTTTTCCATTAAGAGAATTTTGTAAAGACCGAAATAAACGGAAATCCGATGGTGCATTGTCCGGTGAATATAGCGGATGAATCAGAACTTCCCAGTCAAGTTGTAACTAGTTTTTACCTGGTCATCAAAGAAACATGTGGTCTTGCATGATTATTTTCTTCCATCTTCAATATTAATTTGGCGACACAAAAGTCACCAATTTTTGTTTTAAATGCACACTGATATGACAGCTGTCATAATACAATCTAACAAAATAATACATTTTGACATTAAAGACACCTAAGCACTAATAGAGCCAACTTACATAAAAAAAGAAAAAAAAAAAAACCGAACGAACTTTTTGGCCAACCCACTATATTATTTACTTGTGTTAATTGTTATTTTTAGTGATATTATGATTAATATAATGGCTGCAACAAGTAGCATAATAATTAACGTGAGTGAATTTGTTGTAGATAAAAATTTCTTTAGCTGCCGCACTTGATTAAAAAATGACAAATATTTACAATTAAAAAGCTCCCTACTAGTGACGTCCAAATTGCAGATTGGACATCAGAGGGGAATCTGCAATATGGTCACCACTAGCAGGGAGCTTTTTAATTGTAAATATTTGTCATTTTTTAATCAAGTGCGGCGGCTAAAGTAATTTTTATCTAAAACAAATTCACGCACGTTAAATATTATGCTACTTACTGATATTACTCTGTAATATTTATGTTCTAATATAAAGTAACTCAGTTATAAATGTTTTACATATATAATATTTAATTTATTTTAAAATATAGAAATCATATTATTTTTATTCAAATATTTTTTTTTCTTTTTCCCTTTATTTTAAAGAATTGCTGAAATTGTGTATTTCTGTAAGATTTAATTTTAATTTGAAAGATTAAGAAGTATTCCATTCACATACAACAATGAAATAGTTGTAGAAGACAGACTGAAGTCTGTGCGTGAGGAACTTTTGAACTGTCTAGAAGGAATTAATTGTTAAAGAGTTGTTTAGTTTTCGGAGGAAAGAGGGTTTCTTCCCTGCACATTTACAGTATGTAAATTATTCTAAATACTCAGAAGAGCAATATCAAGCAATGAACGGTTTTCTATTGATTCAGAAAGGAACTCTGAAACATCTGAAGAGATGCTGGAGTTTATTTATCAACTGGAAGAAAGTTTTTTGGAATCATACAAAGTTGAGGATGGTTGGTCTAACCAAGACAAACATTGGGAATTAAACTAAAGGAGTACTCAGTGAAAATGGCTAGCAATAACACTAATTTCGGATATAAGAATCACTAGAAATAATTAGAAGTCAATGACGGTATTCTATACAGGTCCTATGAAAGAGATGACTTTAAAGTGCAAGTTAATTTAAAATATTTGAAGAAAACTGTCAGTACCTGATATACAGAAATTCCATGAAGAAAAGAAATGAGGATAAAGAACACTGAAAGTGAATAACTACAGGCGAAAGCCACTAAACAACGATTAGTATTGCAGTACATATTAATAACTGTCTGTTTAATTGAAATATTCAAACATCATGTGATAAGATCCGTTTCTGAAGACAGGTTTTCAAGAGGTAACAAGCTATTTTTTTTAATGCATTGCCTGAAGCATCTGTAGTTACTGAATGTAGATATCCAAGCTTTCAATGTAATGGCACCTAAATTTAATGTTCAGTTAACTTTTCTCTCAAGAGAACACAGACTAAGCAACACTTCAGCATCCTGCAGTGTCCCACAATTTCGTAATGTTTGCTGGTGGTGAGTTCCTGGCAGTGACAGCACGTGGATGTGTATGCTACATGTGTTCGATGGTGGTGAGTTCCTGGCAGTGACAGCACGTGGATGTGTATCCTACATGTGTTCGATGGTGTCTAAATTTGGAGAACACAGGGATTAAGACATGATGGCAAACTCAGAGGAATTCTCATCCAGTCACAATTGGGTGACTGTGACCTTGGTGCAGTGGTGCATTGTCCTGTTAAAAGAGGCTGCACCAGTCTGGGTAAAAGCAGGACATGAACAGGTGCAAATGATTCGTAAGGATGGCAACGTAGAGGCTACCGATTACAGAGGTCTGCAAAACGTATGAAGGATCCTAATGTTGTACCAGCTCAGAACACTATATACTGTAATAGAGCCACCATTGCCCTATATTGTGCCTATTAGCATGCAGGATCCAGGTGCCGCTTGGGGTTTTCATCACACCTGGAGTCGGCCATCTGCCCAAAATACAGTAAAACCTCGTTAAGTCGTCGTTTTCCTTTGGTCCCGACAAAGTCTCATAGACAATAATGTAAAATAACCCTCTTTTACTCGTCACCAAATTTAATTCTACTCCAGATAACTCGTCTCCCTCAAAACTGGCGAAAAGCATCTTTATTCTCAATTTTGCCTGCTATCTTTTCAGCCCCGCCTCTTCACTCTAAGAAAGCCTAGCCTTTAAGGGGAATTTTCACGTGGGAAATTACACACTTCTCGCGGCAACTCTTTGTCAAGCCGCTACAGAGTGTTTGTTTCTTGTTTTTCTTGGCCGCTACTGACTTGTGAGTGTGATTTCATTTCATAGCGAGTAAGCTCCGCTATAAGGGCTATTTTTTAATTTTGCAATTTCGTGGTTTGATTACATTTGTAACATGTCAGGGAAACAAAAACTTACCTCGTTATCCTTTAAAGAAAAAAAAAGACTTAATTGCACTTTTTGAAAAATCAAGTGTTTTGAAAACAGCTTTTGCCAAAGAACATCATATTCCCAGGACTACATTAAACGATATTCTTTCATTGAAACAAGTAATTGAAGAAGCTGACTGCAAAGACAAAAGAAAGAGAATGAGGAAATCGAAGTTTGACGAGATCGAGGAGGTTTTAGTTCGATGGCTAAAATATGCCAGATCGCAAAATGTGCCGATTTCAGCCATGATTCTCAAAGAAAAAGCCGTGGAAATTGTTAAGGAATTGAACATGGAAGATTTCGGCAGCTGGAATGTTTCAAAGACAGACATTGCCTTTCTTTTAAAACGATTTGCGGAGAAGCAGCAGCTGTTGATGGTGATGCTATAGAAGAATGGAAGAACAATGTTCTCAAGGACATTTTATCTAGGTTTGATGCATCAAATATTTTTAATTTGGATGAAACAGACTTATTTTACCGTCTTTTGCCTGATAAAACTCTGTCATTTAAGGGTGATAGTGCACTTCTGGAAAAGCAAGAAAACAACGCCTGATACTTCTGCTTGGAGCTAATATGAGTGGAAATGAGAAACTTAAACCACTTAAACCTAAATTATTATTCCAGTAATCAGCACCTTCATCAATCAACACTGTTGGATTATTTTTAAGCCAGTAAAAGAAAAGAAAATGTGGTAAGTAAAAAGTGTTTTGTTTTTTTTTATTTTATTTTCCACTCATTCATTTGCATGTATTGATTTCTGAAAATCTTGTTTTTCTCTCCGAATCCTATAGCAATTCATGAAAATATTGTAGTTCAGTAGTCTTTTTTTTTTTTTCCAAAAATGTCCACTCCGCTTAAGTCGTTAAAAATGTTCGGTCCCTTGAGTGACGACTTAACGAGGTTTTACTGTAGTTCGAACCAAGATGTCAGACCAAGCTACATGTTTCCAGCCATTGAGGTACAGTGGTGGTGTTCGCGATCCCAGATGCAGCACACAGCCTGTTATTTGGTTAGCAATGGCACCTGGGTGGTCCACTGGCTCGGGAACCCCAACATTGAGTCATGCTGTTACTTACAGCAATGTTGCATGTGGGTCGTATGTTATGATATGTGCCAGATGCTGCTGTCCACATAAATCAAGGGCTTTTTATTTTGGCCACACCAGTCTCGAATGCTGGATGCTACCCCTGATTTCATGAAGTCAAGTTACACCCTTTCCAAGATGGAGTGACCCATATTCCGGGTCCTACAGTCATACCTCTTTTGAAGTCGCTTAAGCCCTGATAAGCTGCCAACAGGGCTTGCAAATGTTACTACTTGAGAATGCAGAGATATCTGTCGTTAATGTTGCTTGAGGATGAATCCATTAACCGTAAGGGTGTAGTGGCATGAAATGGATATGGTAGAGCCCTTCCCATTTTTTTTGGCTTTTCAATATACATGGGCATAATGTTACCTAACATTAATAAGTTTAAGAAATTTGTATTCTGTAATCTTTTTTAAAACTTGTAGCTGAATTACTATTTCACATGCTGCTTAAAAAATTAACCAAAAATTAGGAATTTCTTTAAATAGAAGGGAAAAAAATAATAATCTATATATTAAAATTTATTATTTTTAATACAATCAACCCTCCATTTAACCAACCCACATTTAGGAGATTTTTGAAACAATGGAACAACAGTTAGTAAACATAAAGCACATGGCAAGGGTTAAGTTCAGTTCTAATTGGTTCGGTTAGTGTATTAATAATTAATACTTTATATCTATAAAGTGAATATATTTTAGTTATATTCACTTAATAGGTATGGATTAAGTGAAGATTGTGCACTTAATTCATACCCATCTTCCTCATCTCTCAGTCTGTAGTCTCCTAAACTCGTTTTTAGCTTGCAAGTATAACGTAACTTCATTAACTTTACAATAAGCAAAATTTGCTTTTCAATTTATAAAAAGATTATTTTTTTCATTTACTGTGAATTAATAATGAAACATTTATTTAGGTAGAAACGTAAATTACTAGAGAAATACTTCAGTGTCTGCAATTTCCGATTGGTGCTGACATATTCTATTACAACTGCAAAATATTCGGTATTAAATTGCCGTTTTGTTGTATCGCATTTCTGAAAACTGAATAATAGGTCAAGAGCCGTCTCATGATTGATGGCAATATTACGAACTATCCGTACCAGCAGCTTAAGGTGGATAAACACCAGCAATACGTAACTCAGAAATTTAGATAAAACTTCAATTTTTTATTTCGACTAAGTAAATTTAACTCCTGCTCCGTTCTTATGTTGCATATCAGTTTTATGGAGTAGAGTAGGCGTTCGTATCGTTCTTCTATGTGAAATGATCGATAACACTATTTCATGCTTTATGAAAGCTGATAATTTTTCGCTTGTATGTTTGGACCTCAATGATGTTCAATACCAATAAATTTTTAACTTTCGTTTTTTTTCTCCCTAAATTCTGTCAATTTATAGTCTATTCGTTTTAATTAATATTAAATATCACAATTAAAAGTCCAAGTTTTTCATTTATACTGTAACAAATTAAATCCACAGAGAATCTGTCAATTTGTTTGAAAAATCAAAGTAAAAAGAATAAGAATTACGACAGGCATCAATAAAGTAAAAAAATAACTGAATATGAGTATTCCATCCATATTAATTATTTTAAATTTTCATTTCATTGACCATTATTGGATTAATTCCAACTGATGAATTTTAATACCTTTAGGCAATACTATTCAATTGATCAAAGCAAATTGTGATCAAAAAGACAAAATAAATTGACTAAAAATCTAGTGTGTTTAGTTATTTCTAATTAAAAACTAATCAATTTTTCATTGTAAACTCTGACATTTTCTCCTGCAAACATTGGGTTTGGCTTTCTTTTTGCATCCTTACCTCTTTCTGTTCCCGTTCTTTTCTTCTTCTTTCTTTTTCTTCTCGGATAGCCTGTAACTTCTGCTTTTTCCTTTCCAATTCCGCTTTTCTATCCGACATTTTCGTTTTTATTCACAATCTTTCCAACGACCGGCGATTAGAAAATTGTTGACATCACTGCCACTCTCAACCAAAATGGAGGTTGTTGCTGAATGAGGGTGACGTCATTGCTGCACAACGCAAGTATGGTGAACCACTCAGAACTAAATGGAGAAAAATTCAGACCTACCCGAAATAGTTTGGCAAATGTTTTCCAGTGTTCGACAGCACAGTTTTAACACTGGAAACTCAGTTTTGGTCTATTTTTTTAATCGTATTTTAACATTTCTACAATTTTATAACTTTGTCTGAGGGGAGATCAGTTAAGTGCAATTAAGTTCATTTTTTAGTAGCACAGACGGAGAAAATAATAACACACTACTATAAAAGTAATGTGACGTAATTTATCAAAGATCTCTTATTTAATTTAATATTATCATTATTATTAACCTAAATTTAGTATTAAGTTAATTTTATATAACATTATATAAAGATTATATATATTGTTAAATATATTGATGTATTTGATCGGAATGAAAACTTTACAGTGTCTTTATACAGGGTGTATCAGTTGGACCCGGTAACTTCTTCTTGGGAGCCATTTTCGAGAGCAAATTATACACAAGAATAACTGTTTCCTAACACAAGGCGGGCACCTGAATGCTTTACCTGTGTACAACAGTGAGCTTGCACCTGACATCAGTACGAGCACCTCGTGATATTGAACACGCGTTAGTGATCGTGCGACAATTCACAATGGCAGGCAGGGAAAGTGGTGCGTTCCGGTTGACATTAAAGCAACGTGTGTCTGTCATTACGTTTATTTATGAGTTCAAAGGCAACTTTATCTCTGCAACAAGACGTTTATTTATTAAGAATATGCGGTTTTCTCCGAAACATGAAACAATGACTGCAATCAAGAAGAAATTTGAAGACATTGGTCTGTTGCAACAAAACATGCTGCGAAAGGGTCACACACCACAATCATCATCGAAGAGAACCAAAACATCATTGCCGAAGCGCTGATGAAAAGTCTGAAAAAGTAGATACGTATTGACCAGGTCATTTGATTGTTGCTACTGTATGCAAAATTGACTGGTCCAACTGATACACCTGTATATTTATATATAATATACATATTTGGGGACTATTAGGTATAAGAGATTTTGAAGATGATTTTTTTTTTTTTGGATGAACATCGGCTTTGTAACT
>JAFIDM010012231.1:146393583-146413497 GCA_023159025.1 Thereuonema tuberculata
CCCCCCCCCCCCCCCCCGAAAAAAATCCTATATAGGCGCCCTGATATTTCTGAATATTATAAAGAAAAACATTAAGCACAAGTTTAACGATGGGTTTGTGTATCCGAAAATGTAGTCGCAAAATAAATCATTGTAAAACGAAACCATTTTATAAAATAATAAATGGGATATGTTCTTGACTTGTTTTTGTAAACCATTGTTGGTTTATTTACTTAATTATTTATTATATGACTAGGTGTTTCTAATTATTTATTATTAAGACTGGTATAATTTATGAAAATTAAGTAAAAATTACTTCAAGAGAAACTAATACAAGTTTCATCAGTCTTCATTCTAACATCACATTATTTTATAGAAAGCAAGTTTAACGTCCGTACTCATTTATAAATGGAGGGAAAACGCCAACCGGACAAATAAATATGCCTTCGCTCTGTTGGCTCAATGGGCGAAGGCATATTTATTTGTCCGGTTGGCGTTTTCCCTCCATCACATTATTTTCTAAACTCCTATTTTTCCTGGTGTTTTGATCACGCTTTGAATCAAATTAAACAATTAATGAATGTACTTACATCAAACTTTGTTAAATAATTAGATAGATAACAATACAAAATAAAATCTTCTTTTAATCTTTACTATATTTCGAAAACATTTCCTGTTTTCTTCATCAGGTTTACATGGAAAATGGATAAGAACCAATATGTTCTTTCTCCTAAAATATCTTTAACAAGCATGAAAAAAATTACAATCTGAAAGTATCACAGTGTATAATAAACCAACGTACAATTATTAGGTTAAACATTTTTTTAAATACATTGTTCAAAAATAAATATCCAATAATCGTCTAAGTAGTTCAAATAACAAACAAAGCTAAATTAAATTGAACATTATTTGCAAATAATACTACTGCTTAGCCAGACGAAAGAGACTGGTTAAGTGATTTACTTGTCGCTGCCACCTCTTTCTCGGCGTGAAAATAGGGGAGATGAGTATGTGCCGACAAGAACAGAAACAAACGACTTATAAAGGAGAGATGCATAAAGTGAAAAATTACTGCACAAAATTCAGTTTAAAATTAACGCAAGAATAAAATACACACACACAGAATAAGAAATACAGTATAACCCCGCTAATCCGGCATCGGGTCTAAGCTTTTTTTTTACGCTGAATCAGCCTTCCGGGCGCGTTCAGCAGAGTTTGCGGGCAATCGGCTGAGGTCAGGCGTACTGTATTAAAATATAATACTACATAAAAATATATTTTGTTGTTTTGTTTTTAACATTTTCCATCACTACCGAAATCAGAGAAATCACAATAGAACACGGAAAAATGGCCTGATACCTATTAATAGCCCTTTTGACTCTATTTTAGCAGTATTTGCACTATCCTCGCAATAACGTCTATTTTTAGACGGCGCTCAGTAATCCGGCATTTTCGGTAATTCGGCACTGCCGAAGTCCCGAACGTGCCGGATTAGCGAGTGTCTACTGTACATATATAATAAACTTTTAGAATGTAATTCTCCCCTTCGGCTGTTCCATTATTTTGGCAGTGTGCCAAACACAGTCTTTATCGCTTGGGCAAGCAGTATAAATAATTATTAAACGTCTTTTATATAATTTTTGAATAAATTTAATGATATGTTGTTAACTTTCAAAGATTTATCTTTGTTAAAACATTCTTTAGAATTTATGAAACAGGATTCTATTAAGAATCTGTCTTGTTCATTTTTGCACTTATAAATCATTTTCACGATTGGGTCAGGATTATGCATTAAAGTGAGGGCATGATATGCCCAATCGGATATCTCGGGTTTATTGTTTTTAAAAGTACATATCATGCCCTTATTTTTATGCATAATCCTGACCCAATCGTGAAAATGATTTATAAGTGCAAAAATGAACAAGACAGATTCTGAATAGAAATCAAGTTTCATAAATTCTAAGGAATGTTTTAACAAAGATAAATCTTTGAAAATTAACAGTTTATCATTAAATTTATTCAAACAATATATTCTTCTTCTTCTTAGCCAACGCCCACCCTTGGCTGTTGAGCCATTTGGTGACGCGCTGACCAGTTAAGATGGGCCTCTTTAAAAAGATTATTGCAATAATTTTGGTTATGAACCAGAGCAGGGCATGTTTGCAGATGTTCAGCATTCATAATTTCATAGCCACACAACAGACACTCTGGTGACGACAGGACACGAATCCGATGGAGATGTGCTGCAAGATAATCATGTCTCGTTCTCATCCTGAAGGTCGCCACACTTACTGCCTGCGGAAGGTTGTGATCAAGGGGACCTCCGGTAACGAGGCTTTCCCATTGTTTACCCAAAGTCTTTCCTCCTAAGTCTTTGACAATTCCATCTCTGTAGTGCAACTTTTATTTGAGATCTAGCGGAGTGGAGGGTAATCGGAAGTCTAGATTGAGGAAGGGTTGTCCCCTGTTTTGCCAATTTGTCAGCGATTCAAACAATATATAAAAAGATGTTTAATAATTGTTTATAGCATTATTTGCAGATAATGTTTAATTTAATTAAGCTTTGTTTGTTATTTGAACTATTTAGATGATTATATATATTTATTTTTGAACAATGTATTTAAAAAATGTTTAACCTAATAATTCTACATGGTTTATTATACACCGTGTTACTTTCAGATTGTAATTTTTTCATGTTTGTTAAAGATATTTTAGGAGAAAGAAGATATTGGTTCTTATCCATTTTCCATGTAAACCTGATGAAGAAAACAGGAAATGTTTTCGAAATGTAGTAAAGATTAAAAGAGGATTTTATTTTATGTTGTTATCTATCTAATTAATGCAGGTGTTTTTATGAACAAACATGGTTACAAGTTTAATTACATTAAGTTTTAAGTTGCAATTACCAAGCATTAAAAAAAAAAAAACTATCAGTGTCACAGCTTCTGTATTATGTGGAACTGGAGTGCTCCACTGCAGCCTTTGATTTGGTAAAATTTTCGAACAAATTCAGTTACTAAGGTAAGAAACATTAACGAAACAAGATGGCAGATGGACATAATGTGAAAATAAACACTGTATATCCCTCAAAATGAAATGTTTCTTTATACAGAAGTTAATCATGCAGCTGTAA
The DNA here is from genome assembly GCA_023159025.1 of Thereuonema tuberculata. NCBI lineage: Eukaryota > Metazoa > Arthropoda > Chilopoda > Scutigeromorpha > Scutigeridae > Thereuonema > Thereuonema tuberculata. Next base: position 146,396,696 of record JAFIDM010012231.1, read on the forward strand.
TTTTTTACATCTGCACAGCAAACACAGCCAAAGAACTTTTTAAATCTAAAACTTCAGTGATAGATAGATATTACTCAGTGTGAGCTACAAATTGCACCCCAATAAATTCAAAACTCACAATTTCATAATTACTGTTAAAATGCCACTATCATGATCAAGTCATGATCTGGAAAATCCAAAGGTTAATGATAGATTTAAATTATCATGGATTATTTGAACATCGGTTTTTGTATCAACTGATATCAATTTGTTGTTTGAAATTCACCTTTCAAAATATCTTCTTCTTTATATACATATAAAATACAATATTTCGGCTGTATTTAAGCATCAGCCTTCTTCAGGTGATTTCAAGTCTTATTTCACATTCTGAGAGAATAATATCATAATGTAACAAACAATAAGTTTTCAACATGTGAGAGCATCAATAATAAACAATACAAAACATACAAAAGCAATGAAAAACAATAACAATAAACTCTTTTACAAAACTGATATTAATCTGTTATATACTTATTTACAATTTTCCATAAGATTTATAAAGTATATTGATTACTAATTACTACCTTATGTTTATTTATACATTTATTAGCAATTGGGTTCTGTCATCCTTAATTACAAATAAGATCAGTGTCAATCGGTCAGGATTGTGCTGTAATTTAAGGCAATGGTCTGCCAAATCAGAAATTTCCGGTTTCCTATCCTTATATGCTTTTATGTGCTCTTGTCGTCTTTCATAGAATGTCCTGCTGGTGTTACCAAAATATCTCATGCCACAATCTCTACATTTTAACCCATAGACAACTCCCATAGAATGGATATTATTTATTTTATTGTTTCTCTTTAATTTTTGAATTTGAGAATATGTATTGTATGAAATATATTGTATTTCATATATATATATATTTACATATAGAAGAATGTTAAAGAAGAATATATTTTGAAAGGTGAATTATTTATCTAAGATGAGGTGTGTGAATTTTTGTTGTTTGAAAGTTGAATTACCAATTATCATTGCTTTAATTTGCTTTTCATGTCTTAAAATTCATATCTTTTATTTGATTTAGTAATAATACTGATTTGATAATCATATCAAAAGTCAGTGTGAATATAATATAATAATATAGAAACAATTATTAATTTAGGAATTTCCATGATGGTGTCGATGATAAGTGAACTCGCAGAATTTATTGTCGACAGAGAAGATAATGACACTCAGTTGCACGATGCAGCATTTACTGGGAATATTGAGGCACTGCATTTACTTCTTCAAGATGAGCAAATGAAAGCAGATATTAATAGTAGAATTCGCCCTTTTGGAGCTTCTCCACTCAGACTTGCAGCAACTGGTATGCTTATTTAAAGGAATTATGGCAAACAAAGTCTCAAAAATAAATCTGTATATTGTTTTACATTAAACTTGAATAAACATTGGTGGTCAGAAAGACTAGACTTAAATTTATTTAATAATAGATGTTTAGTTATCCGACAGTTAGTCTACGATTTAATTTATTTATTTATGAATTGAATTCATAACAAATAATCATTCAATATGAACTTTTATTCATGAAATAATATATACAGGGTGATTCAAAATTCCCTGTACAAACTTTAAGGTTAGTCAGGAATACAAAAACAAGCCATATTCATTGTGGGTATGTCTGCAAACACCATGTGAATATGCTAGAAGGTACACTAAGGTTCAGAAGTAAAAGACAACAAGTAAGGTAGACAACATGTTTATTAGCCCTATGTTTGCAATATGACAGTAAGGTGTATACTTACAGTTTTACAGTAGGTGCTCAAAGTTCCGTCCACCAAAGGTAATACATATAACAGTTGATTGGGCACACATCTGTTGGGGAACTATTCACAATACAATTGTTCTGCAGCTTGTCCAATGCCATTCGCTGCCCCATAGGCTAGGTGCATATCTGCCCTCTCAGCATTAGAGAAGTGATACCTCCTACTCATCCAAAGTAATGGTTCACACTGCCCAATTAATGTGCTGCCAAACAATGCCCTCTAGCATATTCGGGTGGTGTTTGCGGACCTGTTCCACTATGAATATGGTTTGTTTTTGTATTCCTGATCTACCTTTAAAGTTTGTACAGGGAATTTTGAATCACTCTGCGTAAGTTTTCAAAAAAAACCAACAACATACAAAACACAGTTAAGTCCTAAGTAAAGGGAATTTTTTTTTTTTGTTGGCTGTTGAATGTTTGGTCAAAAAAATCAGCAGGCCTGACTGATCTAAAATTTAATAGAATGATTATGACCAGAATTTGCACAATCCATACATTTAGGGGTGGGTTACCAATACTTGGACTTGGGCTTCGCTTGGGGTCCAAGGGTGTCCAGGAAGGAGTGAACATATGATTTTGCCTGCAGTTAGAAAAGGACGAGAAACAAAAAAAATCATATTACGGAACTGTTGTCTGCTAGGCTTTCCCAACTCTATATTTTTGTATGTATTATATTACAATCATAATAGCAATGGCTATCTATATAAAGCAGAAATACTTATTTAAAAAGTTATCTATCAATTCATTTACAAGACTTGTAGATGTAGCAAAGTTCTTGGGCATTTCCAGAGGAGGTTCATCACCTATTGTGATACTCGGGGGGTCCCTCATTTGGCCTAGTAGTGTGGAGCCCATAATTTCAGGTAGCACTTATGGATCCATTATGGTATCAGAGCTTTGACTGCAAATATAGGGATCCTGGTGTCGGCACTCTAGGTGTATTGAAAATGAATGAAATTCAGTAGCAGATTTCCAGGATGACGGAAAGAGTTCATGTAAAGTGAAAATTAAAAAAAAGAACTAAAGACTGATAATTAATCTTGATTATTTTTCTTTAGCAAAAAACTACCATTAAAATGATTAAGAAAAATGTAAAATTAGGAAATGTTCTTAAGACCTCCTAAAATCAGAAATATTAACATATAATTCATATTTAAATTGAAAATATTTATTAATTTAAAATATTATGATAGAATATTTCATGTTTAAAGATATTACACACGTGTCCAAAATTTAAGACAGGTGACATTTGTGCATGTATACAGAAAATTGTACATGAATGCAGACAAATATGGCAAGATATTTATTGCCCTTCATCTAACGTAGGATAATACACAACAACTTTTTGGAATTACAAATCAAAGCAACAGTAAGCAAGTCTTTTGCATAAAAAATATACAAAGCAGTTGGGAATAGGTGGAGAATGGATGGAAAGTGCTTGCCAATACTCAGGCATTAAATGTCTCAGTAGGGAGTATGTCCACCTCAAACTGCAATGCAACAATCACAATGTTGTGGCAGACTCATCACCAAGATTCAGGAGTTCCTAGGGCAGATTGTTCCACTCCTCCTTGTTTTCTGGCAAGGGGCTGCAAGCTACAATTCGTCTCCCCATAATGTCCCATACATGTTCAATGGGGTTGAAGTCTGAGAGCATATAGGCCACTCAATTCGACTGATATCCTCGGTCTTCTTGAGTCTCTCACTGCTTTGGTTTTATGAGGCGTGGTGTTATCACCAATAATAAAAAAAAAAATTGCCAATGACACCATGGAACAAGCGAACATGTCATTTAATAACTTCTTTACAATAGCTGTCACCGTCATAGTGCCAGTCTCCATCAAGCATGATGCCACCCTAAACCATCATCCCAGCACCACAATATCGATCTTTTTCCTGCACATTTTCCTGCTGGTACGCCATACCCCTTTCACAACAAATGAACTGATGTCTTGGAATCCAATTGCAGACTGAATCGACTCTCATCGGCCCATTGATCCATAGTCCAATTTCGATGGATCTGACAATGACCGGTCTTTTAACATATAACCCTACATGTTGCAGTCGTCGAGCCACAGTTTGGCAGGATATCCTCATTCCAGTGCTGGAATGGAGGCAACTTACAAGCTGACTGATGTCGATTGCATTTAGCTGTTACCACTAAATTTTGATCTTCGTGTGCAGTCATAGAGCAAGGGTGACCTCCTGCAGTACATCTGGAACACATTCCAGTCGTTTGAAATGCTTCCCAGAGCCTGGAGACAACACTACACACAATTCGAAAGTCCCTGCAACATGTTGATTGTGTGGCCTTCTTCCAATTTTCCAATGTGAGCTCTATGCATGCGATTCAAAAATTTGCATGTGGACATGTTTTCTACTGAACATCTATAGTTACACAAATCACCACAAGCTGTTTTGTTGGATTCTGTGGCTGTAACCCTTAAGATAGCATTCTTCTTTAAGTTTTGGACAGGTGTGTGTTAATTTCTTTTATTGAATTATCAGTGAAAATCCTCATCAAATGATTTGCTTGCATAAACACTTTTATACTTATTACATAAAAACTTAAAATTAACACTTTAATCTTGGTTCACTAAAGCCTACACAGGTTGAAATGTACTTATTTGGAACATATTTAATACTAGTATGTAACAAAGATGTAACAATACAAATAGTTAGATTACAGCATAAACATTACGAGATGATTTGTCTTTTGCTTTTCCATCAGATGCATGCTCTCCACCAACAAATTGCACAAATACTAGCACATAACAATTTTCAATGTCTACTGTTTTTCTATTTAACTCCGGATCTACATTGGTCAGGATTACTTAAGTCAAGGATCGTCTGTATATTACAAATTTAAAATGAAATTTCTTATTGTGATTATGTCATGTCTTAGATAGTTCTTAAAGGTTTTTTTTTGGAAAGATTTAGTGTAGCCAATCTATTATGTATAAGTACTTATATCCTACAGAAACATTTAAACTATAATTAAAATTTGATAACTAACTTTTGATTTCAAAACATTTTCTTGAAATATTAATTTCTCCTCTTTTGTTTTATTTTATAGCTGGCCACAAAGATTGCTTAGTATATCTCCTAAAATCTGGGTCTTACGTAGATTTAATCGATTTTAAGGCACAAACACCACTGTTTGTTGCAGTTAAAAACAGTCATACAGATTGTGTTAAAGAGCTATTAGAAGCTGGAGCATGTCCTGATGGAGACGAAAGAAACAGATGCACTCCTTTACATTTGGCTTGTCAGAATGGATATATTGAAGAAGTAAAGGTAATTTTGAAATATGTGATTTACTTTTTTGTTCCTGTTCCTTTTTTGAAAGAAAAAAAAAATGTAATAAATCATTTGCTTCTTAATCAAGTAATTAATTGTTTTAGTTCAATTTTTTTTTTAATCTGTAAAAATCTGCAGATATAAATTATTCTTTCCAATCTTAGTATAAGTTCTTTTCAGTTTGTTTCCTCGAATTATGATCTTAAAACAAACAAGAAAATCTAATATATTTTCAAACTTGACAAAGGATGTCATTCTACACTCACAAGCAAAAGTATGGAATCACTTACTTGAAATTGCCTCCGCGCGATCTTGAGTACTAAATAATTAGTTAATAATAATATAAATGGCACCATTTTAAAGGTTAAACTGTTAACTTTAAATTGATACCGAATTCATTTGAATCACACCAGTATTTAAGGAGCTATCCCGGATTAAGTGAAGGAGTAAGGAAAAAGACACATGTCAATTGGTTGATGCGCCGCGAGTTGCAGCGTATTGACACCCTATAAAAGCACGTGTTATCAGATTTTGTTTATCAGTCGGCTTTAACACGTTGACCCGTACACATCTCTGCTACTTTTGACCCATGACCTTGGACAAAAATGGATGCTACACCTACTGAAGCAGCACAAATCGTCGCCCTATTGCAAGAAGGGCTCAGCCAGCGGGCTGTCGCACGTAAGCTCCACATAAGCCAGTCCTGTGTTTCGAAAGTTTATAAACGCTTTCGGGAGACTGGTGGCTTTGTCCCAAGACCAAGATGGCGCCGGTGCACATCGGAGAGGGATGGCCGTTTTATCGTGTCAACCTCTCTTCGAAATCATCATTTGACTGGTGTCGACCAGCAGGAGCTCAGAAATCTTCGTGGGGTAGCTGCCAGCGAGTGGACAGTTCGTCGAAGACTCAAGCAAGCGAATTTGACTCGACAAGGCCTGCCACAGGCCCGAAACTGACGGCAGGTCACCGACAAGCACGCCTTCAATTTGCTTGCACCCATCTTGGTTGGGAAGTCAAGCAATGGAGGCGAGTCCTGTTCTCCGACGAGTGCAGAATGTGTTTGCATGGCAGCGACCAAAGAGGTCGTGTCTATAGGCGGCCTGGGGAGCGATTTGCGTAGTGCTCTTTCGCCGAGACAGTGGCTTATGGGGGCGGTTCTTATATGATGTGGGCCGGTATTTCTTTCGACGGTAAAACGGAGCTTGTTTTCGTGTCTGGCGGGGGACGAGGAGGCGGTCTAACTTCAGACCGCTACATTTCCGATATTCTGCTGGAACATGTCGTTCCCTATACGGGATATATCGGTGATGACTTCCACCTTATGCACGATAACACTCGTTGTCACACTTCCCGTGCCATAACTGAATACCTCGAAGAAGTCGGTATCGCCACATTGGACTGGCCAGCGCTCAGCTCGGACTTGAATCTCATTGAGCAAGTGTGGGATGAACTGAAGAGAAGGGTTTGTTCCAGAAATCCTGCTCCTTCAAGTGTGAATGAGCTGAAATTGGCTTTGATAGAGGAGTGGGAAGGTATCCCGCAAGAATCGATTCAGAAGCTGATTACGTCAATGAAGACTCGTCTTCGAGCAGTTATTAGGGCTAGGGAAGGGAACACAAAATTTTGAAACTTAATTTTAAGGCCAAATAAATTTTTTTTTAATTAATTTTTGTTGTTTTCTTCATTCATTATTTTTCCGTATTTCCTTGTTTTCCCAACTCCTTCACTTAATCCGGGATAGCTCCTTAAATACTGGTGTGATTCAAATGAATTCGGTATCAATTTAAAGTTAACAGTTTAACCTTTAAAATGGTGCCATTTTTATTATTATTAACTAATTATTTAGTACTTAAGATCGCGCAGAGCCAGTTTCAAGTAAATGATTCCATACTTTTGCTCGCGAGTGTATATTTTTGTAATGAAATGTAACACAGAAATTAAAAACAAAAATATACATTGAGAAAAAATATATTCATATTTTTAGCAAGAATATTAATAACATCATGTATCTATTTCTTTAATGGAATTTTATTGGTTTAATTTCTACCATTCTATTAATGATCAGTTTCAAAAATGTATTTGTCTTCTCATCCTAGACTTTAAAGCTACTTTAAATCCATCTAGCTATGTATTTACCATTAAGCATTTTCCATTGATCTTCCATTCATTTTCTTGGGTTATTTGATGATAGACCTAAAAATTTGCTGTTGTGTTTGTTGCCAAGAAAATTTCAAATCACACTTTTTCCAGTTACAGTAGGACCTTGATAATCCGGCATGCTCGGGAATTTGTCAATGCCAGATTATCAAATATGCCGGATTACCAAGGCCATTTTTAAAATACTGGTTTAAACAAGGGTATATAAATAAAAACTACAGTTTTAACATACAAAAACGATTAATTGTTATTTAGTAAACACAACAGAAAACATTACAGTAAACAAAACAAAAATTAAAAGTATGTAATACTGCACAATGAAAACTATATTGAACTAAAAGTAGTGCACTTCATTGTTAAATAGCTCAGGATTCTAAGTCTTAAACGTACTGTTAAACGTACCTTTTTATTGTTATTTATAGTGGTAGTTTTAGACCGACAGCATAGTGTATGATAATTTTTTACAACTTTTTAAAAAATACAGTAATTTTTTAGTACATCAGGGAGAAAAAAATCTGGCATCCCTCTATTTCTGATGCGTGCCGGACTATCGGGTCTGACGGACTATCAAGTGCTGGATTATCGCAGTCTTACTGTTTTTGGTTTACCACCCATGTCTTCGCAATGATTGTTTGTTTGGCTTTTTTTTTTACCTATAACTTCTTTTTTGATTTGGTTTCTTCTTCTTAAAGTGCATTATCCGATATGGAGGTACCCTCCTATGAAAATATATGGGGAAAACTATACAAAGCCACGAGAACCAAGCATAGGGTTGGGAGATTTCTTTCTCATCTTGGAAATATATATTGAGCGGGATTTTCCCTTGCTTTCCTCAGGAAACTATTATGGAATGACTTCAAACCTGAAGAGAAAGTGGAGATGAAGCAGACAAACACAGGAAAGGAAGTAAATATCCATGCTGGTGCTGGTATTCGAACCCAGGTTAAGACACATCAGCGTTATGGCAGGCCACCCCTATCACCCAAGGCTGTGCCTAAACAGCCTGATATTACAGCAAGTGCAGTTCTCTGCTTATCTTTTTTATTCCAAGTAACATTAATTCATTCTGTCAATAGGTATGTCTAATTTAAAGGTTTTTCACAACAAAATGAGATGCTTCACTTATCTTGTTGATCATTTAGGAAAACATCAATAATTTTAAATGTCAAAGATCATGACTATTTTCATGATCTTTATCTTGTTGAAGCAAGTCTTCATCCTAGATTGTTGACAACTCTTAGAAAAATATAGTTTAATAAAGTGTATTGGAATTTTGGTGTATTTCTATAATCTGAAAATTATTAGATAACTATTCTTTGTAATAAAATGAATAACTTAATTTTTTTTTTTTATTATTGCTTAGCTACTTTTACTTTATGGGGCAAGCACAGAAATTCCATTTCGACTAGTAGGAGGAGGAATTCCTGGATTACCTCTTCACGTCTCTCTTTTATATCAACATTATGAATGCTTTGTTACTTTATTAATGGATGGAGCAGAAACAGATCTTAGATTTAATGATCCTCCAATCCCAGAATCTATCATAGCCCGTTTATCCTTATTTCACTGCGTGGTACATCATCGATTACCTGTGAAATATGCAGAATTACTTATAAAATGTGGAGCCTATTTATGGCAGAAAGATGAAAAAAATAGATTAGCAATTGATCTTCCACAGGAATGTCCAAGCAAGGAGTATATCAAAGAACAACTGTGTAAGTTTATTATTAACATAACTATTTAAATAGAAATACAGATTTTTGAAGTTTATTTCTGTAATAATGTTTTCAAGTATGATGAACAGAATAAATCCTGGGAAACTTAGAAAAAGAAATGAAAGAATATCAGTGAAGCATTTGACTGTTATTGGTAAACATATATATACTAATATCTATTGCATTCATTTATACAAAAACTTAAATATAAATGACAAAATAATCAAATAACAATCCTTTTTTCCCCAATTTTCAATTTTTTTTTGTAGTAAATATATAATCTGTAATTTTTTTAAAAAATGGACCATTGGTTTGGGAAACCAAGATCTACCAACTCTGATTTTGCAACTTATTCTTGTCTAAAATGTCCATATGATCAATAATCAAACCAGATGTTTCAGTTCCTCCTACGATGATAGTTTGATAAATCAAACTCTGAACTAACTCTCTCAATATGTTTTTTAACAGAAAATCATTAAGTTTCATAGCGGTGTATATTTCTATCAAAATTTAAGTTTCTATTAAAAAAAAAATATGAGTGAAGAGATCCCTTTTATTAACGGTTATCATTTGCTTTAAGCTTTCTTTGAGGGCTTGTGTACATTTTTAGATAAAGTTTTCTTCAATAACAAATTTCTATTTTAGAATTTGTTTTCAAAAACTAACATGAAACAATAAAGTTTGAAAATGTACTTCCTCTATGAAAAACAAATAAATTAAAAATTGAAACCCTAATTTGTGATTTCTCTTATTTAAAATTTTAATAATAATGGTAAACACAAATACAATAACAAAGCCAAATACTAGGTTATTAGAAACTCAAAGTGTTTCAAGAGGATTAAAGGATAGGCACCAATTTTCCTAAATTTACAAAATGTTAAACAAAGATTTATATATATTATCAGTTTTAAATATTTTTGATTGTTTAGTCATTCTTGTTTGGGTCTTTGTCAAAAAAGTATAATTGACATCATTTGTTTGTTGTAATCATATACTATCTACTATGCCACTCATTCATGCTGTTTATATTATTATTCCTTTTTCTAAGGCTTCTCTAATTTGTACTGTGGTTTGTCCTTGAATCAAGAAAAAAAAACCTTTTTAAAATATGCGTTTCTAAAGGAGTTATGTGGTTATTTTTATATTAGAATTTTATTACATATAATTAATCAGAATCTATCCGTGGTTGCAATTAGTACTTGTCTGAATTATTTTGGCCTGCCATTTTGAGATACTATTTACTTATATTGTAAAAGTTATTACAGAATATAGAAGATACTTTTTTTTTTAAAAAAAAGGCACGTTTACTATAAAACTGATTTAAATAATTCATGGGAATCTTTAAACTAGGTATGGAAGAAAAAAAAAAAACACATTTGAAAATATTTTTTAAGTATTTATTTAAATTTCTTCCTGAACACTGAAATATATTTTGTTAGCAAATTAGATCAAAAGCAGCAAAGTTTTCTAATAAAGATTATTTTTTACTTCTTTATAGGTCACCCTTTATCGCTGCAGTATTTGTGCAGAATCAAAATTCGACGGATTTTAGGAAGACCTTATGTTTTCAAACTGAATCTTCTGCCACTTCCTGCCCGACTACATCAATATCTTAGCTTTAGTGATTGCATTTAAATAATACAACAGCAGTGATTTCTCTGTGAATGAAGTTTAGAAATGTGCAGCTGCTCAAGTTACTTTGAGCAAAAATATATTCAGAACCCAAAAGTCTTTACATAATGCAAAAATACCTTATTTTATTAAAGATATTAATTTATTAACTTTTTCAATAAGAAACACTCTCCTCAACTTTTTTGAAGAGCAAAATCCTAAAATCTCAATGCCAAAATTAATTTTCCTCTTCATGCAGTAAGAAGAAAATAGCTTTAAAGGATTTTAGATTTTGATAGTAAATGTATCAGAATTGAGAACTTTCGCAAACACACAATAATTTCGATTTATGAGGTAACCTTATTAAAATGAGTTCTTAAGATTTTCATTAAGGTTTTTAATGTAGCTTTTAGTAATCAAGCAATTGCCTGCTCTCAAATCCATACTGGAAGTATGGAATTGTATTAATTCCAAAATAGTAGTGTGCCATATCATGAAACTGCAATGAATTGTTTACATTAAGCAAAAACTGAAATGGAAATATTCTTCTGAAGAAGTAAATATTCAATTCTAGAAATGTAAATTGTTATTTTTTTTAGCTATTCTTGTACATCTTAAAAATTCAAACCAAAATGAAGACAAATAAGTTTAATATTTTACAAAATTTAAATTCACGAGCACTCTAAACAAGGTGAACAAGAGGACGGAGGAGTCAGTGAAGGGGCATTTTGTGAATCATAACACTTAGTATATTATAACTAAATACTTCTAAACACAAAAGCTATCGATTCACCAAATAAAAATCCATATTTTTAATACTAAACATTTTACACCTATGGAAAATTCAACTTCTGCCAAAATTGAACCTAATTCCTCGGTCCACAGAACAGTGCATTACCACTGTTTTCACATATACTTTCAAAAAAACATTTTCAGGTTTTTCAAACTTCTCATATCATGCTGTTAGGTTCAGGGAAAGATTAGGATAGGGCTTGAATAAGAGACGGAAACATCTCCCTCCTTCTCCTTTTACTGAACTACTAAAAAATTTGCTTATCATTAGTTCACGATAGGATCATTAGGACAAACATGGATTGGGAAAAGTTGTATCCAATATTAATTAAGCAAAATTTAACGTTCATAATATTTCATAAATCAAGAAAAAAAATCACAACTGGACAGTAAATATGCTTTCGCACACTGAGCCAACATCAATGGGAATTCTGAAGAACTGTTTCATCCTTATTAGGAATCATCAGCAGAATTTACCCTTGATGTTTGGCTCAGACTGCGCGAAAGTTAAGGGAAAACCATTCTCTGGAATGGCCACCAAGATTAAAAATAATCAAATAAAAAATAATCCTGTGGAATCCACAGTATTAATCCCTTGTCCTTTCACTGAAAGGCACTAAGGAATTTAATTATAAATAAGAAACATCATAAGTGCAATGAAAAGCAAAGGAAAGGACAAGGGATTAATACTGTGGATTCCATAGGATTATTTTTAATCTTGGTGGCCATTCCTGGGAACAAGAATGGTTTCCCCTTAACTTTTGCGCAGTCTGAGCCGAACATCAAGGGTAAATTCTGCTGATGATTCTTAATAAGGATGAAACAGCTGTTCAGGATTTCCATTGATGTTGGCTCAATGTGTGAAAGCATATTTACCAATCAGTTGTGATTTTTTTTTCTTGAAATATTAAGCTTTTTTCAGAATTTCGTTAGTGGTTAACAATATTTCAATATAGAACTGTTATCTCTGGGATATTAATATATCCCAGTTATATATATATTTAATATATAACTGTTATTTCTTAAAAATTTGCTTGTAATTAGTTCATGATAGGATCAGTAGGACAAACATGAATTGGGGAAAGTTGTATCCAATACTAACTAAGCTTTTTCAGAATTCTATCAGTGGTCAACAATATTTCGATATAGAACTGTTATCTCTGGGATATCATCACTACAACTGTCACATCAAAAATGTCAGAAGTCCAAGTGATTTCTCATTAACTCGAGAAGAGATTAGTGAGAAATCAAATCCAATGGCTAATAGAATCTTAATTGCACTACTTTCAATTTAAATTATTATTATTATTTTGTTACTCCATCAGTGACAAAAAATATGCATGGTGAATTTAAAAAAAAAAAAAATCCATTCAGATTCAGCATCCATTTATCTTCTGAGTGATAACAGCATTAATCCATCATATTGCATTTTCTAAAGCCTAGTACACACCAAGGGACAGTCGCAGAACACGTATCTCAGGACAGTCGCGATACAATGTCGCGCGTCCACACCTAAACAGCCAGTTGCACTACAGATATCAGAATGCGATGTCCCAACAGATTGCTTTCTGTGCGTTGAATTTGTGTTTAAATAATTTAATGTTGTTAAAAAGGAAAAATCGTAAACCTAAACTGTACTGGAGGAGAACTCTGTTTTCGGGAGGCATTACTGTTGCTACGAATCTTCTCGAAAAATTAAAACTGGAAGATGGCTTGGGTTTCAGAAATTTTTGGGCCAAATGCTTCATAGCATCCCTCCTTTTATTTCTGTTTTTATAATCTAGACTTGTGATATCACAAAGACATGGGAGGACTTGAAAATCTTCGATTATTTTCAATGTTGTTTCCATGGCGGACAAGTAGAAACTGACTCAGAAGTCTCGGAACACGTACAGACTACAAAATGTCGCGCAACACTGTCTCATGTTCCCCGTTTCGATGGAGAACATGAGACTTGCGACTTTTGTATCGCGACAGTCCCGGAACACGAAAAAACTGTATTGCAACAGTCGCGGAACAGCCTGCGACTTTGTCCCTTGGTGTGTACTAGGCTTAATACAGTGATCAATTTCTTGTGTGTCTAATGAAAGCTGAAAAAACATAATTTTTGAAAATAAATTACTTTTTTATTAAATAGCAGCTGTTTTGTTTTTTTTAAACTTCGCCATTCAGACTATTTTTTTTCCCCTGCTTTTCAGTCTGGCTTTTAATTTTGTGGGGTTTCCATCTGGGATTTTTATTACAGATAGAATAGCAGACTTTTAGATATGTTAGAACTCTTTATTATTTCCTGAATTTTAAATAGGCACCTTTGAAAGTTCAAAAACCATTCAATATTTAAGAAACATTCTGCTCAGTTATTAAACATCATAAAGTTAATTATTTTTCTTACGACTTCAAAAATGTCAATGTTTCTGCATTAGACATAAAAACATTCATTTAATCATTTAAAATCCTAGCTTTTAATAAATTGTGAATAATAACAATTATAAATAATCCACCAGGATGGGATTTGCCAAAGGAAGACTGATAAAAGAACTGCAGAGGGAGGAAGAACCATTTCAATGCTTAACTCAGTTCTCTGGAGTAGCAATATCCTCCCAAGAACAAAGAAATTAATTTTTAGTACATTGGTCCAGAAACACGGACAATAAATAAACATCACCAGGACAGACTTCTATCTACTGAAATGGAATTTCGGAGGAGATCAGCAAGGAAATCTCGAAAAGAAAAGAATCGTAATGTGATTATTCGAGAAACGATGGGAGTGAAAGCAGGTCATTCTCCAGATCATTGAAGTAAAATGACTTATTTAAATTATGGCATGGGAGGCTAGTATTATATGGTTTAACCATTTCTGTTTTGATCTCCCTTTTTATCACTTGCATCCCACTTCATCACTATATTGGGGATTTTTTTTTTTCTTCCATAATTCTCATCACTGTTCAGCCAATATGGGAATTCAATGAATAAATTTCTAGGTATACTAACATGAACTTCAAAACATAAACAGAAAATAATACAAAATGTTTTCAGAGCCTCTTAAAAGATTTTTAAATATAACATTATAGTTTTTAAAATTCAGATGGAAATTTATTCATCACAAATTATACAATGTTATATTTAATGTTTCATTAAAATAAGAATTCCTTGCAGCTTCAGAGTTCTTACAGTACTTCTTCACATAGGCACTATTTTATTATCTTTGTCCTTACTATCCGACTCCATTTCTACTCTTTTTCAACCAACTACATTTTTAGACTTTCTTACTAACTTGCTGATCAGTCTCCACCATTAGTACAATTTTCAATGCTTTCGACAGATATTACCAGTAACAAAATTATTTTGATAGATTTCAGTGTTCTTAAGGTATTCAAAATTTGCTACCATCTTCCTATATCATTTTTTTTTAATGATATGCAAGATTTTTCTCAGACAGCTACCTTGCAATACTAATTGGAAGAGTTTATGAAAAGTTGGTGAGGCAAGAGGAGCATGATAAAAATTTCATAACAGGTCGAAAATCAACAAACCTGTGACCTTCAGAAAATCGCCAAGGTTCTAACATTAGCAGGGTTCCCATTGAACTCGGAGCAAATCTTATCAGAAACATAAGATATCCAAGTGTTTTAAGAAACAAATGTAATAAATGCTACCATGTAATATCTAATAGAATCTTTTTGCCTTTTTAGATAGTATCCATTAAATTTAAATTTGTAAATTTTAAACCATTAGTGGATGGGCATTTCATTTCCTTGCCATTTGAAACTTAATTTCCCTGTTTCGAGTCTTGCTATGGATCTTCATTGTAATGAATCAAATAAATCTGTAGACAATATTACAAATTATTTTTTTTCCTCAATAAATTAATATACATGGTTTAATTAAACTGGGCCCTTTCCTTTCTCATACAGTTCCATCTTGTAACTATGAACAAGACTTTCTCATGTTGATATTAACAGTGTAATATGATTTTTTTTTTTTGCTCAAAAAAGCTTTTTGGCCACTAATGTACTTCAACATCCTCTATTTCATCAGCTGTACTAGATCATTTCAAATCAAATCTTCATTTGCTGGTATGACTTCAGAATTCTTCATTCCGTAGATGTTTACTTTAACTGTTGTTACAACTATATCAGGACTTCCTCTCTTTAAGTAAACTGCATTCTACTAACACAGCTTTCCTTTTCCTAGATGGGATGATACCGTATTTACTCGCATAATTTCCCCCACCCCAGTTTTTGTGGATTACAAAATTCAATTTTTATTTTTATCGCATAATTTCCCCACCTCTACTTCAACGCGTTTCCAACATGATCTTGACTGGCGGTGAACTCACGACGACGCGACAATGTACCGTTACTTCCGCATTTCTCTATCCCAAGCTACTTTAGGGGAAGATTCCACCCCCACCCCAGTCAGTACAAGAGCAGACTCCTTCTGAATCAGTACAACAATAACTGTACTTTGAAGAAAAAACAAATGTCGAGATGTGATTTCTTATATTTTAAATGTTGTGTGTTAATAAAATTGTTGTTAATTACATTTCTTGCTTTAAAAATCAATATTTAACATGGTTTTCCTTACACTTTCACCATATTTTTTTTCCTCAAATTGAAAAACATCGCGTAATTTCCCCACCCCCCCTTTTTTTTCTCAAAATATTGATGAAAAAAAAGGGGAAATTATGCGAGTAAATACGGTAATTACCAATGACTATTTGGTGAAAGAACAGTCAACTATACATAATCCAAAATTATTCAAAATGATCTATCTTAAATCTTAGAGTTTAAAGGTTTTTTTTTTTTTTTGTGAGCAAGGAAAAAAAAATGTTTGCAATACAAATCATAATCTCTAACAAGAGCGAATTTTTGTTTGCTGGTCTTCAAATAATATCACCATTTCTCAACAGATCTTTACCAAGTTTGGTACAGAGGTCCACATGCAGCCCAGAAAAATGAACGAACAACGAAAACCCTGATCCTATAAAATGGGTGTGGGTTTGTGTGTGTGTGTGTGTGGGGGGGGGGGGGCTCAAACATTCTTAAAGGGTACTCAAATCTCTTGAAACCTCTTTAGTTGGAAACATGAAATTTGCTACGATTGTTCTTTGTCAAAATCTAAAATATTCATATTCGACTAATTTGACATTAGAGGGGAGGTAATAACCTCCCAAACCTCTCCCATCATAACAGTAAAAGCTCCAACTAAAATAAAATTGAATCTTTATCTTTCTTATAATGTAAAGGATTTCAAGGATAAGAAACTTTTTTTTGAATAATTTGACATTGTAATTTTAATTACTATAGGATTTTCTTTTCTTTCTTTTATATTTGTAATTATTAAAATGTTGATAAATCTGAACTTCTCATTTTTGATAGTAATTAAGAATTGAACTAATTTGCTATTTAAAAATAAATTTCTA
>JAFIDM010012231.1:146436341-146451766 GCA_023159025.1 Thereuonema tuberculata
TGTCAAACAAAACATCCGCTTTTGAACAGTATTCCTCATGATCATGAATACATATATTCCATTTAACCAACGCATTTAATGTTATGCTATGATAGACTAAAAGAAAAAGTGATTTTATAATTTACAAAATATTAGTGAAAATATGAGACCCAATGACTGTGATCACTTGTTATTTTCTGGTGGAAAATATACCTATATGTTTTAAAGCATGCATAATTTTACAAAACAATTTCTTTTTATTTACTAGAAAATGGAAAGGAATTAAAAAAAATTGACTTTGTGGTGACAGTATCTCTTCAAAAAAACCAAAAAAAAACAAAACCTATTTATTAAACAATATAGTAGCAAAAGAAATGAAAACATCCAAATAATATTAAAATTGCAATACAGAATTTTGGTTGAAAACCCTGTTAAGATCAAATAACTAAAGTTTTACTATATTTAAAAAAAAAAAAAAAAAACTAAAATGTAAAAGCAAATTAAAAATATGTAAGTTTGTAAATAATTTCCAAAATACACAATTTAATACCAATTTAAAAATCTAGCTTAGCTTTCCTTTTATTTAATATTAAAAAATACCAACAAAAAAAACCAAATATGTAATGTATTTACAAATTAGATTTTACAAAGGAAAATAAATGGCTCTTCCCAGTTTTGGAGGAAACAAAGGCCAATTTATTATTTATCAATTAATAAAGAACTCTCCCACATAATATGAAAAAAAAAGAAAAGAAAAAAAATACATCTTCCTTTATATAATACAGACCTTAATGAAAAAGAAAAATTATATATCTACTTACAATGTATAATACAAAAGTATACAAAATTAAAACTGTAGAAATGGAAACTTTAAATTATAGATCAAATTATATATATAAAATACATGATTTCTAGTTTTTCTTCCCCAGTTTGATTTTTTTTTTATGTCATTTATTGATGTCCTTTTATTTATTAACAATAAAATTCATTGTTCTCCATTAGTTTCAAAGTTTTCATTTTTCACATTGTTCATTGGTTTAAAATATTTCTTATCAATTAAATCGAAGTTGGAGAAAAGCACGAAATATTTCGTATTTTCTTTTAAAAAAATCCAACAACAATCTTTAAATGTAGCTGTAATTTTAGATATTTAAAATTCATCCAATTTATGGCCGTAATAGCAAAGTGAGGATTAAGATATTTCAACCAAAGACAGGATTGATAATAGCCTAATGAAGGACATTTCTCCATTTTGTAAGGCAAGATATTTTGGCCAAGCAGTTCCTATTTTTGTTTTGCTCTAATTTTAATTTTAAGACAATGCACTGAAGCTTTCAAGACGGATAAAAAGCAATGAACTTTTCTGTAAGAACCCAAATTTCTAATTTGCATATTCATTCCATTACATTATCAACTATTTTGAAATAAAATAACAGAAGCTGTCATAACTTCTGAAAGCAGTTCATGATTTTATTTTTAATAAATTACAAATTCATTGAAAAACAAAGTAAAAAGCAGATAACAATTATTATTGTTTGAACGTCATAAATCTTATATTTTAACAATAGTTATAAAAAATCTCATAGCAAATCACAAGTACATGACCATGAAACAGTCTTATTACCATGGCAGTAGCTAATACTTAATTATTACTTTTCTTAAAAGCAACGGCATTTAATATGTATATTAAAAAGAAAAAAAAAAAAAAAAAAAGGAAAAGAAAGAGAAAGAAAGAAAAAAAAACCTTTCATCAAATTTAATATATAAATCCAATTTCAAAACTTCTCTAAAATATATGCATATTTCCAAAATCAATTGCACTCCTAAAAATACTACACAATACCTTTGAATATCTCATTTGTATTTTATTTAAACCAAAGACAACTGTAAAGATGAATGATGAATGCTTCACATTGGAGGACGAGGAACAGATGGTGGATACCTCATAGGCATAGGGGTACCCATGTAAACAGGATGTTGTTGATAAATATGACCAGTGGTTGATAAATAACTTGGATGACTAGGTGCATAGGCCACTGGGCTATACATAGGTTGACCTGTCTGAACATAGCCAGGGTAAGTGTACATAACCCCATAGCCTGGTAAGTGTTGGGCAGTTTGAGGTGGTGTAGCCATCTGTGGCATTTGCTGTTGCATTTGAATGGCTTGCATCTGTTGAAAATGCTCAGCCTGTTCAGGAGGAATCACAGTTTTCTTTGGGGGTGGTGGAGGCGGTGGAGGAGGAGACCCTGGAGGAGGGGGAGGGGGAGGTGGCGATTCCGCCCTTGTTGCACGGTAATGTCTGTGTTTGGAGCGTCTTTTTTCTTTATCTCTGGATAGAAGAGGTGGTGGAGGTGGTGGTGGTGGACTATTGCTGTCAAACACTTCCTTTCCAGGATTGATTCCATCTGCAAAAGTGACCGATTTTTTTACCACATCTTGCCCACAAATGCTTTCCCGGTTATTCTGGATTAAAATACCCTGCTTGGGAGGTGGTAGAGGAATTTCTGAAGCTTTACTCTGCACAGGAAGTGGTGGGGGTGGGGGAGGGGGAGGTGAAGAATCATCCATTTCTTCTTCTATTTCAGTAAATTCAGGTTCAACCTCTGCTTCTTCAAGTTCGATGCCTTCACAATCAAGCTCCTGAATTTCCAAGCTTTCACTTTCCTCATCTGGTAGGCTGGGAGCAATATCTGATTTTGCTGCATCAACAGACTCTGAACTAGTACTGACAGAAAAGTCTTTTCCAATTCCAGGAAACATTCCTGCAAAGCTTGTAGGTGGAGGAACCATTTGAATAGCAACAGGAGGAGGTGGAACTGGTTCTGGAATCCATGAGGAATGAGTAGCTTTGGGCAAGATATCACCAATAAAATCGTATTCTGTTTCCCACTTACCAGACATCACTGGTTCGCTTTTGGCATCTTTATTTACTATTAAATTAACATCTGATGAGGATGTGCTTCCAACTTCCTGCACCTGAGTTTCCTGCTTTCGACCTTTACATTCTGGAATGTTTTCAGTCTCAAGATCTTTCTTTGTAAGAACTGACACATTGTTAGATAAGTTAGGATAATCTGAGGCATCTTCAAGGAAAATATCTGGTTCACATTGATCATTTGGTAAGATGCCTTCAGGAGAATCATTTGATTCTGGCTGACTGTGTTTTTCTTCTTCATTTGATGCTGTTACTAAGGAAATGCAAGATGGTGTCAATGAAATTCCAGGATCGTTAGTTTTACTATTGCTACTGTTAAATTTTGAGTTTGACTCGGGAGCAAATGATGACAGAAGGCTGTTACTGCTTAATTCCTTAGAAGCATCAGAAATAGGTTGTTTTGTTGCTGACTCACTTTTGTTTTTAATAAAATTTTCTTTATTGCTAACAGTCATTCCCTGATTGGAACACAACAATTCACCAGTTTCACATACTTCTTCAAATTTTTCTGTTTGTGAATTAATTGTTGTTTGGTCCAGTTTTTCTATTAACACTATTTCCTCCTCAAATTCTGGAGGTAATTTTGGACCAAAAAATCCTTGTGGAGGATTTTTTGGTCGACTAGTTTCTTGAGAAGATTCAGTGTTAATATGCACACTTTCAATACCTTTGAATGCAGATGAATTACTTGATTCACTAATTTCTTTCTTTTGTGCACTAAGTTCTGCTGAACTGGCAGATAATGAATGCTTCCCTTTGGAACTACTTTTCATTTTCTCAACCACATTCCAATTCTCAGCACTAATATGTTTTCCCACTTCTTCAACCAGAGAATCCTTTGTTAAATGTGTTGCTTGGTCATCACTTATTTGTTCAGTTTCTTCAATCTTTTTAACTTCAAATCCTCTTAATTGATCTTCACTATCTGAAGAGAGAATTGTACTAGAGGAGTCATCACTCCATCCCGATTCTTTTTTCTGCTTTTTACCACGGGGTAAGTTTTTATTTAAAGAGGATGGAGATGACCAATGTTCATCCTGTGTGGTCATGAGAGAGGTAGCCTCAACACTATAGGAAATACTACTGTTTTCAAATCTTTCTCTTTTATCAAGAAATTTTGTCCTTTTTGGGGAAGGTAATTTTGAACTGCTACTGGATGATAGATGAAGTTCAGCATTGAATCTATCCCTTTTATGCCTTCTCTTTTTGAGATAGTCCTTATCACCTCTTGAGCTTTCCGAAGTTAAGCTCAATTTTTGCTTTTTGTGATCTTTATATCTTAACTTACTTTTGTCTACAGGAGAATCAGAATCTGATGATGAAGAATGAGAAGACAACTGATCAATTTTTCGTCTTCTTTTAAACTGAAAGGGCTGGCTATATCCTGTAGTGATCCTTTCAAATTCCTCATCAGATGAAGAGTCATTTGCTTTTGAAGTTTGCTTCCGAGGTGGAGATATTTTACTGTGGGAATGGTATACTTTTGAATTAATGTTACTACTGCTTGAATCATCATGTTTAGAATCTAGGCTTTTAAGGGACATTTTCTTTAATTCAACTGAACCAATAACTCTGATCTCACTTGGTTCAAGTTCTTTCTTTGAGGTTTGTTGTTCTTCTAATTTAGCTTCACACATCATTTCGAAATTCAATTTTTCAGCATCTGCTTTCATCTGCATAGATACACCATAATCAAACAAATTTATACTATTTTCTCCACTACAGTCATTTAAATTTCCTACAGCTTCTTCACAAGGCTTATGTTCACTTGCTTCTACTTTTTCATTGGCATCTACAGGACGTCCATTTTTATTTGAAATACTTTCAAGAACAAAAGCTTCATCTTCTGAATTTAATTTTATTTCTAAATTCTCCACTTCAGATTTGCCGACTGTGTTGCATTCACCTGATTTCCTGTCAATTTGAGAACTAATATTTTTAACTTTTGATTGAGTGGCTAGATTAGAAGATTTCTTGCTTCTTGAACTAGAACTCTTACTTTTTAAATGAAGTAATTTTGCTTGAACTGTTTCACCATTAGATTTACAAGATGACAACTTCTTCAATTTCCTTTTCAGCTTTGCTTTAGAATCATCATCTGAGCTTTCACTGTTGCTGCTGCTGCTGCTACTATCACTACTGCCAGAACTGCTGCTGCTACTGCTGCTACTACTACTACTGCTACTTCCACTACTACTACTGCTGCTGCTGCTGCTACTACTGCTGCTACTACTACTACTGCTGCTTCCACTACTACTACTGCTGCTGCTGCTACTACTACTACTACTACTTTTGCTGCCAATTTTATCTTTACTAGTGGTACTACTAGAGTCACTGCTGCTGCTACTGCTGCTGCTATCACTGCTTTCTCCACTGGAAGAACTACTACTGCTACTGCTGCTGCTACTACTACTGGAACTGTCAGTAGAGCTACTACTGCTACTTTTAACTTTAGCAGTTACGTTATCAATTTTCTTTGAGCTATCGGGAGACTCCACTTCCTTTTTCAATTCACTGTTAACAGTAGAATTTTCTAATTTACTTGAGGAAGATCTACCTTTTTTTGAAAGTCTTTTACTTTTTAAAATATCATTGATGGGCTGTTCAGGTATAATCTCGGCCTCCTTAATATTTAGCAATGGATCAACAGGACTATCTGAATGTGCTGGTGGCTCTTTATCTGCTATTTGTGAATTTTCATTGCTTGGTTGATCATCTAATCTAAGCTGTTTCATAAATTCTTCGTATTCACATTTTAATTCTGCGGTATTTTGATCATCTTTTTTGTCGGATTCCTGATTTTCAATTTCCAACTTATTTTCTTTTACTGGAATTTCAGAATCCAAAGAAGGCAACTCAATTGGATCTTCAGATATACTTTTTATTTCTTTGTCAATGCACTCTGAATCATGTTTACTCTCCGCAAGCCAATTGTTTTCCTGGACAACAGGCTCTCCTAAATCTTTAACAACGTTTTCCTTAACATATGAACTAGGAGCTGCCTGAATTGGGGTTTGAACAACGAAAGGTGCAAATGCTTTATTATTATTGTCACCATCTGATTCATAATCAGAATCCCATTTTGACTTCATTACTTTAGAAATATCAGTATAGCTGACAGCCTCCATTACTGGCTCAGCATCTGGGACAACAGTTTCTTTTACAACAGATTTATTATCCCATTCAGCAGGATACCAATCTCTTCCTTTCTTTTCCTCTTCAGCTCCAGAAGATGAACCATCAGATTTATTATCATAAGAAGTTTGAAGAGCTCTTAATCCTCCTAAGTCCCGCTCTCTTGAAATTTTTACTTCAATTTTAGGGGAATCAGTATAATCTTTTTTATCTAATTTAGAGATTAATTTTTTAAATGAACCATAGTGAGAAGGATTGCAGCTGTAGGAAATTACAGGCTTGGCTATTGTATGCAGCACAATATCTTCTGGCCATTTGAGATGTGCTCTTCCATTTCTACTATAGACTTTAATGAATCCCTTTTCTTCTTCACGAGAGCTTTTATTTTTTGATTTCTCAGAATAGATATGTAGTGAGCTCGAAGATTTATGACTTGATTCATATTTCCTATCTCTCTTACCATGCCTCGATTCACTGTAACTATGGTAACTTGACTCTTTTCTGTAAGTTTTATCTTTAGCATCTCTGTCACTATGTTTACCTGAAAGATTTCTCTTTGATTTATGTGATTCTCTCTCTGTAAATTCTTTACCTCTTTCATAATTATCATATTTTTTTGTTGAACTACTGTCACTATTTTTTATCTTTTTTTCTATCTCCAGAGAACGATCATGATGTTTAGATCGTAATTCGTCATGATACGGGGAATGCATTCCTTCTTTTTCATGCCTTGATTTTTTTGTTGCAATGCTTTTATCTTTCTTCTGTTCAGTTTCTTTTGGCGAGTTATCAGGTGAACTGTTTTCAAATTCAGAAAGATTGTGTTTTTTCAACTCTTTTGACAACTGTTCTTTAATGTGTGAATGTATTTTCTCATTTTCTTTCAGCTTTTCATTCCCTTTTAAAGTTCTGTAATCCTCATTTCCATCTGCAGATGAAGGAGTCTGTGGCACAGACTTCAAATGGTCATTCTTCTTCAATGATTTTTGGGAAAGATTGGAATCTGAATCATACTTTTCTACTAGATTAGTTTTAGGCTCCAGTTTTAAATTTTCATCATTTTCATCACTTGACTGCTCAAGTTTATCTAGGTTTTCCTTGAGCTCCAGGTTTTCAGATAAATAATCATTTTTACTGATAAAATTATCAGTTGATAAATTTTTAGAAGGAGAGCTACTATTTCTGTTTTCATCTTTAATATCTTTGAGGTTAGACTGTTCAAGCTCACCTTCATCATCAGAATACAGCATAGGTACTTTTTGATTCTGAGAAGAATTTACTTCATCTTCTTCGGTTATTAATTCTTGTTGGTCGGAGATATCAGTATTATCAGCACTTATAATTTGTTGGATTTTATTTTCAGATTTCAGATTCATTAAGGTTTCAGTAGAATTAAGATTGTTAGTTAGCAAATCTTGTTGTGTAATTTCAGGATCTAACAATTCTGTTGTAAAATTAGATTCGGATTCTAGGTTTGGTTTCTTGTGTTGAAAAGATCTGGTCTCTTTTGAAATTAAAGACTCATCATTATTTGAAGACTCCATCATAGGTTCTAGTTCTTTCATTATGGGAGATAAAGAATCATCATCTGTCTGTTTTCCTAGAGTCACTTCAGCTTCCTTTATAGGTTTAAATAGATTTTTGTCAAATTCATCCATGTTTAATTTATCGGGTCCTAATCCAATATTAGAAGGCCTAATTCTCTCTGTTTCTTCCCCTATGCTGAAATCATCAGCATTGCAGTCCAACAGATTAACTTGCTCCTTGCTATGCTGGGGTGATATCACATCTTTCAATTCATATTTATCATCTGAAGAAGCCTTATGTTTTCTGTCTTTGTCCTTATTCTTTGACTCTAAGGATGTCTTACTTGTATTTCTATTTGAATCATCTTGCCTTTTCTTGCTTCGTTTCTCTGATTCATCACTTTTTTTACTATGTGAATCTCTATGTCTTCGTTTGCTCCTTTCTGAATATCCTCTATCCTTTTTGTGTGATCGTGGTTCATATCCATCACTATCACTAGAATGTCTGCGGCTTTTCTCTCTCTTTTTATAATCTGTTTTAGGCTTCTCATATTCCTTTCTTTTCTTCACAGAAGTATCAATGGTTACAGGTGGTTTTTCTTTTTCAGCACTACTTCCAAGAATTGGGGATGGTAAATATCTACCTTTCTTTTCAGGTTTAACATTTTTCTTAAACTTCCCATATCCAGAATCTATTTTATCTTCAGATTTATTGTCACCTAAAACAGAATCATTTTTCTTTTTCTTCCTACTTATTTCATCATCGTCTAAATTCTCATTGTTTCCTGAGGAATTCTTTTGACTATTGCTTTTTCTTGCCTTAATATCAGCTTTTATTAAGGGATTTTCATAAGCAGTTTTAAGATTGCCAATACTGGCATTTTTATAATCATCTTTTTTGGACTGTGGGTTATCAATGTCACTAAAAATTTTTGTTTCAGACTTAACAAACACTACAAAAGAAAATTTAGGCTTAATGCCAAATCCAGGTGGTGGCTCCTTTGGATAAAAAGTACCATCTGCCAAAGGAACGCTTTTACATTTAGATTCACTTTCTGTAGAATTGAAGTTGTATTCACAATTTTCTTCTTCATTCATAACATTTTCTGCATTTTCTAATTTCTGTTCATCACCATCTTCATCTCTGAACACTGATTTCACTGGAAGTTTTGTCAAAGATTTTTTGGCAAAACTGAAGGAAAATGAGCCAGATCGAGCGAAAGTACCTTCTGCTAATTGCACAGGATAATTACTGGCTCCTGTTCTAGTTCTTGTGAAAGCCATTAAACGTTTTTTGGCTAATGCCTTCCCTAATAAAGCTTTGGTTTTGGAAGCTGACGAAATACTACTGGTCTCTTTATTGCTCAGAGGTAAATTCACGGTTACTTCTTTTGCTGCTAATGGAAGTACTGGTAAAGGCGTTTCAGGTTTTTTTACTTCTAAAACACTTACAGGTTCACCTGCCAGTAATTTATTTTCAGGAACATCTGATGATGCTGAAGAATTAGTTCCTGCAGAAGATGGAACCAACATTTCTTCAGGTAAAGGTATTTCTTCTGGTAATGGTGGTAGATCTGTTTCATCCCCTTTCAAAGGAAATATTTGTAAGTTATAGTCATAAAAGCATAAAAGAAATATAAGTTTGTCTATCCAAAAAATAGTACAGCATTTACCGATCCCCCCAAAAAAATACTTTTTCTCTTCTTAAAAATATTTAATAACAATAATTTTGAACATATGAAGATTTTTTTCTTCTTCATGCATTCAAATATTTAACAAGACTGAATAGAAAGATCTGATTGTCTTCTGTCGTATCATTTCTTGGATCAAACAAACTTCAATATACAAATCAAAACAAGTGATTTTAGAAATCAAATAAATTAAACTACAGTAGACTCCTGATTGTCCGCGGAGTTGGGTGGCATGGCAATCGCGGATAAGCGAATTCCGTGGATAATCCGAAATAGGACGAAAATCAACACAGAAATGCTTTTAACATGTTTTATTTACATTAAAGTGGCAGTACATACATTATAAACAATTACTTTATTTTAATTTACTTTAATTTCTTATTTTTTAACAAAAAAAAAAATCAGTTACTTGTCTTTGTTTTTTTCGTGTCGAAACACGAAAACCCTCTACTTGAACGTCGCTAAATCTGCCTCATTTATTGTTTACCTTATTCTAGTTTTAATTTTTTTTTTTAATTCCATAATTTATTGTACAGTAAAAAAAAAAAAAATGGAAATCGGAGAGGTCCGCGGATAATGGAGTTTACTGTATAAATTTAAATTAAAAAAAGATAAAATACATTTAATTTTTGGCAGTAATGAAATCCTTATGTAGTCCCAAAAATAATAAGCCTAACCAAACCTTCAGATTATACAAAGGATGTTACCCTGCAAAAAAAAAAAGATTGCCACATCATTCTGAATACTGAGAACACCATTTCTTTTTGTAAGATGTCTCAGGGCAGTGGCCTCGACCTTATTTCAATCTAAGTGCTAAGATGTGATTTTATAGATTTTTAACATGGACTGCCACCTGGTAGTTTTAATGGGCACAAATAAATGAAATAAAATTAATGAACCTTTTAAAAAAAACTTAATCATAACAACCTTCTAATGCAAAGTGCATTAATTTTAAGTAGTGATTTAATTTCAGTATTGAAGTATTTCAAATTATTAAAATGGAAATGCTTTTATCTTACATGTAACTAATTTTATTTCCCTTTAAAGTAACATTTAAAAACATAATGACTTTCAAACAATTTAGATACTCTTAAACAGATTGCCACGCATAACCTGACTGCTGGTCTGAATGCTTAAAAGCAATAACTTTTGTTTTTTAATATTATCAATTTCAATTAATACATCACCCTCACCTGTAAAAAGTTTGATGACAAGTGGACTTGAGTCTTCTTGTCCCTCAAATTTAGCTGACTGGCTATCAAAAGCATCTACTGCTTGAAACCCACCACCAGGAATGAATTTTTCTCCTGTTCCCATTTCTATAGGACCCCTAACAAAAACAGAATTGAAAAGCACATGATTAATTGAAATATTTTTTTTCCTTGATGGTAGCAAAAAAATCAAAATCAAAATATAAATGTGACATATGTCCCATTTTCCACTGGGTCCCACAATTATTGAGTTAAATAAATTTGGAAGTCCTTAAAAAATTACTTACTCAATAATTAAGGAAAAAAAATATCAAGCAGATCCTACTTTGAAGCCTAGAACCTATTCTATTAACATCCAATAAAGTGGCTTGTGGCTATTTCTCAATGGAAACATTTAAAAAATGCAACACTGGAAGCAAAAACATACTTAATGAAAAGAGGATCATGCAATGTAGTCTACTAGTGGTTAGATTTGATCACAGACTGATTAGTGTTTACATTGATTCCAAGATAGAGACAGTATATAAAATGGTTAATCAGTTAAAAGAAAGTACAAAATTAAAAATAATAAATAAATAAATAATAATAATAATTTAATAAGTGTTCCACTCATAATTGAGTACTACACAATAAAAAGAAACAAGAACATACAAAGTACAGAAAATATCTTAATTTAAATGAAAAGAGTGAAATTTGTGAATTTGAATTAAAGATCACATAATACAAATCTCATTTAAACATCGTTGGGCGATTTATAGTTTATATAAAAAGTTCATAAAAGGTTGATATGCCTTTCCTTGAATTAAAAGTGATAATCTGCAAGGCCAAAGAATTTTTAGATAATTTAAGTTTAAAATGAGTTCAAGTCTAGCTTTATCATATTTACTACAAGCATAAATTATATGGTTAACAAGTTTCTGTTTCTCCGGATTCACATTCACAAGGCTGTGTTTGTAACATTCCAGGTTGCTAGGCGGGCTCTGAAGTTACCATGGCTCGTAAGGTGTTGAGTTATTTTAAAGTTAAGTTCAAGATTTACACAAGATTGTCGTTGGAAAAAATTCTTTGTAATTTGAGCTTTGGTGGTATTTATCCATTTGTATTCCACTTCTCAATTGCGTATTGTTTTAAATAACCTTTTATCGTTTGTAAGGGATAACTTTTATGGCAATATTTTGCTAGTTCATTGTTCACTGCTGCTTTAGCCTCTTCGTCTGCTTTTTCATTACCTTGTATTCCTGTGTGTCCAGGAACCCAATAGAAATTAACAACGATTTTTATGTCTTTTAATAATGAGAAGATGATTTGAATTCTATCGTCTTTATGTAAGTAGTTGCAGAGAGAAAATAGAGCTGATTTAGAGTCTGTATGAATGTTGTATGTTTTTTCTACATTTTGTAAATTGGAAGTCAACATAACAGCTTGAAAAATTGCTTGTACTTCTGCTTGATAAATACTTGTATAGTGGGGAAATCATCATCATCAGTGTTCTGTCGTAGACAGGGCCAATGGCAAGCAGCAAATAAGGTCAGCAATGTCTCTTCCTCCAAGTTGTTCTATTTCTTGCCTCCTCTTTCAAGCCTCTTCCCCTCCAATACTTCCTTCATGAGATTTTCACCTCTCAGCACATGACCAATCCAGTTCTTTTTTCTTCTTCTAATGTTCTTTAATAAACTTCTCTCTTCCCCAATTTTTTCGAGAACTTTGTCATTAGTCACCTTGTCTGTCCATTTAATTTTCTCCATCCTCCTCCATAGCCACATTTCAAATGCTTCTAGCATCCCAGCATCTCTCTTTCTCAGAGTCCAAGTTTCTGAACCATACAAGGATATACTCCAAATGTAACATTTTATAAGTCTTTTTCTTAATTCAATATCCATCTGATTTGTGAACAAGTTTTTTCTGTTATAGAATGCAAATTTACCCTTTCGAATTCGATCTCTAATATCTAAGTTACATCTGCCGTCTTCCTGTATTATGCTTCCCAGATATTTGATTTGCTTGACCTGTTCCACCTTTTCTCCATTTAATTTAATACATACATTTTCAGCATTTCTGGCAACTCGCAGCACTTTTGTTTTCTTGGCGTTGATTTCCATTCCAAATTTAAGACAGGCTTCATTAAATCTTATCAGCAAGTGTTGTAAATCTTCTTCACTCTCTGCTAAAATAGCCAAATCATCCGCGAATCTAACGCTTTTTATTCTTCTTCCTCCAATACTGATTCCCGTATCCTCTTCACAATCAAAAGCTTCGTTTATCATTTCTTCCGAAAAGATATTGAATAGCACAGGGGATAAGCAGCAACCCTGTCGCACTCCTCTTCCAATTATACATTCCTTTTTGCTTCCTCCTTTTGACTCAATTATTGCCTTTTGATTCATATAAAGTTCCGCAATCAGTCTACGATCTCGCCAATCAACACCTATCTTCTTTAGTACTTTCATCAGTTTATCCCATTTCACCATATCAAAGGCTTTTTTCAGATCAATAAAACAAATATAAACTTCTCGATTAACTTCAATATGTCTTTCACAGATTGTTCTCATCACTCCAATTGCATCTCTTGTTCCCCTGTTCTCCCTAAAACCAAATTGGTCCTCTCCTAGATAGTATTCCACCTTGTTGTATAGACGTCGTTTGATAATATTTAACATCACCTTAGAGGTATGCGAGATTATACTAATTGTTCTATAGTCACTACATTTAGTAGGGTGACTAGTTTTAGTGGGGAAATATAAATCTTTTAATATACATGGGGTTATCATCACAGTTATTTAAATAAATACAGACACTTGCTCCAACTCCATTAATGGACTTGGAGCCATCTGTATATATGTTAGTATCTGTAGGCTTAGTGGTGGATAAAGGCTCGAAATAAACATTAGGTTGTGTCCAAAGTGTTGGATTCATGTATGTAACTGTTGTTGTATCAGTTGGAAACATATTTATTGCACTACCCCAAAACAGTTCCTTATTAGGTTCCATAATTCTGCCATTCTTGGCATAGAAGGAAAGACATTTTGTTTCGATTACTAGTGGCATGGAACAATATTAGCAAGCATTATTGCAGCCTCTCCAGAGACTGTCCTACATGCATCTGTAATTTTTATTGCAAAGAGCCTTTGCAGTCTTAAAAAGAAATTTTGTAGAGCTTTATTATGCAGCACAACATGCCTCCAACTTTCTGCTGCAAACATGACAAGAGGTTGTACTGCTCCAAAGAAAATAGATCTTGTCGCAGAAGCACCTATTCCCCAAGTGCATTTAGCACATCTTTGTAACTGATTGCCAATTGTTTTTGCTTTATGCAGTATATCCTGAGTGTGCTGCCTAAAACTTAATTTATTATCCAAAGTCACTCCAAGATATTTATGTGATTCTACCCATTGAATGCGTTGTTTATCATAGTAGATTGATGGTTGCTGATATTTGTATTTCTGTGTAAAGAGGATAGCTTTAGTTTTAGTAATGTTAATGGTTAATTTATTTAAGGAGCACCAATTATGTATCTGTATAAGGGCTTTATTTAATGTCTTCTGTAGGTTTTCTAAATTCTTATCTTGAACCACTACAGCAATGTCATCAGCATACCCAAAATATTGTATGTCAGTATCAGATTTTTATAATAGTGATCTACAATGACATTCCACAAAAAAGGTGAAATGATTCCTCCTTGAGGACAGGACTTATTCAATTTCCTCTGAATTTGATGATTGTGTTTATTTATTATAACTGTCCTATCATTGAGGTAGGCAGCAATCATTTCGACGAGGTATATGGGACACTTCCTTTAGTATAATTCTAAGATGATTGAAGGGCGCCAGGCATTATCAAAAGCTGCTGTTATGTCAATAAAAATGACAGAACTATAAATCTTCTTTTTCAGGTCTTCATGTATAGTATTTGTTAGTTAATAAATGGCTTTTTCTGCAGATTTGCCTCTTATGAAGCCAAACTGGTTTTTGCTAAACCAGTTTAAAGATGTGGTTCTCCAATTGAGCCTAGTATATAATTTTTTTTCAAAAATCTTTCCAAGAGCTGGTAATAGCTTATGGGTCGATATGCTTTAGTTCCTGTGTTGTTACTGGCTTCCTAAGTAGACATATCATGGCTTTTTTCCAACATGATGGAAAGTATGAAGTCTGTAAGCAGCTATTGAGTAAGTAACTAAGATATTTATTAAGAAAATGATAACTTTTCTGTATCATTTGAATATATATTCCATCCTCTCCTGGGGCTTTTAGTGGATGTAATGAATGTACAGCTTGTTTTAACTCTTCTTCAGTAATTTTTTTATAATCTGCTATTGGTGCATCTATTATCGCCTGATATTCACTGTGTATTTTAACATTCTCAGAGTTATCACTTTCATGATTATCAAGAGGAAATAAGTTCTCAACAATTGTTTCTAAAGTAGTTTGTAAGTTTAAGTGGTTTGCCCATTCGTTTTATTAAATGTGTTAAGAATATTTGTATTTCCGACAGCCCTTCTTGAAATGATTCTGTATATATTTTTCCAAGGATCTGTGACTCCATTGCAGTATTCCTTCCACGAAATTAATTGAGCTCTTCGTAATTCATGCGCATAATGCTTTTTGGCATCATGATATTCTTGTTTTGCTCTAAGCGTTTTATCTGACATCTCTCTCTTTGAAAAATTCGTCGCAGTCTATTAGTGGTCTTTCTTAAAGACGTTAGTTGTGGTGTTCACCATGGTACCACTTTCTTTCCCGGTATTTTCTTTGGAATACATTGATCAGCAGTATCAACGATAATGTCTGTTAATTGTTGACAGTAAGTTTCTATTTCTTCTAGGGTAACAGGTTTGACGGGGATCCATCCATGTAGACTAATACTTAGAATTGTGTTGAATTTATCCCAGTTTGCTAGTTTGATATTGGTTGAAGAATGGATAAGACTGGAAACAAAATAAAAAAAGGCT
>JAFIDM010012231.1:146469584-146503805 GCA_023159025.1 Thereuonema tuberculata
AAAAAAAAAATGGCATCCTTCAACCATTTTAGGATTTTTAACTGTTCCATTCCCTTTCAATGTGTTAACCATGGTGTAACCATGATTGTCAATTGTGGTTCTTTGAAAACAGCTGCCTGTTTGGCCTAATGTTAGTGAAGGCAAGTGGATCAGAGAAAGTACCCCTCTGGATGAAAACTAGCAATCGAAAACAGCAAAGTGAAACATTTGATACTCAGTTTAGTGGCTTAGTCCGAAAGCTAATTACTGAATAAGTATTAAGATGGCAGAGATTTTGGTATGTGAAAAAAAGTGGAGGAAAAGATTAACTCAAGTTCAAAAAGACAAATGTTGTCGGTAACTTGATTTGACAAGATATCATTAACATAAATAAGTGAGAAGCTCACTAAACTGAATAAGAAAAAAAAAAAAAAATTCAATATGTAAGTTCAAGAAACATCTTAATGATATAGTGTAATGGTACTGGGTGAGGGGGCAGAATAAGCTATAAGAAGATTAATATGAATAATAACAGGTTTTGCAAGAAAACAAAAAGCAGAATCAATATAAAAAAAAAAAAAAAAATTCTTTCAGAATCAATATACTATGTCAATAAAAAAAAATAATCAGTGATTCTAAGGATCCAATTTCTAGGTAGTTTAATGGGTCATGGAACAATAGCGCACAAAGAAAAATTTCTAATGCTAGAAGTACATATATCACTGTGAGATCAAAATGCTGATGACTGCCTCACATTTTAGAAGACATTCATTACAGCACTGAAAATAAAATTCCAGTCAGAATATTTTAATGCTGACAGTTGCTCTTATTGTTGTAAAATGTAAGAGAAATATAAGTGTGTGGAATGAGTAACACTGATCTATAGTTGCTCTGAGGTCAAATTTACAAACACCTTCTTGGAATAGATCTAATTTGGAGAGAGTAGTAAAAGTTATCATTTTTTTTTTTTTGTAATCACGTTTTAAATTAACTGAATGGTAATTCTGCTGAAACCATTACTGGCATCGATTTTAAACTGTGCATTGTGGCTTCCAGGGGCATCATGGCAAAAGTAATATGGCTTGCTTTGATGAGTTGTGTGCTAGTGACCTCTAGTGGGCAGGCTAGTAAATGTTACTATTAATTACTATAAAATCTGGAAGATGGCAGTCATAAAATAAAATATACCATAAGCATAAATAAAATCGAGGTTTTGAGGTTTGTTTTGTCCAATGGCAGTTCGTTTTAAGCCTTGTTTGTGTTTTATGAACTTTCTGTTTTCTGTCAGTATGGATAATCTTCATATACGACTACAATACATGACATCTCAGACATATCATGCAGTTCTAAAGAGGAAAAGAGATAAAAATAGCAGAAGTATGATGACAGTTACTTGGATTTCGGGTTTACATGCACTATTATAGGAAATGAAGAATGTCTAAATTGTATCATTTGTTTGAGAGAATGCTTCCCAATAAACTGAAATGACATTTGGAGTCAGTTTGGTAAAATAAAACCACATAAATATTTTCCTCACATTTACAAAGTTGTTTATAACCCAATCACATTGATCCTATTTTTCATCATAGCTCTGAAAACTGACCCTATCATTAAAGCTTTATGATTGTGTGATTTGCATCTGTTACCATTTTCAGGACCAGTTCTATCATTGAAGTAAGTTTAGAATGTGCTTTAAAACTTAGGGAATTTCAATCACTGGAGATAAGTAAGCTACCAATTAGGATTGGCGAAGCTGGGACAACCAGCAGCAAAGAACCAGTTGATGCCATTTTGGCCACCGCTTCGATTGAATTCAAGCCTTATTATGATTTAAGTATTGCAGTCAGAAGATTACCTTTCCAAAATAAACAATATTCTTACCGAAATAAATTCATTCTATGAGTTAGAATATGCAGTTGTAAATTTTTTTAGAGATTTTTCATTTCTTCTTAACCTTAACAAAAACTGAAAGTCAAAAGTTTTAGATCTCTGATTGGTTTATGGCTCTAAAAGGCTTTAAAATGCAGCACCAATCACATGAAGCATTGGTTTGCATTTCAGTGACCATTTGATTTGGAAAATACAAACAAATGACAGAAACTTATCACCAAAAACGATAATAATTTCAGTGAAGCAAAATAACAAAATAGGACCATGTGATTTGGCTATCACCATGTAGCAAAGAGATAGAAACCTCCCACCAATGCAGATGATTTTATTTTACTAGCTGCTATTGGATTTGGTATCTACTATAATAGATGAGTCTTCAGTCAAGCAAGTGCTAAGTTACCTTTGTTAGTCAACACTATTAGTCAACAAATACTCCATATAACTGGTCTTTAATATCGTCAGCCGACTGATAAATTCAAGGCGATTTTTCTTGGCTTTTCAGTTGATGAATTTATTGACAGCCACAATGATGTGCATCTAATTTGTTACGTACGATTTACAGATGATAATAAGTTTTACAAAGATCTTCTTTTATGCAAAATTATATAATCTGCAACAAAAGCAGCAGACCTGTTTGAAATACTAGATTCTTTTATGGAAGACAACATTAACTGGGAGATATTGGTATGTGTGGTTGAGTGTACAGGTGGAGATCATTCTATGGCAACTTGTTACGGAGGACTGCAAGCTCGGATCTGTTAAAATGCTCTTTTCACTGTTGAATATACTGTATCATTGACAAGGCATTTTTTTAGTTTATGGTGATTGCGACAAAACTTATCACCCAAATTTTTGAATTGCTATTTTGGCAAGATGACCAATGTGGACCTACATGTGAGAATCATAAATTGTAGTCTTGTTGTTTTTGACAACATCACTTAAAGACATTGTAGCTTTTGATAGCAGGGTTCAATACTGATTGTCTTTTTCCTCTCCAAGGCTTTTTAGCAGACACATTTTTTTTTCAATCTACCAAACTGATAATAAAATCTTCTGAGGTAACAGATTAGGCTTGGCTTCAGGAGTCACAGTCTTGTTGGGAAAAAGGACGCCTTTTATCACTTAGCTTTCAACAGTACACCCACTTCTCCTCTTCCATCACCACAAATTAAAAAAAAAAGAGTTTATCACATTATCTAGCAAGAAGTGCACATTGTGGACTGCTGAATTCTATTCTGCTTGTTCAAGATCATTAAGTTGTTAAACCTTTTGAGATGGTTGAGAGAGATATAAATAAATATACCAAAGGCATGTTTCTGGCAAAACATGTGCCAGAACTTGCTGAACAACCCACTTCACTAGCCTTTCTCTGGTATGAGCTTAGATTCAATGTCTGTCCTTTATAAGAGTAAAAGAATAAAATTTTAATGATTCTCTCTAGGATTTCAATCAATTACGATTAATTTTCATTTAATATTAATTAATTATAATTAATTCAAACATTGTAATGAGCACTAATCCTGATGCAGAGCCAATTAACAAGTTCAGCTTTATTTTGATCTTAATGTTAACTGCTTCATATAATAATCTCCATATAAAATAACTCAAAAAAACTTACCTTCTCTATGAAATATCATGTATGTTAGATCTTTTATGGTGGTTTTCAATGATTGTAAATTAAAATAAAACATCATAACCACAGTAAACTAACATGAACAATTTTAAATATATACAGTAAAACCCCGTTATTATGCTCGTCAAGGGACCATGACCTACAAGCGTAATAAGCGGGATAGCGCTATAGACGGGAAATGATTTATGAGATTGGGAAACATTTAGACACCATTTTACAGGAAAGATACTTGATTCAATAGATGTAGTGCAAATGTGAGCTTATTTCCTATTAAAAAAATCTTTGATTGTGGTTTGCCGTATGTGTGTGTGCTACTTATGACATTTTCAATGTGGTTCAAGTAACTATTAACATCAATTGATTCACCACTAGGAGCAACACTAATATATTTTCGGAGCAGATTTAGTGCACTGCCCGCTATTTCATGCGCCTTTTCTTGAATGATTGGGCCACTTAATGGTACTGATGCATCACGGGACTGATGAATCCATTCAATTAGAATTTCGTCGGCATCTTCATATTTTCCACACTTTACTTTTTCACTTTTGCAATCACCCTTCGCTGCATTGGTAATTCCATTCTTATTTTTTATTATTGTTCTCAGACTGGATGAGGGAATTCCTAGAGATTATGCGAAATCCTTCTGAATTAGTGTAGAATTCTCGTCATACTTACGGAGAATTTCCAATTTTTCACTTATAGAAAGGGATTTCCGCTTCGACATTTTGCACAACTGTATCACAGACCCGCAATTTCACAGAGTTCAAAGATTCCCTCCTACCAGGGAAAAAAAAAAGAATCTTTACAGTGTTACATTTCTTTTCGATACAAAATTTCCGATATAAAAAAAGCGCTACAAGCGGGATTTGAAGCATTATAAGAGGGTAAAAGTATACAGAGATATATAGAAAATTCGAGGGACCGTATGAAAGGAGCTTAAAGAACGGGATAGTGCTATAAGCGGGAGCGTAATAACGGGGTTTTACTGTATTTAAAATTTTCCTAGAGAATGTAAGGTGTTTTTTGAATTATTATTTATTTGGAAATTAATATAGGAAGCAGTTAATGTTAAAGACAGAACTTAATAAAATGGATCACTGCCATAATATATATATATATTTTTTTACAATTTTTATTTTAACTATTATGCTTAAATTTAATTATTTATCTTGTGTTGGCGTAGCAGTTAATATTATTAGCCTGAAAAATACAAATTTTTTGAAATGCAAATGAGCAATTGTGAACTGTGAGTCAAGTGATATAAAAAGTGGATGAACAACTAGAATTGCTTTGCAGTAAAGTACAATCTCAATATGTAAATTTTTGTAGTGATTCTTTTATCTTACCTCCATTTCCCATCTTCCAAAGCCCATGATGTCTTCTTTTATAATAATTGGAAGAGGTTCCACACGCCCTATTAAATAAAGAAAAAAAAGAAAAGAGAAGAAAAAGAAACCAAATTAATAAAATAACTACGAACAATGTGTTTCCAAGGCTAACGTTGACAGGGCATTTTAATGCATAAAAAATGAAGTTAAATTCACATTGAATTGTTTAACAACGAATGATTAATTTTTAAATTACAGAAAATTTTGTTCCAGATAATTATCTCACATTAATCAAAAAAATACTGAAAAAGAAACTGCTATCAAAAACTGAACATCTATAATGTTTAAATTCTAAACTTTTTAAAGTAAATCTTGATTAAAATTTAATGGATAATTTAAAGTGAAAAATGAAAAAACAACAAAATAATAATTCAAATATTAAAGAACGTTTTTTTAAAAAAAATTAAGCTATTGAAATTCACTGATCTTAAACTGAAAAATTTTATTAAAAAAGCTTTTCAAAAGAAATTAATTATCAAGAGTGATTTAAACTAATACTACATGCATTTTAATTGAAACAATTATATATAAAAATTAAATTATGGTGATAGAAAATACTTATATTTTAAAACAAAACAAAAATGTTTAATTGCATATAAAACAATGGTTGGAAATAAGTAGGGAAGCTATTACAATGAATACGCAGTAGTAGTAGTAGGATCTGGACTATGTTGTCCAAAGCATTCAAAATGTGCTCACCGCCTCTCCTTACACAGTGATACCAAAGGCACTGAAACTGTGAGAAAAGCTACAGCATGAAAGTAGTCCAGACTGACATCTTCCCTTTGGCTGCAGATTGAATAACATTGCTGTGGATAAAAATGTAGCAGTGTGTCAGGACCATTCTAGGTACTCGTGTGCTATGAATTAAATATTCAGAAGTATGCATACAAAAATAACTGTCACTGGACTGACATGTAAAACAAAAATAATTTCCATCTAAATCACTACTATGTTAACTTTACTTCAATAGTGCTATACTTAATGCAAAATTCAAAAGTTATATGTATCTTTGACAAGAAGAATTTACAGAGTTCCCACCAATTTTGGACTTGCCTGACTTTCTTTTCCTACATAACAATTATGAAATCTTTTCTTTTTACTTCCTTATTTTTTTTTAAAAAAAAAATTAATACAGATTATTTTCCAGTGAATTACGAAGGCGGTAATCTTAATTACTTTAGTGTTTTTAGTTGGTGGGAACACTGATTTTATATTTGATAAAATCCTTATCTCCTATACTTTGTGGTATTCTCATTTTAAAACCATAGCATGATCAAAACACTGATATCAAGTTGTTGGAATAAACAAATGCAAGGCAAAAATTAACTATACGCCATACCTCTCAAATCCAGCATTTATAGCCTGGTAATATCCAACATGTTTAATATGCTGATACTAATATGGATGAGGCTTATCTAGCTTACCAATGAAATACATTACCCGTACCTACATAGCTATACATTACCAAACTTAACTAGCCAGCATTTCTTGAATGAAGTTGGTTGTATTTTTATTTAATCTTCTTACTTTATACCTTATATATGGAAATATCTCTAAAATATTTTATGATAACATATTTAGGTGTTTGGTACTATTAATATAGGTAATAACTACTGAAGTGGAAAACAAACTTTATAATCCCAGAAATACCAGATTTGAGAGGCTTGATTTGTAGCTCATTTTTGAAAAACCCAATATATCTAGTAAACTTTCTTCCAGATATTTTTTTCCTGCTTTTTTTTTTTTTTTTTTTGATCCACATTACATATCTCATTAATACGATAAGTCTTTCCTATATTGGTATAGTAGTTTGAAGAAATGGGAGGAGAATTTAAACCTAAGAAAAAGATGAATGAAAATGGGGAAATGGAAGAATCCTTCGAAAATAACTCCTAACTGAAACAAGTTTCGTTTTTAAGATATATTAATTAGAAAGCTCTTGCAAAATGTAAAACTGAAATTCTAACGTTAGAATTATAGTACTTTTATAGCAAGACTATTTTAGTTACAATGTTTTTTGATAAGCAAATAGTCTTTCCTTGACAAATTAAAGTATCTAATTTATATTAATTATTGTTAATTTTATATTTGCATTTTTGTGATAATTTTCTGATATTGGGCATTTAATTAGTAATTTTATAAGTTAAAAAGATGAAAGAAAAATTGTCTAGCATAAGAAATAAATTTTTTATACACATTCTCTTATAACAATAAAAAAAAAAAAAAAAACCGAAGCGCACAAATGAAAACTAAAGTAATCTATACAAACAGTGTATAAATTCTTTAAATTCAAAATATATTTTGTATTATACAAAAGTATTTAACTATTTTCTGTCAAGCAAAAAAGATCTGTGAAAGAGCAACTATCAAGGATCACATGATCATATCAGCCTGCCAAACTAATGTAATGCTATGTAAATTAAATCACAAAATATCTACCCTCTTTCTTTTTCTCTAGTAATTTTTAGCTTTAATTCTACTTCTAATGGGTGATGGAAGTGGGGCAATCGTATCTAGAGCAGAATATTTTATCTTCCTCTAAATCTGTTTTGTTTCAGGGTTTCTTTTTGATTCATTTCACTCATCTTTATATAAATATATTACTGTAATAGCCTTACTTATTTTTTTATACATTCTCCCACTGTCACATAAACATACTATTTTAATCAACCTCTAAAACCTTTAAAACCACATTTTATATTATCCTGTCCAAGGACCTGTCACTTCTACTTCTACATGTGGGGTTATAAAAGAGAAATTTCAAAGTAACATTGCCAAGTTTGGTTTTTTTTTTGTTTTTTTTGTAATTTGAAAAACAAAATCAATGAAAGAAAAGATAGAGGACATAAACCAAAATAACAAACTCTTATTCAACAACAATATTCAACAATGTTGTACTCATAAATGTTCCCAAATTAATAGTAACCTACTCAAAACATTTGAATTATTCGTTTCTTCTGAAAAGTCTATCTACTTTCTTAATAAATAATAATTCCTTACTTATTTAGTAGTTGTTCTCAGAAAGTAAATACTATGATAGCAACATGCATTTCTCTGCCATTTGCTGTTTTCAAATTTGTCCCTCATATTTTTAACATTATGAATACATCAGAGTTGCAGATACATTAATTTTGAATTTGTAGATATATTTTGGAAAAAAATTAAATGACATGGACACATAGCAGCTATAAGAAGTGAAACTGGGGGAAAAAAATAATAAAAACCTTATTTTGTGTTATGTTGCCAGCTTATTTCACAAAAAGAATTTACAAGAAAAATTGTAATAACTGATACTGAATGATCAGGAATAAGTTTGCTTCAAATCCATTATTAACAACACAAATGGAGAATATGCTGAAAAAAAAAAAAAAAAAGACCTCTTCCACAGCAGCTTTTCAAATATTTTAATATTATGTAGCCATGAGATTTTAAAATGAGCTAAATTTAGATTTCTTTATTTCTTTAGATTTTTCAGTGAGTCTGTAGAAGGCAGTGTTGATCAAATAATCATCATCTTAATTCAAATTAACACAATATATTCTGCTCCACATAAATTCAAATAGAGCCGAGGTTCAATTCCCGTGGGTTGGTCGGGGATTTTTTCATAGTTGTTTCTCCTTTCTAGGGTTCACCTTGTCAAATGATACCAGATTTCTTACTTGAGTGTTAAAGGCAGATGTTGACTATCCAACCTCAACTAGTTTTGTTGGTCGAGATTTGTTGGAAGAATAATCCCCCCCCCCCCCAACGTAGCCAAGGGCCTGTAGTGGTACATCTTTTTTACCTTTTCATTAATAAAAAGTTAAAAAAAAAATTGGATTCAATTTTCAAAAATCAAATGAATTGCAATTATAAGCTCTTATCATAATTATTATGATAAGCATATTATATACCTCATCATAATACTCTGGTAACTCTGGTGTAAACTCCACATCTGAAAGTAGTTATCACATGAAGATAGAACATAACCTGCAGACTTAACAGTAAATGTGCAGCAACAAACAACAATGTATAAGCAGCAGAAGAAAATAATAATATTATAAAAAGAAACTACCAACATCACATGGGCCGAAAAGAGGATAAGATCAAACATTTCAATCGTCATTTTGGTTCTTGCAGAAAAATCAAACTTTGAACGATGTAACTATAGATTTGTTTTGTTGCTTGTCTGACAAATGAATATGCAACCTAAAACTTAACATTT
The DNA here is from genome assembly GCA_023159025.1 of Thereuonema tuberculata. Classification (NCBI taxonomy): domain Eukaryota; kingdom Metazoa; phylum Arthropoda; class Chilopoda; order Scutigeromorpha; family Scutigeridae; genus Thereuonema; species Thereuonema tuberculata. The sequence goes on from JAFIDM010012231.1 coordinate 146,478,682, forward strand.
GTATGTGGGCAGAATATTCAAATGACAGAACTGAACTGGCACTGCAAAATAATGGTTGAAGGCAAATCCTAGTAAGAAATTTATATAGGAAATTTCAGAAAAATGTTGAACAGTATTTCCAAGGTATAGATCAATTCTTTCAGCGTAAATTACTACTGCTATAGTTTATAAGTTTGTGCCTAGATTTACTTTAATATTTGGCTGAGAAATTGCATTTTGTTAATACATGCCATAAAAGAGGAAGAACCATAATTTTGGCTGAAAATATAAGTTTTATTCTGTAAAGATAGAGCCACTCAAATTTTACGTATTTTCTAAAATGATTTTAATCCCGATTATTAGAGCGATATATATTGATATTAATTATTCAAATGAAATATTTTAATGATAATCACATTTGCATTGTAATTTTTAAGCAGCAATAAAAACAATGTTTTTAGTCTATATAACTTGAACAGTCAATCTGGGTTACTTGTCCTTGCTGTTAGCAGTGTTTGCAAGTGCACTGCCACCATCCAGAAGTTCTCCAAACTTCAGAAGATGCATACATAACAAATCCTGGCTTCCTTTCATTCATAATTAATGGAATGATGGAATGTAATGGGTGTTTTGCCATGCTAGTCAGAACAGATTATATACGACAAATAATTCTCTCTTGTTGTGCCATGTAGCTCTTCCTCATCTTCTATTCTGAAACATACCAGTTCCATTGGCAGTCAGGAGAACAATATGCATGCCCCGTATATACATGTTTTATGCTTTTAACAGGCTGCTGAAGTCATCTGGTCTTTCCAGAAGACTTAAGTTCACTGTGTACCGCATCATAATATGACCAGTTGTTCTGTATGGTTGCGAAGCTTGGACCATTATGGAAAATGACAAGACCAAGCTCCAAGTGTGGGAAAGAAAGGTACTTTCTTTGGGGCCATCTGCGAAGAAGATGAGTGGCGCATGCGAACAAGCCAGGAAGTGTACCAGCTCTATGATGCTATAGACCTGGTTGCAGATGCTAAGAAGAGACGGCTGCAGTACTTGGGACACGTTGTGAGAATGGAGGAGGGTGGGTTCCAAGGAAGACTCTTGATCAACACCCTGAAGGTAGGAGGAAATCAGGGCGACCTAGGAAGAGATGGAATGATGATGTTAGAGAGGATGTGCAGGCTTTGGGAATCAGGAACTGTAGGAGATGTGCGGCAAGCAGAGCTGACTGGACGAAAGCTGTAGGAGAGGCCAGGGTCCTTCATGGACTGTAGTGCCAAGAGAGTGAGTGAGTGATGTAGTCCAATTGTTTCAGCAAGATGATGTCTCTGCTACATTGCCAACAGAAAATAAAAGTAATTTGAGTGATCCTATATGGAGTATAAAAAGGGGAGCTATTAGGTTCCCATGTATGTGTAAGTATAATGCTCTCCATAGACCAAGTCAAGAATCAGAATCCCATGAGTCATATTCGTTGGCATGAACCTTTGAAAAAAAAAATCTGACTTCTAATTCAGACTACTTCCAGTTTTAAGTGGCTACCGAGCAGATTAAGAAATTAGTGGTAACTGAACAAAATTGGGGTCTACCTGTACTGAAAATAACTATGCTGAATATGATTCCCTTCACCTAATGTAGCCATTTTCGGTTCAAGATAACCACTTACTCGTTCCCTGAATTGTGCAAAACAAATGTCTACAGACAAATGAACTCAATGCAGATATCACTCCCACTGGAATGCTTGAGAATCAATAACTATCCTACAAACTCATTTTGTACATCGAAGATATACTGATTTGAGCCATGATGGAAATTGTACTTGGCCCCTGAATTACAACAACTTGAATAAATGAGTTTTTTCTGTGCCAATAATAAAGCACCTTTAACAGTGCAAGCATATGATGGAATGCAAATTGTACAGGGTAGCTTGATTTTGTTTACAAAACTCTGAATTTAAAATTGTTAGATAATAAAACTGAACTGGAAGCTCTTTTTCCCAACCTTTCACCTAACTAAAATTCTTTGGAGAATTATCACAAGAAGTACATACTGTTGGAAAGTAGCATAATAATGTTAACGAACAACCCAGGTTCAAATTCGTCATTTTGATCTTAAGTTCTTCAAAGCACTCCTCCTGGGATTCAGTCTGAGGGGTTTTCTTCATGTTCTGGTTAAGAACTGAGTTCAGTTTCAGTCGCAGTGCTGTCATCAGTAGTTGTGTACACATTGCTAGCGCTAAAGCGTTTCTTCGGTGCAGGGTCATCCAAAAGAAGGTTTGCTGATTTCATTGCAAAAATACAAGAACAGTGATCACTCAATGTGTTTTTGTCACAAAAACATGACAACTACCGGTACTTTAATTTGCCACTTGTGGAAGTGGCAAGTTGGTGAATAGCGGAGATTCCTTTGATAGGGACAAGTATCTACTGTTCAAAAATGGGAGACACTGGCATTTTTCAACCTGTGTGAATTCTATGTCAAAAAGAGCTTACAAGATTATTTTGTAACATCATGTAGCTTTAAAAATGAGTGTCATTAAAACGTTTTGTTCTAAACAATAAAACAATTGAACAATCAAGGATTAAAACCATATTCAAAACGCTAAAAACCTGGAGTGGTTCTATCTTTATTGGACAGTACTCAGCTGAAATGCCATTATAAGACAACTAAGCATTATGACCAACATTTTACAACCCTAAACCTTATTCATATATCACCATCTTCCAGAAAAATAATAACTTATGAGTTGGCAGAAGAATATTCGAAGAAAGTGAAATAATACATTTTTGTCTCCAATTCTTGAAATTGGATAGACAAGCATGATATCTTTATCCTCTGAATAATTATCCAGATCAGTACAATCACTGTTACGGAGAACTGCAAACCCTTATATGAGCCTACAACCAACTGCAGTATCTCATGCTAATATCAAACTCTAAAACAGATAATTCAACAATTCAATTTTAGATGTTAATTTTTAGATATCATCCAAAACTGAATTATTTTGTCAGAATAGGTCTTTTTCTACCTTCTAAATTCTTAAATTTCATAATAATAATTCACTAGAAAATTTCTCATAAATATTATATTATTGTATAATTTTATTGTCTTTGCAACAACAACCTAATATTTGAACTCCTTTAAAAGGGCAAATTGAAAAAGATAAGTAAATCCTCAATTTGGCTTTTCATGATCCTTTAGATATGAAACTTTTATTTTCCTGTATATATTTTGTTTCAATTAATTTTATTAAATAAAACAGCAACTTGTTTCGAAATTTGAATGACAAATTCAATATTGCCAGGAATAGGGTTAATTCTCTCAATGCTAAACTCGAACTACTGGACTAACTGAAAAGCTTTATTTATAGTGAATGATACTAACAGTTTATTGCTTGCCATTTGAGTTTTTTATATTTTCACAAATTAGGAAGTTTAAAATTATTCATTTTAAAATTCTATATTCATCTTAATGGTTATTCCCATCAAAAATAAATTATCCTGTCCCTTCAGTGGGTATAGAATTATTTATTTTAATTTGTGAAAAATCAAGTTGTGTCTTCTCTCTCTCTGTTTATAAATAAAAGTCTTCTTACCAATATGGATGACACCACACTGAACTAGTGCTATTTCAAAAAAGTTTCTTGTTTTCATCTTCTGTTATTTCATTATTTTCACATCAAAAAAGCCATCATGACAAAAGCTCTTCTGCATTTATACCCTTACTAACCACTGTAACAACGCTAATATTTAGAGAATTTTTCTCTATTCTTTTCTTATAAATTTGAACTTCTCATTTTACAGCAAGCTATACTTCTCATTCCTTTATTTATTTTTCTTCGTCTTTCATTTGTACAACTTTTCATTAGCCTGTACAAAAGCAGGATGGGAGTAGTAGCTGCTCTATACATTTCATCAAACCTAACTGTTTTATGTCATCCTGGTCCAAGGATTTGTGATCACTTCTTTTACTCATAGTTTGAAGCAACAGCTGTCTATTAGCATCAATGAATTTCTTAAACAACTTCAAGAAATGAAGTTTTCTAACAACTATATCGTCATTAATTGGCACCACAGTGTGATCTATCATCTTACATAACAGACTTTTCATCCATCCACTTACCAACATTTCAACTTTTATGTCGGAATGAAAATCCTTGTAAAGGTTATATGAGCATAGAAGTCTTATTCTTCATGTATTTGCAAAACTGTCAGGTATTCTGATGCTAATTTTTGTATTCAACAACAAATTTGTTTTCTTCAAATAAATTACACTATGCATTTCTTTGCAATATATGAAGTCATTGGAAAACCAGATATTAATTTTTTTTACTTTTCCTCTTCATAATTCTTCAATGTTTCTTCTTCATCCCATAGCAGACAAATAGCGGGTAAAGAATTTACAGTATGCAGTGGTGCAGTTTTACATTGGGGAAGGGAGAGTTATCATTGACAAGGGAAGGTTTCAAGGTGTCACACACTGGGTCATTTTGAAATTTGGTGGTGATATATATATATATATATATATATATATATTTTTATATATATAGTACCCGACAAGTACTACAAAATGCATTAAAAAAAAAAAAAACACACACACACACAATACAAAAAAAAAAAAAAAATCTGTTTGGCACATGTGATTTTCAAGGACGTAGGCATTGAGCAGTAGATAAGACACAGGACAAGCAACATAAAGGATGCGACATCAAACCTTCTTGTTGACATTTTGATTTTGGATTTTAAACAAACTAAGGATTATTTTTGCTGTTATAATGTTCAAAATTGCTACAAAAAAAAAAAAAAATATGCAAAATTATTGGTTTATTTGTGACATGATTTAAAACAAATTTCACAACAATCAATTTTATTACAAATGCAAATAATGATTAGCTTCTGAAATTACATGCGTTAGACAATTTTTAAAGCAATGTGCAAATCTTACAAGCACAATATTGTTACAATTAATCTCCTCAAACAATCCAAATTCATTCAGTGGGCAGGTTGCTTCTGGCAGGGAGAGGACCCTAAGGAGCGCTCACACATGGTTTTGAGGGTATAGCAAGTTAAAATTACTTTAAAAAAACCTAGCATATTATGCAATACAGTCAGTAACAGCAATACAGTCATTCTCAGGAAAAGGGACACTTTGTTACTTTCCTACAAATACTTTTAAAAATTAATTTTGTTCCTTAATTATATTTTTATATGTATTATATAATTTGTACTGTAAGGTCATCAAAAATTAAATCGAATATTTAATCTTTTTCAAACTGAATCCAAACTACCGCAAAAGTCAATTCCATGTCGTGAACTGAACATGTTTTCTTGTAAAGAGGATTATTTTTCTTATAAAAACACAGCTTAATATCTTAATTACTTACATTATATCTAATAATAGGAATAAAAACAAATAATAATCCATCATTTTATTATATTTTTTGTGGTTGTAAATACTTTTACAATACTTTTACAAAGTTGTGATCCTGGATTCAGCATCAACTCTGTAGGGAAATGTTAATTGTCTAAAATCTAAACAGAGGACAGTTCTTGACTGTAGCTAATGATCACATGATGGAAGCCCATGGTGTTTACCACTAGTATAACACTATATAAATAATGGTGTTTTGTGCCGAGTTCTGGGATTACAGTTCTTCCAATTAGGCGAGTACATTTACTACCATCAACTCCATGTACATATAAAATCAATCTTAAAACAATCCATTTTTGATTGTATAATAAATATGCAAGGAACTATCTGTATTAATGTTTAATTTTAAGTGTGATCATCCTAACCTCAAAACTAATCTAATCAGAGCATACTAAGCACAAATTCATCAATTCCACGGAATTCTGTAGCATTTTCGGACCATGGAGTTGATTTTTTACAGTTTTCTTTATCCTGTAATGTTTTACTTTAAATGTAACTGATATCAAATTGAGGAATATATCATAAATATTTTCATTTTTGGTGTCTTTACTCAGTGATTCTTCTGAAAGTACTTTTAGAGAATGAAGAATTCCTGTTGAAATCCTATACGAGTTATTATATGTTCTTGCTTTTTAATGACTTTTATTCTTTAAATAAAATATAATTCATAATTGAGACTATTTTACTCTAATTATTCACCAATTAAATTTCTTTATGTGTATAAAGCTCGGTTATAACGCGGTTGTTTATATCGCGAATTAAGATATAACGCGATTTGGTCTTGGACACCTTCTATTTTGAAAAAGGTGTATAATTGTAAAATTGCAAAATTTACCGTTTTTTCGCCTAAAATCAAATCAAAGGTGTAAATTAATATGCTTGTTTTCTTATTAACAGTAATTGAGACTCTATACCCACCCTAACGTCACGAAAATACGTCAAATACAATATATTTTTTAAAAAATACCAGAATCACAGACTTTTTCGTTTAACCAAAATGAATATCGAGATTATTTTTCTGCCAATGACAACCAGTAAAGAGGCCCATGTAATCTAATAGGCATAAGAATACCTAGTTTCGATCCACGTGACTTGTCGTTTGTACAAGATGCCAAGATGGCGGCGCCAAATCAATTTCGGCTAATATAACCCATCAAAGTGTTGAAAAGGTAATGATTTATGTATTTAAAAATATAAAAATCTCTCACATAGCTCTGAATGGTGTAGGTAATTGCGAAATGGCCATTTTAAATCAATTTGGAATCGTGTGGGCGATAATAGGGTGTGATATACGACATTTGACGTCACGAAGTAATAAAAGTTCGGTTATATCGCGATCTTCGAGATCTTGGATCCGAAAGATCCCATTATAACTGAGCTTCTGTGTATGTTTAAAAGATATTCTGATTTTGATTAACTATTTATAAAATTATAGCATTTTATATAAATTTAAATTTGTATTGTAATTATCCCTTCCATATGAACAAACAGCTTAGCCAACAAAAATATGTACTACAATTAAAAGACTGTAGTAGATTGTTTTCCTATGGTTGGTCAACTCCATGGAATATTTTTGAAAACTCCATGAATGATTAACTGAAAAAAGACGAAAAAACAAAATATAAAGGTTTAAAACAAATATCATATAGTTATTAGATACTCTCGATAAAAATTAAAAATGAAATTATGAAAATAGAGAAATGCCCATGTTCTGCCCGTTTTGTTAACTCCATGGAGTTTATGCATCAACTCTGTGGCGATAAACTTTTTTAAGTTAAGATTTATTTCAAAATTAGCTAGTAAACTTTATTGCTGGTATCATATTCTCTATATAAACCATAAAAGGTACCAGAAAAACATGGTAGGATTAAAAAATACAATGGCGAAAAAAACAATATCATCAGATGTGAAAATGTCCCTTTTCGTGAGACTGACCCATTAATAATAATAAGACAGGAATGCAGAAATATAACATAAACAAGTAAACATGATGAAAAAATCAATGGAGTTCGATCTTGCACCCTTCATGTTGCTTGCCCAGCGTCTTATCCACTGCACCATGCTCACTGCTTGAAAACACATACATAAAATAGGTATTCTTTTGTATTGTTTTTTTTTTTCTTCTTTTTTTTTCGCATTTTACAAATGCATTTTGCAGTAGGACTCAACTCAGCTAGTAGCTCTTTTAAAACTGTATTTTGTAGTACTAATCGAGTACTACTTATATATCAAATTTCATACCGATCAAGGGGGACACCTTGAGATCTTCCCTTGTGAGTTATAAATTAGCTGGTAGCTAAGACTGACGAGTACTAATAAACATGAAAGAGATGTTCCTGAAGACTACTCATAACAGCTTATCAAATATACAACAACAACAACAATTAAATTTTGGATCCATTAAAAAAAACCAAGAATCTGGAATAAAAGGAAGTTCTATTTTTAAGTAATGTTTGATCACGCTAAATTAGAAAAAACACAAACTTTTATTAGAATTAATATATATAAATATATATTTATTTTTTAAAATTATAATTAAATTAAAAAATGTACCATATAAAATTTTAGTTTTAGCGACATTCAGGAGAGAGATAGAAAATTATCATAAAAAGTAAAGATTGAAATAAAATAAAGAATACCTGTTAGAGAGAGGTCAATTTTATCAGAACTGGCCAGACTGATTCATGAATGGAGACTGAGACTGTTTTCAAAGCTGCTGCCCCTTCTCCAAAAGTGGTTCGTCTGGCTAGTTGTGATAAAACTGTCCTCTCTCTAACAGGTATTCTTTATTTTATTTCAATCTTTATTTTTTATGATAATTTACTCACTTTATATATGTAGTTGCATGCGTAATTTATATTCTTATGCATTAATATAGTTAAGTTCTCTTTTATAGTTAATTATATTTAACATTTACTCCGTCTTACACAATTAGTAATCTAGTACAATTTAGATTATCTCAGTTAAGCAGACACAGGGAGGAATGTTTGAAGCCTTTCACTTGTGTGTGTTGTACACACATGTACAGGTCATTATGGAAGTCATAGCAACTATTTTTTATCTGCCAAACATATGGCACTACAGCAATTCCAGAATACACGTTTGAATACACGCTTGTTGGAAGTACTTCTGATTGGCACCACTAGAGTGCAGATATGTACAGTGGTTGTTCGGTACCATGCATCAAACAGTCAAGTGTGTTTCTGACACTGTTCAAAGAAGGAAATGAATAAAGTGAAGCAGTTATCGTACAGTAAAATTTCAGGTCTCCGAGGAAAACAAAATGCACTAAAGTATCATGAAGAGCTATAAGAAATATTGGGGGACCATGCTAGGCCGTAGCAAACAGTGGCAAGATGGGTTCAGGCATTCCGACAAGGACTTATATCAATAGCTAACCTGTCATTGCGTGTCATTGACACTGTGTATCTATTCAGAAAGATGAGATACTGGCAGTAATCGAACAATGCTTAGAAGAAGACAGGCATTGGACTGTAAAGGAATTAGCTGAGCATACAAGAGTGTCTACAATTACAATGTTTCACATTTTACAGTGGGTGCCACATCAGTTAACGGAGATACAGAAATGGACTCGCTACGAAACATGACACATCGATCTGGAACGATACCATCTTGAAGAGAATGCCATGTAAGCACGTCATTGAAATCGACAATACCTGGGAAAACATACGAAGCTGAACTGAAGTGTCAGTCAAATGAATGGCACCATGCTGGATCATCATGATGCGACAAGGTTCAATAGAATCCCTCTCCCACAAAACTCATGATTATTCTTGTGTATGACAGTCAAGTTCTTGAATGTCACCTGATTCGTGAAGGCCATACTGTGAATATCCAGTATTACAAATCATTTTTACAGAATTTGCTGCGTTTTGCCGTTCATGAGAAATGTTCAGATCTGCTTTCCAATGCCATCATTCTTCACGATAATGGCGCTTCTCACACAGCAGTTCCTGCACAGGCTTTATTACGCCAAAGGGGTGGCAAGTCTTGTCTTGGAACACCCTCTGTTTTCGCCTGACCCGGGTCCATGCAACTTTGATTTGGTTCCAAAACTCAAGCTGCCTTCGCGTGGGAAATGCTTGGCAAACAAAGATGAAATTTTGACAGCGTTTTGGTAAGAGGTCTAACCTCTTACCAATGACTCAGATGTAGCCAATGGTATTCTCTGCCTTCCCAACAGCTGGCAGCGTACAATTTTGGAGATTACTTTGAGGGTGTTAGCAATGTGTATTGAGCATTCCTTGTTTTACAATGTATTGCCTTATTAAAAGATGATTGTCAAATCACGTTTTTCACTAATTATGCCAATAATACTATCATTATAATTCCTCGCAATTCACAAATTATTGGAACTGCACAAACAAGTTAAAAAAAATAAAATAAACATTTATATTGTATTTATATTCTGTATTTTAATTTTTTTTTTTTTTTAATGAAACATGAACTTCTCATCCAACATGTAGAATTACCTACTTATTTAATAAGTTTACATATACTGAGCTATCAAACACTCCTAATGTGAACATTCTTACACTTTTAAAAGAGATGTTATGTTATTTATGTTTCTGTGAGGGAAAAGTATACATGAAATGGTTTAAAGAGATATATAGATTTAAGCCATTAGGTATGGAAGTCCATCAATGATTTTGAGATTTTCAAAGTTCTTTTAATGGAATTTTTGTTAGTAACTAACTTCTGTAATGCATAAAGCTGATAAATGTAGTGCAATTGTAGAACAATGGTTTCTCATTTGAATGGCCAAATTCACATCTCATTTTCAACATTCCTTTTTTCTTCCTTCTATCCTAATGTAGTAAAAATAGCATATACCTTGAATTTTGTTTTAAGGTAATCCATGAAAGCATAAATGTATATTTAAAGTGAATTAAAAATGAATTATGTTTGCTTGGAAAGTTGACAACGCAATTCTACATATAATTTTTGTAAAATGTGGTAAATCATAACTAAAGAGAACACTTTATTAATTTTGGACATGCGAAGTGATATATGAACCCTTAATATACTGTGCCAGACTAACTTTAATAACTCAGATTATGAACTGACTGAATGACTACAAAACAATTTATTCGTTATGTAGACTGAAGTCCTGATTATTTCACAGGACAATGAATAACTTTCTTTATTCTTTACACCAGTTCTTCCTGCCAATTTTATAAGGTGAGGATCCAATATGCGCAGTTTGCTTGCAGATTAATAAGCGAGTGGCATACATTTTAAAGACTTGAATGAAATTTGTTTCCTAGTAGAATAGCATGATTACATATAACTTTCCACTTGATAGTAGGAAATGATTATGATTATTTATCATAATAACTATTTATATATATCAGTAAAATAACATACTGAATGCAATGATCAGCAAAAAATAACCAAATGCATGTAAGTCAGTGTAATTTTATATTATATATATATCACTATTAGATAATGTTCTATTTATTTTCAACTGGTTGAAATATTTCATCCAGTTGAAAATATTCAGATTATACCAGTAAAACATAGAAAGAAATCTTATTGAAACAACACCAAATCTCACAAAACTAACTGAGTGTTGACCAAAAAAAATCCATACATCTCTTTAAACTACATTCAAGTGTAAGGAAATAAGACTCAAACTGAAATGCAATGATGAACCTTAAATATTTGCAAATTTTCGATTGTTTGAAAACTACAAGTAATAAAATAACAAAGAATATGAAATTCATGTTCACATGACACCAAACGTATGATAATATGACAAGTTTTTAAGATATGCCGGTAATTGGTGGAAAGGGTATGAAGTTCATATGCGAGGCGATACATAAACCATTCTGAAACACGTGAAATTGTTGTGTACGCTAGACTTACATATCCTTTCATGAATGTGAATTATTCTATTGGAATGCTATTGTCATTATTACTCCACAAAGATGGATACAACAACCGAGGAAGTAGCACAGGCACTTCTCTTACTACAGCAGGGTCACACTCAACGATATGTTGCGCAACTGTTGCAGTCAACTGTATCACGAGTCTATTGGAGGTTCTAGGAGACTGGTGCCTTTTATCGGAGACCAGGTTCTGGTGGCACGAGCTACAACTGCATGAGATGACCGATTTATTATTAGCACTGCACTATGCAATCGCAATTTGACTGGCATTCAGGTTCAACAAGAGATGCACCGTGTATGTAAGATAGCTGTCAGTGGCTGGACAGTCAGAAGACTACAAGAAGGAAATTTGATCCCACATGACCTGCAACAGGACCACTTCTGACCACAGCTCTTCAGCAAACCCACCATCAATTTGCTCGTGATCATGTCGATTGAACTGTAGCACAATGGGGTTCACTGTTGTTCTCTGACGAAACTTGAATGAGCTTACATGGTAATGACACATGAAACCGTGTCTATCGAAAACCTGGTGAACGTTTTATGCAATGCTGCTACCAGGAAATGGTCATTATGGAGGAGACTCCAGCATGCTATGGGCAGGCATTTAATTTTCAGCCAAAACTGACGTGGTATTTATCAATCCTGGACCTACAGGAGGCGGGTTAACAGCTCATCGGTATATAACCAAAGTGCTACAACAATATGTAGTGCCATATGCTGAATTCGTCGGAGAAAACTTCATTTTCATGCATGACAATGTGAGGCCACACGCCACTGTTGCTGTTTGGGATTATCTGAGTGGCATTGGCATTGAGTGTATGCGATGAACTGCTCGTTGTCCTGATCTGAACCCGATCGAACATCTTTGGGACCTCCTTAAGAGAAAAGTTCGTAGTAGAAATCCAGCTCCAGAAACAATCGAGGAGTTGAAGAGGGCATTAGAAGAGGAATGGAACAATATTGCACAACATGAGGTCATGAATGGGATCTGATCAATGAGACGCCGAATGGAAGCTATTATCAGAGCTCGAGGTGGCAACACCATGTATTGACTTGCAATAAATGCTAAACTCACCTCAATTTGTGGCCTTGTCTTTGTAATGAAATGACCACTTTTGGTACTACACCTTTCCTATATAACTGTTTTCCTCACATTTTTTACAAAATGCATTCACCCAGAACATACTGCATGTCACGTGAACAGGAATGACATATTCTTTATTATTTTATTACTTGCAGTTTTCACATGATCAAAAATTTGCGACAAAATTTAAAGTTCACCATTGCGTTTCAGTTTGAGTCGATTTCTTTGCACTCTAGTGTTATTTCATATACTTTCCTTTAACAAAAAGAAAAAAAAAAAAGAAAAAAAGAAATACAATCCATAATATAAATAATGGATAAATACTGTTAGCAGACATGGTATCTTGACTGGCTATTTGGAGGACACTATATGGGGAAGGTTCTTTGGACAGCACTTTGATTAAATCCCAAGGTCAACCTTTCTACAGTTTTAATCATATGTTTTACCAAGGAGGGATAACTTATAAAAATCATGATCATAAATTATCACTAACCTAACAACTCCTGTTCTGCCCATTATCTTTTGGCTCAAGGAAAAACCCCTTAGGTACATTCCATAAACAGCCAACACTAATATCAGCAGTATACAGAAACTGCAATCTTCCAACCATTACTTTTGCTTTTTTTCCAAGTCCTCCAAAACATGTTTCCTGCCCATTCTCAGTCATCTTCAAATGAACAGAATGTCACACAATTTCAATATCATATATACACTGGCTTTCACCATGGGTTGGTAGGATGAAATGATCAACTGAAATAATGGGATAATATTTTGAATGGACTTTTTATCATGTGTACACTATGAATATAGTTCCAGTTTGTTTGTGCTTTAAATGAAACAAAAGTTTGCAATCTCAATTAATATAACATGAGACCTAATAAAATGCATCACTGAAGAACATCTGAAAAAAAGTTCAGCATGAACAGCTTCTCTTTCAAATTTAGGCATCATGGCAATATCATATGAATATATTCTGACATGGAAAAGGATGTAGGCAAATCAAAGTCATGCAAATTGTATGAATGTGCTCCAAAAAGTTTATGACGGTGGCTATAGCCATATATCCAAAACACAGAAATGTGCATTGAATAAAAATCCCTAGGCATGGGCGCCAGAAATTTAGAAGGGGCATTGATGAGCCTGAAAAAAAATTGGGAGGGCTCCGTCCAATAAGGAATTCATAGAAAATTAACTTATTTTAAAAAAAATGATATTTAATTTTATAAAGTTATTTCAAATTAAAAAACCTCTATTAAATACAAATAAAATACAATATGAATAGCACATTTATAACGTAACGATTGGCAGAAAGTGACAGCACTGTTACAGAAAATTGGTGCTACTTTCATTGCTTTGGATTATGATAATGAGGAGTTAAGGAGAAAAACACTGATATAGGTCTGTAATATTTTTGGCAATTTTGTATTTCTCCCTTTTATAGTATTTATTTGTGTATGCCTATTCTAATCTTTTTTATCTCTATTCTTAAATATTTTATAAAATGTTTAAAATAACTACTATTATAAAAATAAGTCTTTTAATACACTTCAAGTATTACCGTATCTTAGATATATAATTATCTGCGCATTTCAATGTCGGCACCAAAACAAAATAACACCCAGGCCCTTCCCCCAACATAAAAATGTTCCATTATCGATATCTACAGGCCAATCACAGCCTACAACTGAAGACTTGCATGCAGCTCAAACAAGTAATCTCAGCATAAATTTATAGATAGTATTCAGAGAGAAAAAAACGTTCATGTTGAACTAAGATCTATGAAAAAGGATTATATATCTGGAAACTAAGGGTGTGAATCCACCTTATTTCTGGCCATAAAAGAGCTGAATAAGGATGGAATAGAAATTTAATAAATGAACACCTGATCAGTGAGGAAACAAGTTCCTCAAAAATGAGTGAAGTAGATCACTCTTAATACTAGTAGGCCTTCAGAGAAAATCACTCTTCCGAAATCATAGAAAGGCTCAATTTAAGCTATGGGGATGTAATAGTGTGGGTAGTATCATGAATAAGGTAGATTCATGATTCTTTTGATTCCCTTTCCCCCATGGTATAAGAGATTCTAAAGTCCAAAAGTAAATTTTTTAAAGGTGCTGTTAAACTAAAATTTGTTTTGAAGAACAATAATACATATCCTCATAGAACAATGCTTCTATAAGAACTGAAAAATCAAGATATCCAAAAAATGGCTCAGCCAATTCACTACCCGGACCTACATCCCATCAGCACACTTAACTTTAGAAAGTTGCACATCATCATCACACCCCTTTCAAACAAGTTGTGAGGAAAAAAACTTCTACATTGGAAGGAAAGGGAATATTTATCTATTAATCTCAGGAACATCTTTTTTGAAACATGAGGGTTCATTGTAAGGCTTATATAGCAGTTAGATATAAGCATACATACTGACATCAAACAAACTAAATCACTAATATAAAAATAAAGTTTAACGTCCATATGAGTAATTTAAAGAATATAAATCAAAATGCCCCAAAATTAGGATTCGCACCCTGAGCTATCCTTGACTGAAACAGCTGTCCCAGATTCCGTCAATGATAGTTCAGGATGCAAATCCTAATCTTGGTGCATTCTGATTGATGTCCTTTCAAATTTTGCTTATTTTCTTTTAAATCAGTCAACTTCTATGTCAAAGTAATATTTTATTCAAATTCAATTTCCACATCCCAGTATATTATTTTAAATAGTGATACTGAAAAATATCTCATAAAAAAAAATGGAATAACATCATTGAAAGTATGGCAAGCCTTTTAAACTTTGCATTAAATTTAACATAATGATATCACTAAACCTATCTCCCTTTAGTGAAAATGAAAAATTGGGAACTAGTGTGTGCCTTACAATTATTTTAATTTGAAATTAAAAACGTCTGTTCAAGTTAAAATACAAAAACGGAATATTTAAAAGAAAAAGGTATTAAATAAAATGAAAAGTGACAATTTAAACACTGCTTAATTTCAATAACTTCAATATTAAAATTTTAACGAGCGAGTGATTCAATACAAATTATGAGTAAAATTTAAAATATATTTTTTTCCCCGATTAATTTCATACAGATTTGCCCACTAGCAAATGTAACTTTAGCACTAAAATTATTTACTTGTATGTGTATGTTACATCAAATAATTGAATAAGTATTTCCTTTAATAACAGTTTGTCATTACCTGAATGGTTACACTGTCATTATTTTAAAATTGTATTATCTTTACTTTTTTTTAATTTTTGAAAAACTTAATATTAAAACAATCTAATATAAAAGTTGTGCCATATTTCTTCTGATCTGTAGGTCTCTCTATCTAATGTTTCTCTTGTTTTAAGTTATTAAAAAATATTTCTTCCTTTGTTTATTACATAATTACTGAGGTCTTGAGGATAAAAAAGCATGAATTAAAACGTAAACAATAATTTTTGTTTAGCTTGTGCATGATGGGAAATTTCCTGATTTTAAACAACATGTCTGCACATTATAATTAATTAAAATTATTTAAAATATTAAAAAAGGCAAAATTTTACTTAACTGAGTTAAAAAAAAAGAATGCTCAACTGAATTTAAATGAACTAAAACTGATTGCAGATAAGATGGCACAAACTTAATAAAAGAAATACTTAATGTTAATTCTCCGTCCCACAGTTCCTTCTTTGATGTCTTTGTTTTACACTCTCTTCAAAAAATTTTAGAACAAAACTGTAAAGAAGCCAATAGGAATAATTGTCGAAATCGCAGTGGAGCCTCCGAAGCTTAAATGAACAATAAAAAAAAATTTTGGTGCGAAAATTCATGTAGAATTTAAAATAAACAAAACTTGTGAAAAAAAGCTGATTTTTGTTTTTCCTTTTCTCATAATTCCACACATAAAAAAAATAAATGAAATAATAGTTGCCAATTTACTAATTTATTGTAGCACTATTAATGTTACCAAATTTTGCATTATTTAAATGTTATACTTAATTCCATAATTATTTATCAAAGACTTTTTAATGTGTATATAGAAAACAAATCTAAGATGTTGATCAATGGGTTTCCTATGTAATAATCTTGAATCACCTATAAATAGAATCCCATTTCAATAAAACAGAATATGCATTAAGAGTAGGGACGCACTCAAAGCAACTTGCAGCTAACCACAAGATTGACACAGTTAGAAAGTTCATTAGAGAACCCATTTTTTGCAGGAGGTCTTTTATCAACTCAACGAAATCTATTCCTCTCCACGACAACAAGGGGGTCATCACAATTGAAAAGATCATTAGATTGCTTGGGGCGGGCTTTAAAAGGGAAGATTCTTGCGGTTTTAAAGCAACATCGCTGCAAAAAGCTCGAGTGCGATCCTGGCCTAAGTAATGTCTTTTTCTGTATTGTTAATGCTTGAATTTGCACTTTTAATCTTTTTTTAAAAATATTTCAAATTATTTACAATTTTACACAAGATTGAATGAATGATTATAAAGCTAATCATTCTTTTAAAAAAAGCAATACTTCCCACCATTTTCCATCACATTGTACACATACAAAAGCATCATTATATCTACAGGAAATAAAAAGTTTTGTAATATGTAAAGGTTATTTTCAATAAAAAAATACTGCAGTTGGTTGTGAAATGCACTTTCTGCTTTGGTCAACTCTTCAGCAAAGCATCATATCATATTAAGCCCATTTTTGACAGGCTTTTTTTTAGATAATCAAGATAAAGAGTTCAATAAAAACTTAGGTCAATTGGAAGTTTCGTTCCGAAGGTCCCTTGTCCAAAATCTACATACATAAATACCAGTTTGCCAGTCTTCCATTAGATCATGAATTCTTTAAACTGACGCTGCTCAATTATGGGAATAACTTTATTGATGACAATAATTGAATCAACAATACAAACAGCAAGATGATGAAAAATGTAAAACCAGAAAATAATGAAATGTTCAAGGTATAATATCAAAAAATTCTGGAAACTATCTGTTTTTTACCTCTGATAAAAACAATCAGACTACCAATTAAAATATTACTGTTGGCAATTTAGACATCTTAACTAGTTTTCAAGAAATCTCACATAGACACTGATTATTTGACAGCATCCTTTGAATACCTCTAAGAATGTTCTTGAATGCTTCTCTAACAACAACATATTTTAAAAATCTCACACCACAATACTGTGAAATACAAAAAGAAAATAAATATATTCATAGCATAGATCCACAATCACTTATTTGAAACCTTTAGGACCGAAGGTGTTTTGAAATTTGTTAATTTTGAAATTTCAGAATTTTCTTTGCTTTATGCAATGTTTTCCTTTTTTTTTTTAATTAATTTGCAGACAAAATTGTCAGTGTAAAATTTCAATAATTTCTTTTAAACCATGTATGGTGGTAGTTCCACACTATTTTCCAGTCTAGATGCTATACATACTCATACCATCATCAAGCTTCTCCAATAACTGATTTTTCTGTTACTGATAACTAAAGATGATTTAATTTTTTCTTCTCATTGTTAATTAGATATTTTAAATACAAAAATCACAAAAATTAAATAAATAAAAGGAAAATAACACAATGAAACAAATACTTATGTAACTGCTAGTACCTCAAGAGACAACAAACCATGCTATACTTATACTAACACGTCTAATATAATGCATACAGCAGTGAAGCACCATAAGTAAAAGGACCAGAAAACATTTTTAGGTTTCATTAATTTGAAAAATTTAGTCTATTCAATTTTTAAAAGAATGTAAGCATCATGTTTATGCAACTGATTCTTATATTCTAATTACTTGGCTCACATCAAGTACACAAATGATGCTTCATTTCACGATTTTTGTTTTTCATTTTCTAAATTTCAAATAAGTGACTGTGACTGCATTAACATACCACACTTGAAGCTATAAAATATATAAAGAAAAATTCTTCCAAACCATGACCATGTGCCAAATGTTCAAATTTAAAAAAATGATACCTTTATAATATTTAAAAACTAAATAAAGATATAAGTTAAAAGAGTTTAACGTGTGCAAAATAATTTTCAAATTAAATAAAACAAGAAATAAAGATATATTCCATAATTTTATTTGCTGTAATTGTATGGCTATTTCCGATTGTGTAATTTCCCATAACAAGTTTCACTTCCCTTTCTTCTTCATTTTTTTCACAATGATGTTTGTTTCATCAGAAAATAAACAAGTTCCATAGTATCATCAAGATAAATTATTAGAAAATGTTGTATTTCTTAAAAAATAAAATTCATTATCAATTTACTTGAAAAATGCAGTTTGTAGACATAGTAATAACAAAAAAAATTGATAAATCTCTTTTGCAAATTTCTTTAGACAAAAAGATTCTCAAACTTATTATTCTTACATAAGTTGAAACAGTTCAAATAAATAAAAACAACAATCTAAGTTATTAACCTTTGTGTTATATTAAGCAGTATTTATTTCTAATTATCTGTAATGTCACCTTTCAAGGAAAAGAAGATTCCTTCCCCAATCTAAATGTGAAAACTCTGAAGCTGTATGCTTATTCTGTCTTTATTTAAATCATTAAAATTAGATGATTAAAAAAAAGGAAGGAAGAAAAAGAATACTATTATCTGTTTAATGCTAAGTAACTTTTTGTTTTCTTTATTTGAAGAAAATATATATATTTTTTTCCAAATTAATATTACCTTTATGGTATAGAACTCCATTACAGAATTTTGAGTTTATACAAGATGTTCAGGGAATGGTAACCTTCGAATCACGACTTAACTGAAAGCAACACTGTTGACATCATCATCCAATAAGGAATGTTTGTTTCATTTCGGCTGTGACTAAGGGTGCGAGGAAAATCTCAATTCATTTTGAAAACTTTGTAAACCTATCATTAAGTATGAGATTAACAAATTGTTAGTACATAAAGACTATCTCTACATAAATACACTAGAATCTCACATTTTTTTAAGACCAAGTTAAAATTTTGATTTCAATTAGAAAATTTCTTTTTTCTTCCCTATCGTATCTTAACACTTTTTATAAAGAAGGAAAACAATAAAATTAAAACTGCAATACTCCTTACTAAAAGTGACTTCTCAGAATCTTCATTAATAATTCCATTTTGAAATATAAAGTTAGACCTAAAATGATAAATAACACATTTTTATAGCAGCCATCAAATCTTATTCAAAGCTTGCAGTTTCCATCAATAACTTTAATAATTAATATAGTAACTCGAGATTTTGTATTCAAAGCTATATTCAGCTTTGAATATAAGCTGGAATAAATTCCTTAACAAGCAGTTACTGTCAGTCTGAAAGTAATGTAAAAAAGCGTAAAAATAGAAGAAAAATGCAATAAAAAAATACTAATAAATCAGGAGGGAAATCGCCAACCGGACAATGATTACGGACGTTAAACTTGCTTTCTACTAATAAATCAGCTTCTATAATATTTATTTTTCCCCTTGAAAACAATTGCAAGCTAAATTTTACTATTAATTATTATTATTTTCCAGCCATAATAAATTATAATCTTTCTAAAATTTTTAAGCTGCTGCAATGATCAAAATCTTTCTCAATCCTAATAGCACAATGATTTGAAAAGATTTTAAAGAAAATATAACCACAGAAAATGGCTTTATGCTAGATGAATGAATGGAACCAATACTAGTAATCGTTCAAATAAAATGCAATAAGGCAGATACTCCATCAGAGGGCAGTAGTCAATCCATTATTTTAAATCAAAAACAAATCAAATTACAGCAACTGAAGACATGCAAGACTTTCTATAGAAAATCCTCAAAACCCTATAATAAAAGCAGAAACAGTATTCTTAAATTTCAAAATGGAAATATTTTTTATGAGATTCTGATCAGTTCCTCATAAATTTCTACTAAATTATGCATCTGCAAAGAAATATTATATAAGAACATTTATTTATTTATTTTTTTTATTGTATTTTTCTTGTAGAATAGAAGAAGTCCATTTTCATGTCTATTTATTCAATCCTTAAGAAAAAGAAAGCCTGTGATAGAATAAGATCCACTCATTTAAACGTTATTTCATTATCCTAATTTGTATTATTAAATAATAACTTTCAATTCTTTCCATGAATTTATATGCCTTTAACTTGAAGATTTAGGACAAATAAGATGAAAATAGTACAATCCGATAGGTTTTGATAGGTTAAAAGCAGTAGTAAATAAGAAAATAAAAACAAACCACCATTTACAGAATTCTACGAAAATGCCTTTGTTTTATCAAACAGGATAATAATCCCCAACTTTTAAATACTGCAAGGTTACAGATTTTTTTTTCTTCTTTGTATCACAAGGAAAAGTCTTCAACTTAAACTCACTAGTTATTAATTTCAGCAATTTGATAACTACATGGAGAAAAACATGGGACTTTTCATTTTTTCCAACCAGAATAATTAACTAGAGTTATGTTAAAAGAATTCCAAAAAATTACCTTATAAAGCATTTTCCTATTAAAATTAAAAATGCAAGTTCAGATCATACCATCAGTTTTTTTTTGTTTTAATTTGCAACATTTTACTATTTTGGCTTATTTTATTGCTTTAATTATTTTAACAAATCATAATGAAAATGTTAGTTTGCAATTGTGGAAAAAAAAATACAATAAACAAATTTAAAAAGATAGAAAATAATGACATTCAATTGTCTTTCCAATGAAACGACAACTATAAGACTTGTTTTCGTAAAACAAGCTTTGCTCACATCACAATAAGTAGCAGCCAAGAAAAAAGCAAACCGGTGCTTATATATAAAAAGCCTCAGTATTTTTTTTTTTTTTTTAATTTCTAATTAATTGAGTGACTGGGAGAAAATGAAAATTTTGACGTTTTGTCCATCATGCACAACTAATAATTTCCTTTTATATTGGTGAGTTTGGATTTGAGAGCTTTTCCTTGTCAATCTTATCTTCTAGCTCTAATATACAGAGTGTACATTCAAAACAATGAATGCCATTATTGTTCTAAATATACCAAAATCTACCAATTGCTGAGTTTCATTTTATTTGTAAAATAGCAAGGCATTTAATGTTGATAAAATGATTTCTGCATTCCTTGTTACCTTATTTTTATTTTAGTCTCCTATAAAAAGTATTTTACTTATTCAGTTATTAAGGAAACATTATTTTATATAAATAGGTTTTAAATACCAAATTTTAAATAACTTAGGGTGTCCAAGCAGTAAATTGTATATTAATAAATATCAATGAAATTCCAAGTTTACTGAACCTTCTAGTTTCTAATTTCAAAACTATTATATAAAATTGAACAAAATTTATACATAGAGAATGAAAAGCATATGCACATTTTACTAGAAAATTATGAAACATTTAAGTTTATTTTACTTCAAATAACCAGGCTTCCTTTATTAATAAATTTGGAAAAACAAAAATGACTTATATCTTTACATTATGAAAGGTGATCCATAGTTATTACATTCAAATAAATTTTTTCACTGTAATTTTTTTTTAATTATAAACTTGTTCTTTTTAAAAAGAAATTTTCTTTTGTCAGTTTTAATTATGTTTTTTAATATATATTAAATTAAAATTTCATCTATGTCTGACAAAAGTTTAGGAAGCCTGCTTATTAACAGGAAACCGCTCCGAATTTTTTTACCAACTATAATAATTAAATATCCCCAATCTGGGAAGTCTGGAGAATGAATAGTTCTTAAACTGCACATTAATGTGAATAAGAGTCAGAAAATGAAAGAGAATAAGAGAAAAAACAAAAAACAAAACAACAGGTTAGTATTGTAGTATGATTGGAGTTAACTTAATACTAATATCAGTATAACTACGCAGTACTAGTCTCCAGACAAATAAAAATACATAAGTTTGATTAAAAACACTTGTATCAATTGCAATATAAGACATTCGATCTCAAGTGCATTGCGACATTCTAGTACAGACTTGCTGGACACTAGCTCGTGCATAGATCTGAAACATCATCCTTAAATTCATAAATCTGATTTAATTCAAAGATTCAATAGGTATTTCAACTTCCATTACATCAACTTAATATGACAGATGATGAAAACACCATCTTGTGAATAGAAAACGCCGAGCAGTGGCATATAAGAACATGTAGCTAATAATACGTTGTCCAAATGGGTCAGAAGTCATTCCAATGATGTTGGATGATTTAGGGGTGTCCCGATCCATGAAATTGTCAAGTGCTTCTGATGCTGAGCACTCATTATAACTTCTGCATTATTACACTGTTGTCTTCATATCCTTCTGGCAATAAACAATATGGAAATTATGTTAATATCAGTGAGAGATTGGCTTGAATGTAACTTAAAGCAGTAATCTATTTTTATCTTGGTTGTCCTCTAAGACAACCTTTTTATTGAATCCGCTATTTACTTTTTAACTTCATATTTTTTTATCTAATCACATTCCACAAAACTCTAGAAAAGATGTTTATCACATTTTATAATACCAGGTCTACCAGCTTAAATCCACTGTTTACTCATACATGGCATAAATGGCAGTTGAATCTCACTGAATGCTTGTGGAGGCCTATGGCAACCATGCTCTTTCGGAAACAACATGCAGAGACTGGTTTCGTCGATTCAAAGACAGCAATTTCGATGTTACTGACAAGGAGCATGAAAATCGACCTAAAAAATTTGAGGACAGTGAACTGCAAGCTCTATTGGACGAGGATGATATGTAATCGCAAAAATGCTTGCTGAGCAATTAGGTGTTGCTCAACTAACCATTTCCGATCGCCTACGTGCCATTGGAAAGGTCCAAAAGATCGGAAAATGGGTACCGCATGAATTGACCGATTGGCAGATGGAACGATGTCGAAACACATGCGAAATTTTGCTTGCCAGACAAAAAATAAAGTCCTTTCTGCATCGGATTGTTGCTGGCGATGAAAAGTGGATCTATTTCGATAATCCTAAACGCAAAAAATTGTGGGTTGACCCTGGCCAACCATCAACATCGTCCGCAAGACCCAATTGCTTCAGACCGAAGACGATGCTGTGCGTTTGGTGGGATCAGGAGGGTTCATCTTCTATGAGTTGCTGAAACCAGGGGAAACTGTCAATGCCCATCGCTACCACCAACAACTGATCAAACTGAACTGTGCTCTTCGTGAAAAAAGGCCGGAATATCAGAAAAGACATGACAAGCTGATTTTTGTCCATAATGCACCATCGCACACGTCAACAATGATCCGCAACTATACTTGGAGGAACTCAACTGGGAGCTGCTACCCCATGCTGCTTACTCACCAGACCTGGCATCTTCCAACTACCACTTGTTTTCGTCGATGGGCCACTCACTTGCTGAGGAACACTTCGATTCCTACGAAGACGTCCGAAAATGGCTCAATAACTGGTTTGCCTCAAAAGGGAAGGATTTTTTTTTTTGGCAAGGTATCCACAAATTGCCCGAGAGATGGGAAAAATGTGTAGTTAGTGAGGGCCAGTACTTTGAATAAACCATTTTTTCACTTTCTATTGAAAAAAACGTGTTTTTGTTACCTAAAAAACAGCGGATTTAAGCCAGTAGACCTGGTATACATCCTAAAGTTGAATTTGTTTGCTTTATAATTTTAATATAATATAAATGATTTTAAATATCATTACAGATCAAAAAAACTATCATTTAGTTCAAATATGATAGAAAAAAAAATCTATCCAATACAAGAAAGAAAAATATTTTTTTTGGAAATTTTAAAAGCTTTTTTTTTTTTTTTAATACAGAAAGATCTCTCAATACTTATATTTAAATAATATAGTTATATTAACAAGCCTTTAAAATATTTTTGCTACTCACAAAAATTTATGGTGCACCTTCTAATTAATTTATACATAGTCAGAGCCTTGATTTCATCTCATTTAATAAGTTTCTATAAATCTAAAGGGAGGATTGGCTTCTGGAGAGATGATACTTTGTTACTTTTTTTTTTTAAGCTACACAGAAAAAATATTTTTAATATTCTAGCAACTAATTATATTGTATTTCATGGTTTCAAACATTTTCATTTCTGCAATGAAACCACCGAGACCATCATCATAATAAGAAAAAAGGAACAGATGCAGTTTATTTTTGTTATAGTTATCACATTAAAAAAAAAGTAAACAAATTCTTCCATGAACCAATGGAAACGAAACTCGATACACATACATGTTTATTTAAACTAATCTCCTAACTGATGCTCCATTGGATTAATCACATAAACTGCATTTGTAACCAATCAACACAAAACAGGAAGGAGAAACCTACAGTAGATCTCACTTTTCTTTGGACTTTGATGAATGTTTTCTATCTATCTATCCATGTATCTATCAGATCACTAAATCAACGAATTTTAAATAGCACTTTTCATTATTGCATGGTCTAATTGAAAGAAACCAAAGTCAATGTTAGCCATCTAATAATACGTAGAAACCCGAGGACTGTAAACATTTTTTCTCTACTCCAAATTTTTAAATCGTAAATACTGCTTAATGTTACAACTACTAATCATTGGAAATGATTCAGGATTTAGAATCACTTTAGATATATCAACAATCAGATATAATTAATAGCAATTATGAGGCTAATTAAAGTAGACAATAAATATGATTATTAACATATTTCTTATCATTAACATGCTAGATTAAAGAGTGCTATTATTGTTTCTGCTGACTAAAATACATTGTCAGATCTTTTATTATAT
>JAFIDM010012231.1:146504205-146524886 GCA_023159025.1 Thereuonema tuberculata
TGAAAATTGATCAAAAATTTTGTTAATTAATCTATTTTTTATTCTCAATCCAAAATTATTTTTTGGATTGTCAAAATCTTATTTACTATATAATCTATTACTTCTTGTTGAATTTCTATTTTCACAATTATAACGTATTTTGTAATAAAACCGTAAAATCAAGGTGAAAATTCCTTTTGATTGTGGAAACAAAATTGTATGATCTATTAACACTTGATTTTGTTGATTGTTTGGAAGCTTATTAAAGTTGTAGAAATTAAATTTAATATTTTTTTTTAAAATTCTATAAATATTTTTATTTCATTTTTATTTAAATAAATCCAATTATCAACGCCATAATTAATTATAGAATCCATGTAAGCTTTATATATGATTATTTTTGTTTTAATTGGAAAAGTATCTTTTATGTGATAAATAAATGTAAATTAAGTAGTTAAGTCTTTTTAATATATGAATACAGTGGGTATGCCATGGGTATTTATTATTTAAATATAGACCAAGGTATTTATAGTTATATATTACTTCTAAGAAGGTCCAGGTTCATGTTGATTGCTTACATAATTGGTTTCAAAAAATTATTTATATTCTGCTGGGTTTATCTGTTGCTTATTTCTTCAGTTATTAACTGAAATAAGTGTTCGTAATATGCAACACATTTTCAAACACAAATGCTTGGAAATGTAATACTCGTCAGATAAACATAAGCATCCTTTATTATTATTACAATTTTTTTTTTTTAACTGTCCATTATAAGCGACGTCCGTTATAATAGGGTCCGTTATATTGAGGTTCTACTGTAATATCTTCATGGCTTTTGTGTAAACACTGAAAATCATGATATTTTATTTGAGGTAAAATATTTGTTTTTTTTTTTGTTTTTTTTGAATTTATGATTATGATATTTAGTTTTGTCTTTGTTAATAGCCAATTTATAATCATGTGTCCACTTTATAATACTTATGAAATCAGTTTGCATTTGTTCTTGAGCTATGGAAAGATTTTTATTTGAGTTTATTAATAACAGATCATCATCATATGCAAAGATATTTGAATGTTTTAAATTGTTGAAAATTGTATTAAAATATATCAAGAATAATAATGGATCCAAAGTAGAACCTTGAGGCACACCTTTTTTTATATTATATATTTTGCTTAGTTTGTTTTCTAGTTTAATCCTAAATTTCCTTTTTTTTGAAGTAGTTCTTTAGTACAAAATACATTGGATCCCTTATACCAATGGCATGTAATTCTTGTAATAAAATATTGTGGTCAAGACTATCAAAAGCTTTTTTAAGGTCTATATAGATTATTAAAATATAGCTACTATTGTTTAGATTTTTATTTATGATTTCATTTAGATTGTCTAATAATAATGTAACACTCTTATTTTTCTGATATGCATATTGGTTTTTATTTATTAACTGATATTTTTCTAAGAATTTATATATTGAATTTGTAAAATAGGTTTCTGCAATTTTTGAGAGATTTGAGAGGATTGGTATTGGCCTGTAATTAGTTATGTCAATATAATTTCCATTTTTGTAAATAGGAATTAATTTGGACATTTTCCACTTATCAGGATAAACACCTTTAGTAACAATATTATTAAATAGAATAGTTAAAATTTGTGGAATGTCATAAGTAAATTTTTTAATATCCTTTACCATAAAGTTATCAAGACCTACAGAGTTCTTATTTTTCATATTTTTAATTATTTCTAATATATCATTTTCAGTAGGAGGTAATATAATCAATGAGTTTGAAGACTGAATAGTATAATTCCAGTCAAATTCTTATTACAATTGCAAGTTTCAACATTTCCAATATTTACAAAACATTTTCCCATTTCTAAAAGTGTGATATGTAATCCTTTTCGCTGAATAAGTTTCTCCAAGCTTTTGTTTGCAGTTAAATCATCTTTATTATTTATTACAGAATGTATTATTTTCCAATAACTTTTTCCATTTTTAATATTTTTATTTCATTTATTATAATTTTTTTTTTTTTTATGTAACTGTTAATCCAATTCCTTTTCATTTTATATTCTTTATGGTATTGTTTATTAGTTTTGTTATTTTTATACTTTTGAAATAATGTATCTTTTTCTTCAATATGTCTAAATAAATTATCAGTCATCCATATTTTTTTATATGCATTTTTATTTACATTTGAAGGAAGTGAATTCATTGCTATGAATTTATCTTTTTCTTGTACCTCACTCAAATATTTTTTTTTTTTGATTCATGAATACATTTCATTAATAAATTCATAATTTTATTTGGATCATTAATTTTATATAACATTAATTTATTAGTTCATGACTGTATTTTGCTTAAGAAAAATGATTCATTTTTTATATAATTTGATTTATTGTATTCAAGAATTTCATTTATATTTTGAGAATTCAAGTGAAAATACTTAAATTGCAATAAAACCAAATAGTGATCTGATATATCATTTTTAATAATGTTTCCAATAATTTTAAACTTATTTGCTTTTGCAAAGCAGTGATCAATACAAGTTTTGGAGTGAGAGATATTTGTTTTAACATCTCTGGTAACAGCATAGATATAGTTCCTAAGACCAAGATTATGATATATTTCTATATAATTTTGTATTAATGGATTATTTTTATTATCTAATAAATTAATATTTATATCACCAATTGATAAAAGTGGATATTTGTCATTAACTTTCTTATTAAGTTCTTGTATAACTTCATTTAATTCTATAATAAAGTCATTTTTATTACTATTAGGTGGTCTGTAAACTGCTATTATAGTTGCTTTTATTTTTTTACGTTGATATAAATTTATTACTTTTTTCTTTACAGTGCAGATTACATTTTCAAAAGATTTAGAATCAATATTCCAACTATCTATATTTATAAAAAATTTTATAAAATATTAACAAACCACCACCTTTTTTAGTTTCACGTAATTTAAATATAGTATTAAATAAATCTAGCTTAAAGATTTTGATTTCTTCCAAGTTAACATTAACCTCTGCTAAAATAATTACATCACTATAATCAATAAATTGCACTATATTAGCCTTTAAATAATCAAAATTTTTCTTAAGTCTTCTTATATTTAAAAACACAATTCAAATGAGTTTGACAATTAACCAAATTATTGTATTCTTTCCACTTATATAAACTATCAAAATTATATGTTTTAGGTTTATGGTGAATTATATGTTCTATCACTAAGTTAATCTTATAAGACAATAAAAGATCTTAACATAAAGATAATCAAAGAAAAGAAATATGACCAAAAAAAAGGGGACTTACTATTAGAAAAAAGAAAATACGAGAAAATAATACTTATTATAAAAATAAAATCCTTTCCACGGATTTGATTCGTGATTTCGAAGGTAAGTTATAAGCTGTCAAAACTATGCACTTCTCATTTTTAAGCTATTAAAGAAATAAAAAATAATACCAAAATAAATAACAAGAACATTTTTTAATAATGGACCAAATATATAAAATATTTTATTAAGTAATCCATCCGTACATCCGAACAATAAAAATGCATTAAAATTCACAAGCAGTGTGGGGTTTTTTTTTTATGATTTTACGACGCCTAATCGATAAATAAATAAATATCATTAGTGTCTTTATATTATATACAAAATGTAGAACTCATGTAGTTTCCCTTGTATCTGCTTCTATTCCATTTAGAATAAGTTGAATAATCTTTCCGAATCAACATTCAAATTTCATTATTGATTTTCGGAAAAATAAGGTTATATCAGTAGATGGCGCCATATACTTCGGAAACTCTACCGTATCTCCGTTATTTGAAGACTCCTATCGCCATCTGGCGGCTGACGGTAAAACGACCCAACTTTTCGACAAAAATTAGCCCCCTTAGCGATTGATTGGGCACCTAAGATTCATGTTATTTACTTAACACAATCTAATGATTCATTCTGCAAAGTTTCATTACAAACTTCGTTTATCCGGTTCGAGTGGTTCCCTTGTCAGTAGATCATCATGATTGGCCTATCTCCCATTTTATTCAGTTGATTTTAATTACAAAAACTGGAAAGAATACAAAAGGCCTCTTTCATAAGTATGTTGCCATATGTTCCAACATCTTACAAGAGCTGTAAATAAATATGTCTGATAAGACGATCCCCAAAGCTAAATGGATCTATCAAGTATTCATAGAAGATTCTGCTGAACCAATGTTGAAACTTATTTTTCCAAAGGATATGATACTGAATAAGGTTACAAAATTCCATCCACAGAACAGGGTTTTTATGTTCCATATAACCAACATGATATATGGTATGGATGCAAGTTATATTCATATGGTTTTCCACATACTTCCCCCCCCCCCCGGGGAACCCCAAAATGTCTGTACCGGTATATCAATTACAAACTTGTATCACAACTGCATTAAACCAATTTCCTCAGCATACTATATTCAGCTATATTTTTATACAATAAGTCAATGCCATGAAACAATCCATTTACAAAGTTTAAAAAAAAGATTTTGAACTGTCCAGTTCTGAAACACAAGTGACAACAAGATTTCCAAGACACAATAAACACAACAGAACTTCACCCAGGTCAGGAGACAATGGATTAAACTGTAACCACTAACATAAGAAATGCAATGAACTGCTAACACAATTCACACTGGTTTATTTCTAAACCTCAATAATTGCATAAATATTTGGAATAGACATGTACTGACAAATATTTTTCCTCATAATGAACCAGCAATTAGCTCCTTTTTAGTTAAGTCCTATCTCTGTCAATCACTGTATATAGTATAATCCCTGATAAAGCAATTTATTTTTCCAGGATTGAGAGAAAAACCACTGCTTATAATGCTAATGTGATAATCCTCTTCATGTGTGTCTCAAAGAATTTCAGTTTGAGACCCAATTTTGCAGATAAAGATTGATTGGGGAATCCTATATTGTCCCTATATGGAAAATCCATTTCATGAACTTTATTTGTAAGACAACTATTTTTTGATTGGAAAATACATTTGTAGTATACATTATTTGAAAGAGCATTATGGGGAAAAAGACTAAAAATATTTTTTATGGGACTGATATTTTGCTTAATAATTTTTGTTAACTGGTCACAACTGAAAAGTACACATCACACCCTGTATATCACAGAATTCAATGCCCTTTTGTGAGATGAATATACCATTGGAGAATTTCAAAAATATATATGGGTTTGGAGGCCAACACTCAAACGATTTCGAGATTTTTCACATTGATTTTCTAGTATTAGCTTATTATCTTCCTATTGTTCGAATTCGGAGGAAATATTGGTGCAGCATAATGCTTCAGCAGTAAACATGACATCTATAGATTCAGAGTTCAATTCTGCTGTGGCAATAATTTTTTTTTTTTTTTTTTTAATTTCATTTCTTTCTTTAAGATAATGTAGTTGGTTTTTTTTTTCAAGTTATGTTATGAATGTCAGGCAGAAAGTTAACATATGATTAGAAATAAATAAATATATATCCTCCTTGACTTTTTTTCTTTTTTTAATTACAAGTATTTTAATTAAGAAAACAAAACACACCCACATCCATAACTAATTTTTTTATATAAAATCTTCTCTTATTCAATTCCTATATTAATACGCTTTTATTTTGGCATTTTGCTTATATTATTTGTATTTGAACCATTAAAATTTATGGATAACAATTCTAAGATTGATTTAAATTCTAGGGCTCTCCAGGATTTTTAATCCTGGATTATTTCATATTTTTCTGGAACAAACCCATCACAAACAAACCATATTGTCCATTTTTTTTAGGATTTGTAATTTTGGGAGGGGGGGGGGGGCTCAACTTCACAGATGTGCATTAGGGGGCTTTTCTGAGATTTCACTGTCAATACTCGCCCCATTTACATAAACTACACTAATTGTTCAATTGTTGAACTTTGAAATAAATATCCTTAAAAAATATAATTCAGCTGGTTAAGTATTCTGTATGAAGTACTTATATAAAAATTTAATTTTCCTAAAATTAATAACTTAAATAATTTTAATTAAATTTTTTTAGAGATATCTGACCATTAAATAACATTCAGGATAAAAATCTCAATTGGTGAAAAAAAATAACCATTTATTCAAATATGTATTAAATTAAAAATAATAATTTTAGAATTATTATCGAAAGATTTTAATGGTTCAAATATTAATAATAATAGCAGAACAAGAGAAAGGCATATTAGTATAGGAAAAAGAAAGAAGATAAAAATTTTTTTAGTTACGTTGCTTATGTATACATGTTTTATTTTATTTTAATAAATTAAAACGCTTCTAATAAAAAAAAAAAAGTTAAGGAGAATATTATTTAAGATGGCTATTTAACGCGTGTATCTTCTAAAAATTGGGAAGGAAATTGAGGCCACGGCTCATTCAAACTATGAAATAAACTTTATAAAATATAATAAAAATTGCATATTCATAACAAGTACTTTCTGAGTGCTCGACTCAAAAAAAGAGGCGTTGAATGCTCGGAATGTACTTGTGTTATGAATATGTAATTTTTATTATGTTTCATAAAGTTTATTTCATAGTTTGAATGTGTGATGGCCTCAATTTCCTTCGCAAGAGAATATTATTTATTTATTTTTAATCATATCATATTTTTCTGCCTGATATTCATAATATAACCAAAAAAAAAAAAAGACAAACAAAACAACTATATTTTCTTAAAGAAGAAAACAAAAATATATAAAAGAAAGAAATGAAATTAAAAAAACATTACCCTACAGCAGAATTGAACTCTGGGCTCCTTAATTCTTCAATCCACTGCTAAAAACATTACACCACACCAATATTTCCTCTGGAATCAAACAACAATACTAATACTTGAAAATCAATGAAAACAATGTCAAATCTCAAAATCAGAGGAGTGTTGGCCTCCAAATCCATATATTGAAAGATGAAGCAACTGCTTGCACAAGACATTACAAAAACTGATTTAATAAGAAAATAAATAAAAACAACTTACAAGTTTCAAAAACCATTAACAGGTTTCTGAAACTTGTAACTTGTTTTTATGTATTTACTGGTTTCTTAAGTCAGTTTTTCTAATGTCTTGTGTAAGCAATCGCTTCATCTTTATTACTACAGTCGCATGTTAAATCTACATTCATTACTCCATATTTACTTTTAGCTCACAAAAGGACACGGTCATAATATTTCCTACAGAGAATCAGTTAACAAAGAGTTCAAAATTATAGATTACTGATAAGATAAGCCAGGATCTTATTATAGGGGATGACTATCGATACTGT
Organism: Thereuonema tuberculata; assembly: GCA_023159025.1. NCBI lineage: Eukaryota > Metazoa > Arthropoda > Chilopoda > Scutigeromorpha > Scutigeridae > Thereuonema > Thereuonema tuberculata. The sequence continues at coordinate 146,511,496 of JAFIDM010012231.1, forward strand.
ATAATCCTACTGGCATTTTTCCAAAGCAAAGAAAAAAATCTTTATGATGAATATTTAATAGATGCTACTATGATTACATGAGAAATATGAGATTTTTTTTTTTTTTTTTTATAATTTTAAAATATTTTATCAATCTAAATCCAATGATTTTTTTTTTCTATTTTAAGATTCTTCCTTTTTTATGCTCTTCTGGAAATTTCTTTCGTACATCTGTTACATAAGATGTAGCTAAATTTATAGTAATACTTGCCTAACATGCACATTAAGAATATCAGATATTTGCCTTATATTTTAATTTCATATCAATAGCAAAGAGTAAATTAGGATTTAAACATTAATGTTTACAAAGGAAGAAAACTTAGAACAAAACTGCCAAATCATTGTAGATGATATTTTTTTTTTTTAATACTGTCGTCTTGTCATTTTTTTTAGATGCAGCTACAGTAAAACCCTTGGCTTGTTAGAATATGCCAAGGTGAAGCCAGATGTATGTGAGGATTATCCTTCTGTGAAAATATTTGCCTGTGAAATTCAAAAATGTTTTTGTAATGAAGCGCAAGATCATTTATTAAGTGTGAAGGATATAGATGAATCTTCTATATAAATGTCCCTCAAAATGGCTCGTTTTGCAGTTGCTTAAACTATACTATTTACAAGCTTATAGCTACTGACAGCAAGAAATTCGAGAAAATGAGATATATTATAGCATCTGACTTGCAAAATTCAAGCAATTCTTTGTTAATAGCAAAGGGTAAATTGGGAGTTGGACATTAATGTTTACAAAGGAAGGAAAATAGAACTGTCAAATCATTATAGAAGAGTCCCCCCCCCCCACCCCCACTGTTGTTGTCACGTCGTTTTTCTTGATATGCATCTACTCCAAAACCCCATTAATCAGGCACTGTTAGAATATGCAATGTGCCAAATGTTTGAAAATTTTATTCCCAACAGTATTAACTGAATCACAGACAATCAAGTTTTCTTAATAAATTAATTCTATTCAATCAAAATGTTCTATAGCTAAATTTCGTAATGCTTTTGGAGGATTTGCTGTTTTCGAAGTCATTCCAATACAAACTTTAAACAGTATCATGATTACGATGGAAGTCATAATAATAAAAACATTAATTTAATGAGCATGATAAACTGAGAACAAATTAGTAATATAAAAATTATTTCTGGAATCTAACTCGCCCTATTTACTATCTCATTCCACTTAAGATGAATCTTTACAAGAATGACAATCAAAATGATCATAAATGGTTATTTATTTATTTATTTTTGGTTATTTCCTTAATGAAATAAGTTCTTTAAAAATTTAGTATTTTTTTCAAAAGTGTCAAATTTTGTAAATCTGGGCTTTGAGATTCCAATGTTTACTGTGCTGTGCATTTGCAAGACTTCATCCTACCATTATCATTGTCTGGTTTAATGTTTCTTATTATCTTCTGTTGATAATACCATTCATTACATATTTTTTAATAATTTTCAGTTAGGTCAACTTCATTGAATCCTGAGCTTCTGCTTTTGTGCTTTTTCATTTTTCTTCAATGGCAAGTAGCAGTTATTAACAGTAAATAGTAATAAAGCAAATAAAAAAAAAAAAAAAAAGATTAATCGGCGAGTTAAAATATACTTTCATTTCTGATATAAAAACGCAATTTATGAAAAAGGAAACAAAATTATTTAAATAAATGCAATTATTTCATTAACTTGACATTCGTACTGAATATTTAAAAATTTTTACAATTCAATAACATGACCCCACACTGTTAGGATTCAAATGCTAACAATGTAAATTCTTGATGAAATGGAGGAAAGATGGATAGTTATCTTCAAAATCAGGTTAAAACAAAAATTTGTCAAAATCCATATTAAATGAAATAATTAAATTTAGAAATGTTCAACACCACTGCGTAGCTTATATTTGAACAATGCTCAGTGGGAAAAGTAAACTCAAAAGTGTGTCAAACTCTGAATTACAAAAAATGGAATTAAAAGCTATAAATTTTGTTTAAAGATTATGATACAGAAATAAGTGAATTTTCTAACAATGATATAAAGATATATAGGTTGTCAGTACATGCTCTGAATCTATAATTTATATATTTCAATCATTATATGCAGTTTTTAAAGTTTTCCACCTATTTTCAACTTATCTAACTCTTAATTTTATCAAAATTTGTTTCAAAAGATCTTTCACCAAAGATGAAACAATAGCATTATATTAATCCAAAGATGAAAAAGCATTATCTCTTGGAACTGCACTGCATGTAAAATTAAATGCCAAAACATATATCCACCATACAAATCTCTCACGATGGTAAAATTAAACATCAAAAGCAAGCATCATTAAATGGCACAGTCAAATGTGTGTTTATTTCACAGAAACCAGTACTAGAAATTATATGCCTAAAGTTTATACAAAGCTATATTAATTACTAACTGTTGTTGTAATGGGAATTCAGATTTGTATTTAAAAAAGAATTTCCTTTCAAAAACTGCTATTCACAAGGTGAACAGTGATACTGAATATCCAGAGAATGCTTTTCCTCATTTAACTTTTGAAATGACAAAAGGGAGCATTACAATGCTATCACAAAGGCTATTCAAAAATTGTTGTATCTATAGAACTTTGCTAATTTTTGCAAAATAAAGAAATGGAAAAAAAAAATAGAAAAGAAAGGAAGGAAAAAGAACAATGGATATGGAAAGGTTAAATTTTGTATTAGCCACATTAAATGTCTGCATAAGGTTCTTTGAGCACTTGTTGTATAGTGCATACAGACTTGACTTTTAAGAAATGCTGAGGAAATTGGAAGAATTCAAAAACCTGAAAAAAGACTTTAGATCTAAGTGAGTTTACTGAACAGCATCCAAGGATATATGACAAATATTTAAGGTAACATAGTAAAGAACACCGTTTAGATGATCCAGTCATGATATCTCAAATTATGAAATTAAAGTTGTGGAAACTGAATGATTCTACACTGCTCTCTGAGTAATATTACATGGGAAATGATACAGACACAAAATATTTGATGACTGCTTTGAAGAGTTCTGAAATATTTGTTGCAGAATGCTAATGATATTAAAAATCTAAACATTAGAAAGATATTCATGGGAAAAACAGAGAAGGCACCACCTTCCTATAGGCCAATTCTCTAAAGTTTATGAGCCCAGATACGAAGATTTCATTCACTTTCAAAAGTGTTATTCAAAAGGAAGAAAAGCCTAAGTTGCTATAAACTTAGATGTATTGGTTTATTTCCTAACCTGATTATCCCAGAATGAGATGATAAAGACTTGGTTTATGACCTTCGGTGGACATCATAAAGTCTTAAAAGCAAGAAGCTACGACCAGATTGAAAACCCTAATAATGCAAAGCAATATCAGTAAAATAAATCTCCAGCAGACAACAGATAGCAGCAAGAAACAAATATGGAGTCACTTGTACTAACTCAATAAGAAATTGACATCGATATGCGTAATAATTTACTATCTAATCTGAAACTATAGGCTTAAAAATGTATTGCTTTTTTGAGCCCTATACAATAAACTTTAGCTGTTTGAAAGTCGCAAGACAAAAACAAATATTACACACTTTGTTTTAATTACAACTGCTCTGCAATGCTTTAAATGAAGAAAAAAAAATCCTACTGATTTTCTCTGAAACATATTTTCAGATTTTGGCATACTTTTAGTGTTTGTGATCCCACTGCGCTATGCATGAGAATGGGAAATTACATAACTGATTAGAAAGGGAATTCATTTCCATAAGTAGTAGCAATATATAAGTAGTATATAGCAATCCAAACAATATATGTGCCAATATAATATCAATAATATATTAGCAGTAGTTCAAGACTGCAGATGCTTATTAATATTCACTTTTTTTCTGTTTCACATTCATTATATTTTGAGAGATTTATTATCATAATTACTGCATCCCAATTTGGTTGCAGATAAATTTTTAATAATTTCAAAAGAAAGTTTTAAAAAATGTTGAAGTAATTACTAATTTAGCATTTAATGTGTTTAAAGAAAAAAAATTGGTAACTATCTATAAAGATAAAAAAAAATACCCAAAGCTAGACTATCAAGCAAACATTTAAAGCACCAACATGGAGCACAGGCAGTAAAAGAAGATGATACCACTTGCAGTAACACCTCTTCTAATCTATTTTCTTTAGCAGATGAAAAAAAAATATTAAGTAGGTAAAAAAAAAAAAAAAATGCTGAAAACATTAACTGCTTTTTATGTATGAGGATACAATGCTTCTTTTCTTCCCTTAATACAAGCCATTCTTATTTATTGTTAAGATAACTATTCATTTCACTCCTTTCAAAAAAAAAAAAGCTTTGCTTCACTATCTGATATATCAACAAATGGTTTTAAAATTAGTTATTACAGTTTTTACAATGCTTATATGTAAAATTGTAAATAAAATTAACAACAAACTGCTTGACAATGCTAAATTTTATGTTTTGTTAATTTTTAAACATTATACTAACTATTAGCTATTCAGTCATTATTGATATAGCTATTAATTAATACAATTGTAATACACTAAAGCTTATTATTTCAAACTGTACCTGAAACTTGGAATATTTTGTGTGTTTGGGCTGAATCAACCATTGGAATTTTACCAATTTGATGTAAGTTCTTTTTCCACAATGAATTACTTTCGTATCTCTCACCAATCAGATATCTAATAATACATTAAGATATTTTCTTATCCATAATATCTTCAACATTTTTCAAAATGTGAAGATTATTATTATTATTTTTTGACAAAGTAATTATTCTCCTTCAGTAATTTTCTACTAAAGAAGATATAATTTCAATCGAAATTAATTGTGGAAGATACCTCCTAATTTATGGTTATACTTTTTTTTAAAAGTCAATGAAAAAAAATCCCTCAAAGATAATTTGTTTTTGTATGACGTTTCCTTTACTTTGTTAAATGCAAAAACACTTGAGTTAATACTTTTCATAATTTTCAAAGATGACAAGTTTGCATTTATGTTAGGAAATTTCAACAGGCAATTTATTAAGTATTCAAATTTAGAGACTCAGATGAAAAAATTATTGAACAGATAAATAAAATCTCAAAGTAACGCAATAATAATAATAATAATAATAATAATCATACAATGGAGAAAGGCAACACCAACAATTGATCTTTTTACTTCAATAGCCTTTATTTATTTCATGTCTTATCTTATGGTCATCATTAAAAGAAGACTTCTGATTAATATTACATATCCAGCTAAAGGCTTAATTTCAAATCAAAGTCAATCTGTTAATTTTAAGAATTTTTCACTGATTTTCATTTACTGCAAATATTAAAGTTTTCCTAATCTTTTAAAGGAAGTCAGGTACATTGTGCACTGGAATACAGTTTATGTTTTTCTTTATTGTATATTGAGTAGATAACAATAAACAAGCTGTTTATTATATCATGGTAACAAAAACGAAAGGAATATTTTATAATGAAAAGACTTCAAAAAATATCTTTCCTATAGGAAGTAATTTTGCCATACACTAAATATATAGATTTAAATTAATGATACTTTTTTTTTATTATTATTATTATAAAGATACCTTTCTTCTGCTTAAAAAGAGCATCTGTTAAATTATTTGTCAAAGGTGTGAGCATCTCAGTCATCCTCAAAGTTCCAATTTTCACAGTGTTGTCAATTATCCACTGCACTGTAATGAATGGACCTTCTAATTCTTTGTTATAGGTGAACATAATGTTTACCTATGTTTTGAAATAGTGAGGGACTGATGTTAGGTATTCTTAAAGAATGGCAGCTCTTGCTGGAGACAACAAAGTTAAGACAACTATTGACATTTGAAATTATAAACTTCAAAAAACAAATAAAATGATAACTGAGAGTGATAGAGAGATGTTCAAAAAAACTTTCAATATCTACTATTCATCAGATACAATAACTTCAGAGACTGCATAGGTTTAAGACATTCTTAAAAGTAATTAAACTATAAAAATTAATAGTTTAGGAGTAATGAAAGACAATAAATTGTTTCAGATTACATTACAATATTAATATTGCAGCTTTTAAGTGAAGCAAAAATAAATTACAAACCTAACCAATCAGTTAATAATTATTTTAACATCCAACTCTGAAATGATTAACACCATAAATGATAACATTCCCAGCTGTTACAAACAGAACTATCACTCAGGCTTTCAATCAAAACATTAACTATGGCTAACAAGACTTTCTATAGTAATAAAACATTGCTGAATGATTTTCTTTTTTTAATGTGTCTTCAAGTAACATATTTAAAAGAAAATTAAAAACAATGACTTGATTCTATTCGATATACAATCCATCTTGATAACAAATTGTAAACTTAACAGACGGCAGCCATTAATCAGAAGTTATTGTATGAACTTCATGACACAAGAAAGTTATCTAAAACATCAATACTGACCATTTTAGCTTGTAGCAACGCAGGGGCGTATATAAGGGGGGGGGGGGGTGCGAGGTTTTTTTTTTGGTTGAATGGATAGGTTTTCATGGGGTGTCTACTTAAAATTTCTTAACTTAACCTTACATTAATCTTAGCCCCCCCCCCCCAAAAAAAAAATATATTCTATATACGCCACTATAGCAACGTAAGTATGTCAAAAGCAGAGTTGCTCTTATGATGCTACCAATATGTCTGCGATATCGAATTCTAAAAAAACCCTTAATATACCCAAACTTGGGTTTAAGTAAAAAATATATTTAAAATAAAATACAACATTTCGGCAACTATAGTTCCAATTTCTGTAACTTGAAAATAGCAATTGGAACTATAAATGCTGAAGCGTTGTATTTTAAATATATTTCTTACCAAACCCAAGTTTGTGTGATTTTTATTATCTGAATGAATTTTTACCTCTCACACGTTAAATTTAGTTGACCCTTAGTCATCAAATTTATTAAGCCAATAAATGAATTAATAGATCTGTGAACTAGTTAATGTTAAATTATTGATTGTTGAATTGGTAATGGTTAATAGTCAGAAACAACTGAACTAACATCGTAAAAAAAAATTTTTTTAAAGTTCTGACACTATTTTCTATAAACTCAAATCAGTCTGTAAGTTTGATGTTGAATTTAACTGCAAGATGACTTTTGCTCCAACAAATAAAATTTTCTAGTCTGAAGTCCTCATTTGATCCGATCTTAAGTTAAGGAAATATAATAGAACTGAGAAATTAAAAGAGGCCTTGGGAGACAGGGTCAGTATTCTGTTTTAAGGTAGTGAAATTTGAATTATGGAGTAGAAAATGCAACTTCAATGCAGAAGTCTTGGTGGGATTACACGACTGAACTAAAATGCATTTGAGGAGGTACCTTGCAGAAGGTTAAATGTCCTTTTTTGTAAAAAAAAAAAAAAAAAATGAGATAACTGATTTATGATTGCAAAGGCAGTGGCTTTCAGATAATTAGAGTAGATGTTACCAAAACGCAACAGGTCCAACTTATTTCCATACTAAATATAAGGGTCAATGCAAATACAGTAGACTCTCGATATCTTGAAAACCTTGATATGCTGAAAAATTATTTTTCTCCTTGATATTACATATTCATCCCCTTGTATTACATGTTAATTTTAATTCTTATGTCGAAGAGCTTTCACTCAAAACCTTGTCGAATATTTTTTGAATAGAAAAATTAGTTGAAGAACAATTTCAAAAGAGATGTTGCCAGGCTTGATACTGGACTTTTTTAAGAAATTCTAGCAATGTAAGTTTATTGTATTTTACTAATTCTTTTCAATTTAATGTAATTATTTTCGACTACTTTTAAAAATTAAAATTATCATTGCTGTATTTAGACTTATTGTCAACTATCATTACATATTTATACTTATTTTCATCTATCAAGACTCTAATTTTTAGAATATTATTCTGTATCTTGTGTTTTTATGTGAAATTTTATGTTTTGGTTACGACCTTGTTATCTCGAAAACTCGCTATCTCGAATAGTTTTTAGCGTCCCTTCAACTTCGAGATCTCGAGAGTGTACTGTAGTAACATACATGTCCATAGCCTAGCTTGAAGCAAAGGGTAGCATGTTCTTCCCACCAATGAACATGCAACTCCATTCTGTTCCACAGCTTAATCCTGACCGTGACGTTTCTAATGATGTTGCAACTTGATGTTGCAACGCTGCTCACCACCAGGAACCTTGGAGACTGGAAAGACAATCTCATATTTGCCTGGTATAAGGAAATCTTATCCAGCTCTTCTCTAGAGGAGCCCACAGCTGCCAAGAATTAGAAGAATGTGACTGCTTAAAAGATGGAGTAATGCACATATAAGTTGCTAGTTGTCTCAATCTGGTGTTATATATTGACACATCAGAACATCAATGACATTTCTATCTGCTATACTTTCATTCTTTACATAAGATAGCTAACAACAGTCAAGAAAAATAGTTGTGCTACATTGTGCTACAGAAAGTGTAGTGTTCAGTTTTGTTTTTCTTTTTTGTATTTCTAAAAATAAAAATTAATGATAAAATAACCCTCAATATTATTTTTGCCAACACAACTGGTTTACTTTGTAACTAGGCTAAGAAAGAGTAGAATCAGACGAATATTAGCTTTATTGTTATAAGAGAGAAGGCCAGTGATAAAACCTACTCAAAGAGGAAAAATTGGTACAAAAGGTAACATGTCCAATTTTTAAATGTCAAATAAATGAATTTGTGGGTTTCCATGTTTTGAAAATTCAATTTAAATCACATTGGTACGTTAAAAATTGATTATAAGACATGCTTTTTATGTATTTTACAGCTAATTTAAACGGAAAACACATTTTCCTCATTTCCCACAAACTTGTCTTGGTGGACATATTACTTTTTGCATTTAACCTCATTTGTTTATGGAATCTAGCATTAATTTAACATTAATCTGGTTAATAATTATATGTATATGTGTGTATATATATATATATATATATATATTTTGAAGAGTTGTATCTTAACTATTAAGTCATTAGAGTTTTCATAATCAATGATTTTACATATTAATGGACATATCAATTCTGCTATGAAGTTACTAGTTCAAATTTAAATTTAAAATTTAATTAGGAAACGAATAATTTAAATCATTTAAACTAGGAAATGATTTAATTAATCATCGACAAGTAAGAAACAGCAGCCATACTGATAACTTCACTTGCTATTGTTCAATCTTGCTGCAAAATGCTTTAAAATAATAGATTAAATTTTGGTAAGGATTGCTTTATTTCCTTCACAAAAATTCTCTGTAAGCTTATATGTCTATACCAACAATGTTTTCCTCTACTGATAAATCTGATTTTTGTGTTTAGTGGGAAAATTCTGTATTGCCCAGAGGAAAAACAAAAATACAAAGGTTTAACATAAATATAACAGATTATAATATGACTTACCATAGGGTCCCTTTTTAATACTTACATAATTATGTCTCTGAATGACTCCAGACAGCTACTTCTTGCTATAGAAAACTTTTGCTTCCATCTTCACTGCATTTGCAAATCATCCAATGGCACAGTCATCACACAGGAAGTTCTAGAGTAAGTCAGAGCTTGCTTTAAAAATCTAGAAAGAGATTACTAACCTTGTAGTTGTCTTCCCAAGCCCTGGCCAGCTCGCCATCCTTGCTTCAATAGCAAACGGTGACCTAAGTTGTCCTTTGGGACAAAAGAGAGACACAACGAACACCACAAGTAGAAACGAGCCACTGGCAAGGCAGGTGATTTACATGCAATATCTACATCCCTCCATTTTCAACTCAATCAAAAGTAATTGAGAGAATCGATACTATTTTTCTTTATTAATGCAAACTCAAAAAATTATAGTTGCCACAACAAAAGAAGTTTAACTGAAAAATTCTGAATAATTTCAAGGAAATCAATAATAACCAAAGCCAGTAATTTTAACAGAAACTGTAATTTACTAATCAACCATCTCTAACAATTGTCCAAATCAACAGTCAATATTACAAAATTTATTCAACTAGATAAACTTTCAAATGAAATGAACTCGTCTACACTCTTCACAAGTTACATGTTCAAACTAATTATGCACATTTCAATAGCTTACTTTTGTCACAGATTTTTACATTTCCCTGTTTTTCTCCAAATATTGAAACTTTATATAAGAGTAAAACTGAATACACTCTTTATCTACTTTTCTCATTCCCACTTTAAATTCCTTTTCTAATCGTCTGCTGTTATCATGTATCTTCCAAAAAATATATACACTAGAGGTCAGTTTCATATTGTTATCTCTATAATTATCTTAATGATATGTTTGTATCCGTTCGTTGTGTTAAAAATCATTCCATCCTTCTAGGTAAGTTTTCAAATTGAATAAATGACTATACTTGATACAAAGTTTTCAAAGCTCCTCTTGCAGAAAACTTATTAGTTCAGCTACCAATGCAAGGCTTATTGAATTGATGTTAAAATGACTATTCAACTTATGTCGTGGGTATTCAACAAAGTTCAGAGGGGGCACTGCAAAAGACGATTCACTGACTTTTTTTTCATCCTTGTTCACAAGCGTATAGTGTAACAAAAGGGCCAGCAACGAGACATCTGATAGCACATATCTTTTGAATCAGACCACATATCTCTTAAGTATCTGAGGAAATATCCCTCTGAAATACCCTCCTAATCTTAATTGCATGTTTTAATAGGTTGGAATGCTGAGCTTTAAAAATACAGTCAACTTTTTGGACTATAGTGTACATTAATTCACAATCTACTGGCAAAGTGTTGCTATTTTCATTCCTTTTTAACCCATTTAAATGCACAAATTCCCATAAGCAAACAAAAATTTTAAGATTGATTAAAAATTTTAGATAACATCCTGAACTATCTTCATTTATATTCATCACATCTCATTTTGATTTATTCATTTACAATATTTTGTCAGGCGTAATTTCCTGTCTTTCTCAATTCTAAAAATTAATAATACATAGATTCAAAGAAACTTACACTAAATATAACAATAGTTTACATATGCTTATTATATTAGAAAACAATTTACATACTTTTTGGTATGATTACTTTGTTATAATTAAGATCTCAAGAATTTTTTACAATAACAACAATAATTTTCAATTGCCTTTGATATGTTTACCTTGTCGGTACAATAACATAAACTTCGCTTTATTGAAATTTTGCCTTATTTTTTAAAACTTTCTAATGAATATTTATTTATTTGTACACCTTTAGCTGTATTTATTCACTGAAAACTATTTATAATTAAAGTCTCAATAATTAGTCTTTTCTCCCTATCCTTTATTTGAAAGAGGATTTGTTTGTGGATTGGGATTATTGGTAAGGCAATGGTCTGCCCAGTTCGAAATATTTCTTTTCTAGCTTTTGAATGCCCTTATATGTTCCTTTACACTCTCTGTAAACATACCAAAAAATATGTAAATTGTTTTCTAGCATAATAAGCATATGTAAATTATTGTTACATTTAGTGTAAGTTTCTTTGAATCTATGTATTATTAATTTTTAGAAGCAGCTTGAGAAAGTCAGGAAATTACGCCTGATGAAATATTGTATGTAAATGAATAAATCAAAATGAGATGTGATGAATATTGATTAAAAATATTTAACTTGTGAGGGCTTTACGATAACATTTACTTTGGTGATTAAAAATCGAAGTTAAAAAATAAATTATGTTTTGATTAAAAAATGTTTGAAGAAAAATTTAAAAGATACTTAAACAAAACAGGACCAGACAGTTTCGACGAGCCAAACTGCTATCATAATCGTCATCAAGAGCTAATTGTGACGATAAGCAGTTTGGCTCATCGAAACTGTCTGGTCCTGTTTTGTATAAGTATCTTCTAAATTTTCACTAAAATTTTTTTTAATCAAAACAGATAATTTAATTTTTAAAAAATGTGTGACTTCAATTTTTAATTGTCAAGAAAATATTAACAACATCATCAATGATACACAAAGCAAGTAAGTGTTGCAATCAACAATGGTAAGGAATGTGCGAGGTCCCACCACACTACTTGCAACAAAGATAGAAATATTGTCATGTTCAATATCTTTTTGTTTTTCTGATATCAGTAATCTTTAAAGATTTTATCAATTTTTCTGATTTTCAAGACTAACAAAATCTTAGAACCCCAATATTTGTGTATGTGAAGTAATCATTAATAAATGAAGCTTTCACTGTATTTATTAGCTCCTTATTCTTTCGTATGTAATTCATTTGTTAGAGCAACTATAAATTAACTAAAAATTATTTACTTAAATATGCTAGTTTTAAAACGTTTTTTAAGTCAATTAAATTTTAAAGTCTGTATTTATATATCTTATATATAAATAGAAAACAGTTAAAACTCATAGCAAATTGAGTTATGTGTTACCACATTTTAAACCCTACCTCTGAAATGGGCTGACTCAAGGAGGATTGCTCCAATTCAAGTAATCCATCATCATAGCTGTCGACATTCTGACCCTAGAAGTATAAAAAAAATTGGTAATTAAAATTTAGTCAGTTTAAGATTGTTTTGTTTATTAAATATAGGCAACATTTTGTCTGTTATTCAAAAGAAATAAAAATAATACTTGAAAAGAAAATGAAAAAGGTTCAGCAATGTACTGTTTGACATCCCATAGGCAGTCAAAATGCTGACTGTTCTGTCTTATGCTTCCTTTTCGTTTTGTCCGTCTTTGAAAACAGCTTTGGATAATTGCCAGAACAGTTACGCTGTTGAATATTCAATAAGTACGTACTGAACACTTTTACATTCACCAAAATTATTAAATAATGGCCTAACAAACTACAATAAAGTTGAACTTATCTCTAGTTGACTATTTTTCCTTGACTACCTTGAGGGAAATTTTTCCCCTTTCTCATCTCCCAAAAGGTTTAAAAATGACTTATATTTTTCAAATTAGTGCACAGATCCCTAAAAAGACTGCCTTCAGAAGAAACAACTTCTTGTGTCAGATACTGCTTAGGGCTTCAACAATATTTATTGAACTGAAAAAATGAATTTGATTTTCCTAATAAATTTAACTTGTAAATCCAAAGTCATTTTCCTCACTTTTACTATTATATAATTAATAGATTTGTTCTTTCAATTTAGTATTTTAAATTTTAATACGAATTAAAATAACAAGTAAACAGAATTTGTAAGTTAAAAATATTAATTACCTTAATTTATTACCATTATAAATATTATTACTACACTTCAATTAAAGCAACAGCAGAAATGGCAAGAGAAGTGGTCCTAAAACCAAAGTTATCTAGTTCAAATATTGCACTATCTTTTTTAAAAAATTACTTTGTTTCTTCATTGCATATTTAAATATTTTAGGAAAGTTTTAATAATTTA
>JAFIDM010012231.1:146534886-146545237 GCA_023159025.1 Thereuonema tuberculata
ATAGGTTTTCTTGGGGTGTCGGGCCCCCCCCCCGAAAATATATTCTATATACGCCACTGCTACGACTATTTGGAAAGCTAACGCTGTAGCGTACTTGAGGCCTCTGGCATTATTAGCGCTGAAGCGGTTTTGGGAGAGAGTTATTAGCACGTATTTCAGTTAAAATTTGGCTATACGATGAGCGTCACACAACGACTATCGCTCGAGAGAGCGGATTTCGGGCAGTTAATCCGAACTGCTTCTCACAATCGAAACAGGCTATACAAGGCTTTTTTTTTTTTGCACCGCAGTGAAATTTTTTCAAGTTAGAAAAGCATTCATTTGGTTTACTAGTGATAATATATACGCCCCGTCAACAATGAGACGGCTTTTAGTTGAGATAGAGTATTTACGCTCGAATTTTAATGAGTTATTTTCTTTTTTCTCTGGCTCATCAGAGAGCCATATACACACACACACACACACACACAAAGAGAGTGATAAGAAACAATAATTTGAATGTAATCACCGTGGCCTTATGGATAAGACGTCTGACTTCGGATCAAAAGGTTGCAGGTTCGATTCCGTCGCGAACGTTTCATTGTAGTAATTTTTTCACAGGAAATTAACAATTGCGCCAGACAGACAGAGAAGGTTCAAGACAGAAAAGATTTTAGTAATACAGTAGAATCCCGCTATTCCAAAAATCCGCCTATTCCGAACAGAGTTAAAAAAAAATACCGATTTTTTTAACTTAAAAATAGGAGAAATTAAAAAGACATTCGTGAAAAAACGTACATTTATTATTATACAAAGAAGTTAAATAGAGACAGACAGTTTTTTGCCGTTTTTCAAGAGTTTTTTTCACTTGAAGCAGAACAAAACTGCTCAATTTTAACGCGATTCTTTTTCCAGTCACTAATCGTTGCTTTTCCGACACCATATTCGAGTGATAATTTAGTAGCACTTTCTCCCTTATTCAGTCTTTTTAACACTTCAAGTTTTTCTTTTAAAGTACACGAAGAACGACTTCGTTTACTTGCCATATTTAACAGCGGAAATGCAGTAACCCGGTAGTAATTCTTGGATCGCGGGAGGGAGAGGGGGGATAGGATGGGGTGATGAGTCGTCGAAGATCACTGCCCTTCCCTTCCGACTTTCACTGAATCTGTTCCCATGAGCCGATCAACGCTGTATACAGCCGACACTATCAGATGTCACCGCACTTAATTTACGCCTTAACAAGTCAATACGTTGATTGTATTCATGAAATCCCGGCTATTCCGAATTCCCGCTAAATCAAACAGTGTTCGGTCCCAATTAGTTCGGAAAAGCGGGTTCTACTGTATAGATTAAACTACTATCAAAAAGACCCATTCTTCGCTCGGGTTACAAAAAAACAAATGTCCTAATGTGGATGATAAAGAAATTGCAATTGCGAGATCATTTCAAAACTTTCCCGGTTGGTACAAAAAACAAAAAAAAAAAAAAAAAAAAAAAACCCAACCAACAACTTAAAAAAGGTCTAATCTCATTACAAATCTATATCTATCTCGAAAACCTCGTAGAAGTATCTTTGAACCATGGTGTAAAAAAGACGTCTTTTTTACACCATGTCTTTGAACCATGTTTGCCCGTCCACTCACCGTCCTCCCAGTGTACACCCATAGTTCCAGGTTATTTGAATTTTGTAACTCGAGATTCCTAGATATGAAATTAATATCGAAATCGGAAAATATAAGATTTCCTACCAAACGGGAGATTTCTCCTTCTCCCTCCCGTTTATACTCTGTAGCTCCAGTTACTCGAATTTTGTAACGTCATAACCCTATCATTTCAAACCTTTCCTAGTTCGTAAAAATTCATCTGATCATTACAAATCTATATCTAACACGAAAACCCCGTCGCTATTATGCACAACAATATTTTAGTTCCAATTGTTGTACAACAATATTTGTATAGTTCCCATTGTCGCTACCGGGTGCATATGTAGCGCTATTGTGCAGAACAATATTTTAGCTCCAATTATTGCATAACAATATTTGTGTGGATTTCACTCCTTTTCATTCCCTAGGGGTGGTGTGTCCAGGTTCCAAGGTAGCCCATTACTTCCGCAGTGTCCTAAAAACGAGTCATTCTGCAAAGTTTGGTCCAGATAGGTCAAAGGGCCTAGGAATGTATACGGGACAAACAAAGAAACATTCATTTTTATATTTTATTAAGATTAAGATGAATTGAATAACAAATAAAAAAAAATAAACTCAAAAGTTACAAAAAATAATAATGACATGCTTTTCATATAAATTTGTTCTGTTTCTAATCTTAGATTAATTATTTTTGCCCTGTTTATTTCTATTCTTTTGTTGTCAACGAAATTAGAGTTAGAACTCTAATTTGTAATTTTTTTATAAGTAAAAATTTGATAAATATTTATTGTATATTAAGTAGAAGAATTACAATTACTTGGAGGTTTACTGTATTAATTAGAATTAATATAAACTTCGAAATTCTCTTCCATATTAAAATAATAACAAAAATTCCAAATTTGTCGAAAAGCGTCAAGGGAAGATGTATTTGTCAAACCGAATTATTATTCTCTTTGTATTTTATTTTATAAATATACATAATTTATATTTTATAAATGTGTATAAATATGTATAAATAAAAAAAAAATTAGGAAATTTCTATATAGGACTATTCCTTATATTCTATTTATTGTATAAAATTATATTAAACAAACTATATATTTTCACATATATATAGATTTGCTTTAGACAAAAAACACAAAACTTTAACATAATAACTTCCATATATCTTCGAAATATATATATATAAAATAATGAAACAACTCACTTTTCTTCAAATTCTTCAATTTCTTTTTTAAATGTATAAATTTACCAATAGGATTAAAGGTAAACAAACATGTCAAAGACATTTGTATAAGTAATGAGATTAATATGATATTTCATAAAGACAACACTTTGTTTAGGAAAAAGAGAACTAGGAAAGAAAATTCACAGTTAGATAGAATGGGAGTAGTGTACGCACTACAATGTAGAGACTGCAGAGAAATTTATATTGGAAGCACAGGCCGAACGGTAAGAGAACGTGTCAAAGAACATACCACGGCATATCAAAACAGAAATGACAAAATTTCAGAATGGGCGAGACATTGTATGAGAAATAATCACTGTCCTGATCCTATAGTACACAATGTGTTTAATGTCAAAGATGAAATTAAACGCTTTAAATTAGAATCGTGTCTCATTAATAGCTGTATATGCTTTAATAAGGATAAATCACTTAAAGTGAATGATGTTTCTTTAAGTATTTTTAAGAAATCTTTAATAAAGAATAAGAAGATTAAAGATTTCTTAATTTTAAAATAATCCCATATCTATTCATTACAATTAATTTACTATTCGTTACAATTCATTTATTGTCAATTGCATTTCAATTAATTTACTATTCATTACTATTCATTTGTTGTCAACTATGTTAACAAAGGTAAAATTGTTATTTTGTTTTTAGAATATAATGTTTATTACTGATTATTGGATGTTATATGTTATGATTATTGAAATTTTTCTTTGTAACATTTCGATTATGATTTGAAGAGAAAGAGAAGGATTCTTTTTTATTTTGTATTTTCTTTTAATCCTGATGAAGTCCCTTAATTGGGATGAAATTTTGAAGAAATTGAAGAAAAGTGAGTTGTTTCGTTATTTTATATACAAAACTTTAACGTTAAATTTTAAATAAAAGCGACTATTTAAAGAATGTAATCATAAACTAGAATAATAAAAAAAAATTAATCATTTTCAGTATTTTTGTTAAAATACGAATAACCCATTTCTAAAATGGATTTTAAACGTAAAAGCTGTTCTTCCAAACGATATGGTTTATAAAAAAAAAAATTAAGGAAAAAACATTGAAAAAGGTAAGTTTAGTTCATCACAAGATACTAATTTACTATTGGAAAGTAAACAGCTAAATTGTAAGAGCTGGCGCGCACAACATAGCAACAGGTTAACTCAAAAGCCAAGCTCCAATAGCTATTTGCAATCCTACTTCTGAAATGAGTCGCAATCGGTTGAAAAAACAAGTGAATATAATTTTGTGCTAAAGCATAAATTTAAGGGTGATCCATAATAACAAAATTTTAAAATAATAATAATAAAAAAAAGCAGTTAGGTAGAGAAAGAAAATTCAGAGATACTACAGGCCCCCAAACCAAACACAAACGTACCAACAACAAAAATGGTAAAAAATTAATTGGTTTTTGCAGAAACTTCGGACTTAAAATCATGAGTATCCAATTTCAAAAACCCACACACAAATTAACCACTTGGAGGTCACCCAATCTTAGACAGGGTGAATACCAAATTGACCATGTCGCAATTTCTAAAAAAAAATATAAAAGAAATTCTAAACGTCAGAATGCGCAAAGGCGCCTTCGAATCAGACCATCATCTTCTCCAAATAAAGAAAAAATTCCAACCCAATAGACGGCAAACATGCCCACCCAAAAATATCAAACCAGATCCCGAGTACCTGAAAATCAACAAGAAAAAATCATCATGCTAATTAATCAGGAGAAATCAACAGACTGGAAGAAACTAACAGAGAAAATTCATGACGCCATGAAACTAGGACAACCCCCTCACACTAGGAAACATCGCTGGTGGAACGCAATCTGTGATCAGGCAGTCGACAACCGAATAACTGCCTGGAAAAAGTTTAACAGTCACAAAACTGAGGAAAACTGGGTGAACTTTCTTAAAACTCAAAAACAGGCCTCAAAAATAATTAGAAAAGAGAAACGAGGATATGACAACAACAGACTCCACGAAATCCAGCAAGACTTCACTAAAAATAATACAAGAAATTTCTATAAGACTTTTAGAGAAAACCTACAGGGTTACCAAACACCCAGCCTGTGTTTCAAAAAACCCGACGGCTCGTTGGAAATTAACCCAAAAAATAACTGCAAAATTTTACCCCAATATTTCAACTCCCTTCTCAACTGCAAGCCACCCCAAGAAAAATTTGACTTCACCCCGCCAGTATTCATGCACCCGGACTGACAAGCCCCCGATCTCAAAGAAATTACGGAGATTATCAAACAGCTCAAAAACAACAAAGCACCAGGAGAAGATGGGATTATCGCTGAACTCTGGAAACTGAACGACCATACATTAACGCAGAAACTTCATCACATAATTTCAGACATATGGACAACGGAGCAAATACCAGATGACTGGAAATACGCCCTGATTCACCCGTTACACAAAAAGGGTGATAAGACGGACATCAACAACTACAGAGGAATTTTCCTACTCCCAGTTGCTTACAAAATCCTCTCCAAAGCACTTTTAAACAGGATAGAATCCCAAGCGAATACACTAATTGGCGAGTACCAGGCCGGTTTCAGAAAAGGGAGATCATGTGCTGAACAGGTCTGGAGCTTAAAAACGATATTACAAATGAGGAAATGCAGAAATTCAGTAATTACATTCATCGACTTCAGAAAAGCGTATGATTCAATAGACCGCGAAACCCTCTTCAAAATCATGGAAGAATTTGGGATCGACCGAAAAACCCGAAAAATCACAGAACAGACACTTACAAGAACAACATCCAAAGTGAAATTCATGGGCGAAATATCAGAGCCCTTCGAAATCAAAACTGGAGTCCGACAGGGGGACGGACTATCCCCAATTCTCTTCAATATTGTTCTAGAAAAGATCATAAGGGAATGGGAACCTCACGTAAAGGGCATCCAAATTGGTATCAAGAAAGGGAATCGATTTAAGGTCAAGTGCCTCGCGTTCGCGGACGATATTGCAATTATCACAGACATCAGAACTGAAGCAATTCACGCAGTGGAAAAATTACATGAAATTGCACAAAAAAACCGGACTGCAAATCTCTTACGAGAAAACCCAATATATGGAAAGACGGCCAGAAAATAAATCTCCTTTAATCACAAAACACGGTAAAATCGCACGAGTTCGCCATTTTAAATACCTTGGTGAAGCTATACAATCCTCAGGGCTAAACCGAATCGCCAATGAACAAAGCGTCATTAAACTCCAGAAGGTCTACAAGCTAATATGGACTCACTATAACAAGAAATGCATTTCGACAGAAGCAAAATTAAGGCACTACAAAACAGTGATCCTTCCTGAAGCAACCTATGCAGCTGAAACTATGGTAATCGACGGTCATTCCAAAATTAGGGAAATAGAAAAGCAGGAACGAAAAATTCTCAGGAAGATTTACGGGGCAGTCAATAAAAACGGCATTTGGATGAAGAGACCTCAGAGCGAACTCTATCAAAAGACCAACACAATAACAGAAGAAATCAGGAAACGCCGAGCAAAATTTTACACACATATCTATAGAATGGAAAACTCCAGAGTGGCAAAGAAACTACTCGATATCATAACAGAGAGTAAATGTGGCTCAGAATGGCTGAAAGAGGTCCAGAGAGACCTACAACAGATTAACATAGAGAATCTCGATGACGGCACGGAGTGCCGGAATAAAATCATGAATGTAAAGTTTAAGCAAGGAACATCGCGACAACCTGGGAAAAAATGGACGGAGGAACGGAAGAAAGAGCAGTCCGAGAGGATGAAGAGATTCTGGGAGGAAAAGAGGAACAACATGCAGAGATGAAATCATGAACTCAAGTTCAATCGCTCTCCTTAAGGGGAACAATCGTTATAATAATAATAATAAAAAAAAAGGAAGTACATTAACGAAAGGAAAAATAAAAAGAACGTTAGGAAAAAAATAAAACAAAACAACAACAACAAAAATCCACTCTGACATAGAGAAAAAAGATTCAGAAAAGAAGAAAATAAAAGTAGATACTGGGATTTGAACCGACAACATTCAGTACATCAGCGCAAGAACTTACTGATTACGCTATAGCCGACAACTGAAATGAGAGGGTTGCATTTCTGACATTTAAGCTAATGAAATAACCGACAAACAAGGAATTTTGAACAGATGGAAGAAGTATGTAGAAGAATTATATGAGACAGGGAATCGTCCAGATTACTTAGCTATAGAAGATGAAACAGCTGTATCAGAAGACGAAAAAGGATGTTGTATTCTAAGGGAAGAAGTTGAGCTAGCGATTAGGGAAATGAAGAATGGGAAAGCAACAGGAGTTGATGGAATACACATTGAGTTAGTTAAATGGTTGGGTGAAGACAAGAAGCAAATACTATCATTATGCAATGAAATATATGAGAAAGGTGAATGGCCTGATGATTTCATGGAAACAGTATTGCTGCCAATACCGAAGAAAAATAATGCCAAGAAGTGCAATGAGTTCAGGACTATCAGCCTTATATCGCACTCAGCGAAGATTGTTCTGCGAATACTGAACAGACGTTTATATTCTAAGGTGGAAGGAGAGTTGGAAGAAGAGCAATTTGGTTTTAGGAAAGGAAAAGGTACGAGAGATGCAATTGGACTGCTGCGAACAATCGGCGAAAGATATCTAGAAAAAAATAAACACGTATATGCAGTATTTGTGGACCTGGAAAAGGCTTTTGACAGAGTGGATTGGAATAAACTTATGGAAATCTTGAAGAAAATTGATGTGGATTGGAAAGAGAGAAGGCTAATAACTAATCTTTATATGAAACAACGAGTCAAAGTCAGGATAGGAGAAAAATTGTCCGAGGGAAGTGGAATAGGGAGAGGGGTGCGACAAGGATGCCCTCTATCACCTACGCTGTTCAACATCTACTTAGAGGAGTTAGTGAAGAATTGTTTTCAGAACATGGGAGGGGTGATAGTAGGAGGAAGAAGAATAAAGTGCATAAGATTTGCTGATGATATGGCATTGTTAGCAGAAGAGGAGATGATACTAAGGGATATGCTACTGCAGCTGAATGACAGCTGTGAACAATATGGAATGAAGATAAATGTAAACAAGACCAAGACTATGGTTATCGGAAGAAAGACAAAGAAAATAAACTTAAGTATTCGGAATGAGACATTGGAACAAGTGAACAACTTTAAATACTTAGGGTGTACTATAAGTGGTGATATGAAATGCTGCCAAGAAGTCAAGAGGAGGATAGCAATAGCAAAGGAAGCTTTTAATAGGAAAAGGAGCATCTTCTGCGGACCTCTGGAAAAAGGACTAAGGAAGAGACTAGTGAAGTGTTTTGTGTGGAGTGTGGCATTGTATGGGGCAGAAACATGGACTTTACGACGCAGTGAAGAGAAACGACTAGAAGCATTTGAAATGTGGATATGGAGAAGAATGGAGCATGTGAAATGGACAGACAAAATAAGAAATGAAGCTGTGCTAGAAAGAGTGGGTGAAGAAAGAACAATGCCGAAACTGATCAGGAAGAGAAAAAGAAACTGGTTGGGTCACTGGCTGAGAAGAAATTTCCTAATGAAGGATGCACTGGAAGGAATGGTGAACGGTAAAAAAGTTCGAGGCAGAAGAAGATTTCAGATGATCGACAACATTAGGGTAAATGGATCTTATGTGGAGACAAAGAGGAAGGCAGAAAATAGGAAAGATTGGAGAAAGCTGGGTTTGCAGTGAAGGACCTGCCCTTGGCAGAGAACTATGTATGTATGTAGCGGAAATTCAATAAAAACAATGCCAAATATCTCGAACACCGGGGGGGGGGGGTTGTTGGTCCCTAAAAGTACCTTACTCCTATGTTGTTTGGGTCTCTGAACACGATGGTGAAATCCGTTTGTCGGTCCGACCTTCCGTTCAGGAGTTGTTAGGGATGGACAGATCGGACGGACAGGACAAACCAATACCTACCGATTTGGTCGCTATCACAATAGTTCTCAAATTGGTCGATAAAAAAAAATACTGAGAAAAAAATAAAATCATTAGGTTAGAGCTCCACTGCTGGTAGATGCTCAAATTTTGTTTATAGAGGGAGTCACCCGCCTCCGGCGTCATCAGAATTTCTGCCCATAGAAACCTGTGTTGTTTTTTTAACATTTCAAATGCGCAGTTTTAAGTCATATGCTTTAAAAAAATTCATTGAGGCCGCTCTCGTTGGCACATGGATTTTCTCACTGGTTTTTCCATTGGTGAGTTTTATTGTGTATTTTTTCCTTTGCGGCACCACTGCGCTTCCGATGTAAAAAACACCAACTTTTCAGTCCAATTTTTCTTTTATTTCTTAAGTATCATCAATAAATAAATTCTATGGTTTTATTCTATAAATATGCTATCTATTTTAACGATTTTTTTCTTTTCGTTCAAATAAACAATTTATTTTTAGATATAATCATGGTTTATAATGCCAATTAGATGTAAACAAGTTTTCATTAAAAACAATAAAGTCTAAATAATAATTTTTTTGTAATTATATTTTATTATTGTAAATCTGAAGCCTTATTTGTCTGTAGCTAATCAATATTTTTAATAATAGTTTAACAGTTGCACAAACACTTTTTAAAACTTTTGTATTTAAACATAAAAGAACAAACATTATTATTATTATTATTTTATTATATGACACAGTACAAAGACAAAAAAAAATCACATCTTTGACTGGAGTAATTGAGCAACTCAAGTCTCACCCAGAGACCTAAGAATTGTCCAAGTATCTTCGTAAAATATAAGTTGCGCCTAGCAGTGATTTTTTTGCAGGTTATTATTATTATTATTATCATTATGTAAAAGTTTCAAACCATGGGTTTCCCCAACAAAGACAAAATGGCGGGTCAAGGACCAAAGCACATACTGCCAAGTGTAAAAAAAAAAAAAAAAATGTGGAAGAATGGTTAGGGATGTGTGGTTGTGTCCATAAATTTTCTAACTACGCGTGTTGTGTTGAGTATCACAACCTTCTGGAGTTGTGTATAAGTATTTTTGTGAAGTTCTAGAGTGCTGAGGCTGTGGTGCAATGTGTGAAGCACCAGCCCAGTGCGGACAGGACTATGGGTACAACACGTACTCGGTCCTGCCTCCACTGCTTCTGGAGTTTGTGTGCTAGATCGGAGTTATTATTATTATTATTATTATTATTATTATATGCTTTTGTTATATGTTTCTTGGAATCGCTGACTGTCAGATACTGGGCGAATCCAGCTGATGAAGAGTAGGAACTCTGAAACAGCTGTTCTGGATTCCCGGTATCAAAAATACCAAAAACAGATCAGTGATTCCTTTTTCATTATTTATGTGCGAGTATGCCTTTTATTTTATTGTATTATTATTATTGTTATTATTATTACATCGATAAAGTTTCAAACCATGAGTTTCCCCAGCTAAGACAATATGGCGGGTCAAGGACCAAAACACATATTGCCAAGTGTCAAGGGCGTATATAAGGGGGGGGCCGAGGGGGCCCGGGCCCCC
>JAFIDM010012231.1:146545337-146555929 GCA_023159025.1 Thereuonema tuberculata
TTTTTGGTTGAACAGATCTTGGGCCCCCCCCGAAAATATATTCTATATACGCCACTGCCAAGTGTATAAGAAAAAAAAAAAAGTTTGGAAGAATAGTTAGGGATGTGTGCTTGTGTCCATAAATTTCCGAACTATGCGTGTTGTGTTGAGTACACAGCCTTCTGGAGTTCCTAGTGCGCTGAGGCTATGATGCAATGTGTGAGGCACCAGACCAGTAGCGGACAGGATGATGGGTACAACACGTACTCGGTCCTGCCTCCACTGCTTCTGGAGCTCGTGTGCTAGGTTTGTGTATTTACTTATCTTGTCAGCGTGAGTTTTCTGTATGTTCTTGCTGATGGGAACTGCAATACATGTCATTAGTTGTATTGTTGGGGAATGTGGACTGAGGGGTAGAGATTGCTTCTGTGTTTGCCATAAAGGTAATGTCTTCTGGTGGGGTGGGGTGTGGTGTCCTGTGGTTGGATTCAGCGACCTCTTCCCTAATTTGTGTAAGTATGCATGGAGGAATAAGATTGTTTACTACAATTGAACGTCGCTGATCCGCTACCCGCTATTCGCTAAGCCCTAACGATGGATAACGTGTGGTGAATGCATGGTGTAGTGCCTGTCTGTATCCTGTGAGTTGAGTCCCTAACTGTGTAACAGTGTAGAAGTCGCGCATAAGATCCTGGTTCATCTGTGATGACCATCGGATGCGCTGGCGTGGTTTCCCAGTCTTGGTGGTCGCCTGCTCTGACACAGACGAAACACTTCCGACTGTTCGGGCTGGATGGTGTTGCCCGGGCATTGTGGTAGCCATACTACAGGATGGGGTGCCACTTTCTCCACCACCACCTGCGGGAGACTGTAGTATATTTTTCGAACGGAGGCCTCTGCCTAATCCCCGAACGCGGGTGACTTTATCCTGCGCCACACCCGATGCAGCATGATCTATATTAGAACGTGTTCTTATCATAAATGGTTGGACCCTTTAGCCTACCCTAAAGCTAGTGTAGTTCCCGCCCCCACCGCGAGGAGGTAGGGTCCATGGGGCTTATTATTATTATTATTATTAGTATATTATTATGCTAGATAATTTTAATTTCTAATTAAAAAATAATTTTATCAAAGGCAGGACGAAATTACAAACAATTGGTATTAAAGAATAAGAAAAATCTAAAAGGTACGAACATAAATCATTCATTTGCTGCAACAACCGTCATAATTCAAAAACGATCAGTTTAGGATTATTTGCAAAATTAGAATGGGGTCGTTAGAGTTCTTTTTACTGGTAGGATGACATAATTGAGCTTCTGAAACTCGCTACGAGAGAGGGAGTTTTATCAATATTGCATCAACACATTTCCTTAACTTTCAAAACTTTCAAACTTATTTTCTGGAAAACGATGTTTTTTGAGTTATGCCGTTATTGCAGCAAATGAGCGATATATTGAAGAAGATTATGCAGATAAAACAAGGGAGAAAAAAAAGGATTAAAATCAGTAGAAATTATGAAAGACGAATGTAACAAAGGCAAATACAATATTTGCCGGCTTAAAAATAAATGGTCAATATGGGACTTCGGATCAGTGAATAGAGAAGAATAAGCACGAAAACCCAAAATAATAGAGAATAAGAATAAAGATAAGGGAATAAACATTTCTAGACATCAAAAAATGTGAAGTAACCTTAGTATAAGTAAAGTTTCACATAAGGAATGAACATGAGGAAATAAATTTTAATCGGAAGAGGATGAAGAAGAAGCTACTGGGTTGAAATACAGAGTACAGTAGGATATAATAAAAAGGAAAACATAACTCAAATACATTGATGTCCTTAAATTAAGGGATCTTGCAAAATGAACTGTTGTGGTTGTGCAGTCGGGACCAAACTTGATAGGAGGGGTTGCAGAAGATCTTCCCAATACCATCCCCACACAAAAAATAAGGGTGGCAGCATTGCTGCAACAGAAGAAATAAAAATGTCCGAAACGTCATTGAGATAGAAGCACCTGGAGAACTATCCATGTGTTTGTGGAAGGCATAAAGAGCGTTCAGTACCCGTCGTGTTCGACGATGTTGGCAAGATTGGCCCTGGTTCTTTGCTCCCTCCAGTCGTGAATCACAGTCTAGACTCGTCCACAGTCCACTCCAGTGAGCTTGGCTAAAGGGGATGCATCTCATGGGTCTCTTCGCATCACCTTGGAACCAACTGGCTTTGTCATTGCACTAATTTTTGAAGCAAAAAGTATCTGATTGAAGCAGTTACCATAGAAGTACATACTGGTTAATTGGTGATGTACAAGGAAATTTTACGTATTTAGAAAAAAAAATGGAGATTTTAATGTTGGGATAGGAAATTTGGAATGCAAATGATAATGAATTGGAAGAGGATAGGATTATTAGGAATTCAGAAGAGAAAGTTAAAAATAAAGAAGGTATAAAATTAATTGAACGGCAAAAGAAAATAATTTACAACTATTCAATGGAAATTGAAAGTTCAAGGGAGTTCAGTCATTTTTTCAAATAATATATTCTTAAACAAAGATTTTTTATTTTGAAATTTTATCAATTCCAATTTCATATCATATATTTATAATTAGAAAAGAAAATGTAATTAGTAAATTGGTTAAGTAGCAGGGGCGATGTTAAACAGGAGAAAGAAATAGATAACATACATGTTTCGGGCCACCAAGTCTATTGCAAAAAGAGAAATATTTGCTCTTCTTTGGGGGGCAGGGTCACCACATTTGGGTGGGTGGAAGGCAACACAAGGGCCTACGTATCCCATCCCCGACCGACATCGGGCCCTTATATTTAGGCCCTCTTCTTGGGAGAGGCGGATTTACACTTTTGCCGCTTACGGGCTATGCCAGATTTGCCGCCCTTCCTCTTGACCCTGCTGTCTGAATATATCACTAAACTACACTGATGTTTAGTTGTATATACTTTATGTTTAGTTTTGAGCTAAGTTACTGATAATTTACAACTCGTCTATTCGTTAGAATTTACTTACTCAGAGTAGGAAATATATATAATAATTAATTTATTAATTAATAATATTAATTAATTCAATAATATTAATAATAATATATATATAAAGGCCCATAATTATGCATTCCTTTCCTTAAATACACATTCTAAAAATACGTTGTAAAAAGTTGTTTAACAGAAAATTAAACATTAAAGTAAATTTAAATAATTGGAATATATTTCGTACATAACAGTCGCAGTTATGTATTAGAAAGTAGGTACAGATATAACGCCACTGTCAGACATTCCCCCGCCGCCTCCCACGCCTGAGCACTCCAATGCAATGTCTACCCCCTTCCACATCACACCTACGACCACAGTCATCACTCATCCGATTTCTCGGGATATACACTCAAAGCCAAAAATACGCTCTGTTCGCATATACTGTCAGACACATCAAAAAGCCAGGAAATGTCTGTTTCTTTTTTGTTTCCCTCATTTTCTGCTTGTAATGTGAGACTTAATATTTTTGAATATTGCTATTCAATATTAATATTATTAATAATACAGGATTTTTGTCTTTTTCTTATTTTTTTGCCGCTCCTTTAGTTCCCGCCCTGGGCTATAGCTTTTTTAGCCCTCTTGTTAATACGCCTCTGCTTCTTGGACCCCGCAAGTCTATTGCCAAAAGTGAAAAATTCGCTCTCCTATGGCGGCAGGGACACCACACTTGGGTGGGTGGAAGGCGACACGGCTACCATGTTAAAATTTAGAAACTTAAATAAAGACTTTAGTCAAAAGTAGTTAAATACGAATTTAGGAGATGATATAATTAGTTGGAATCAAATGTTTCTACGAATAATAAGAAACAGTTGTAAAGGGTGTATGTAGGATAGAAAGGGAAGAATTCGGTGAAAATAAATGTGGTTTCATGAAGATTGTCAAGAAAAGAAGAAAAAGTAAAGCTTTAAAAATAATTAAGAAGTGTGACAATGAAAGGAAAAGATTAATGTATCCAAATGAAAAGAAAGAATATAATAAATTGTAAAGAAGAGTGTGAGGGATAAAAATGTAGAAATGTAAAATAAAATTCAGTATTCATTCAGACATGAAAAATAATTCGGGGCTTTAAATAAAATAGCCCTTCTATAAATTTTGAAGAGCACATGGGCATATAACATATGGGTAATCATTTCATTCAGTTATGAGGAGGTGAAATTATAAATGAAATGGAACAGAAAAGAACTTTTTGAAATCTAAAAATGTAGGGTATAAAATAAAGATATAAATAAAATGAGATCTGTAAAGTATTAATAAAATTTAAAAATAATGAAGTTCCAGAAACTGACGGGATTAAAAATGAAATTCTGAAAAAAAAAAAAAAAAAATACCAAACACTATGTTAAATTGGATTACAAATTGGTTTAGTAAATAAATATGGGAGTTTGAAACTAATCCAGAGTGAAGAAAGATTATCCCATTCTCTAAAAACAGGAGATCAAAAGCTTCCAGAAAATTACAGATGAATAACCCTTTTAAATATTTTAAAATCTTTAGTGAGATTATTAAAAATTTAATAACGAATTGGATTTTCGAAAAAATATGCGTTAGAAGTACATTAAGCTATTTAAATGAAAGAAGACTGCGAGAGGAAATTAAAGTATACTCCGTATGCTTTGTTTGTGATTGTAGAACTGCTTTTGATTTGTAACGATAGAAATACACTTATTAAGGTGTAATAATAGTATATGATACTGGAATTAAACGAAAAATATTGAGAATTTTACAAAATACTTACAGGAAAACTTTAATATGGATAGATAAAATAACAAGAATTCTCTAATAACTTACAAAGACAAGGATGTGGGTTAAAAACCGATATTATTCCTAATTTTGATGAATAACTAGAGGGAATCATAAGAGAGGAATATTGGAGAATTCGAAAATTCAATTGATGAGGAAAATTTTAGCTTAATGTTAACCTAGACAAGAATATTGAAATGGAAAAATAGAAAAACAAGAAAAATGCACTGGATCAGAGATTTTTAATATTTATCAATATTTAGGAAGATGATTTTCATTAATACACATAAGAAAAATTACTAAGAAGACATGTAAGAGAAATAAAGGAATTAAAGCCACATGGGAATTAATTAAACATATGCATATAAAAAAAAAACTGGATTAAGCTAAAAAGTTTATTTAAGAGTATGATAAATAGCATAGTATGTATGGAATGGAATTAAATGGATGGATATTATGAAGGTGTTGTTTCATTTGTGGTATCTTTTAAGATATTTTTTTAAATTATGTAGATCAATGGCAGGTTATATTTTACAGAATGAAAAAGATTGAAGTTATTAAAAGAAAATTCGGATGGATAGAAAGATTATTAATTTACAGTGAGAATAGATATCCTGTGAAATGTTTCACAGAATTGATAGATAGAAGCATAAAAACAAAATGGTTAAATACCATAATTAAAAAACAAGAAAATGTAGGTCTTAGGTTTTGATTTAGATAAAGCATGGATTTAACTCATAGGAAAGAGGACAAAATTCAATTTTGAGGAAAATTACAGAATTTAACAGATAAATTATTTGTAATACGATTTTAAATTCTAAAGTAAAGAATATTATAAATTTTTAATTAGAATAAAAACCAATATTGATGATTCGTCTTATTTATATTCTGTTACCCGGGTTCACCTTTTTTATAGGGAAATAAATCTACAACTTAGAATAGAAATATATGGAAATCCAAAAATACTGGGTGAAATATTAAATCAAATCTTTGTTGTTTAGGATCATTCCAGAATCACTAAGAAGATTATAGGAGTTATACAGGAGTTATTACAGCGACACATGCAATGCTGTATATCTCAACTATCCTAATGTAAAGAAGAAATACCAAATATTCAAGTAAAATACTGATTTTTCAAGTAATCTACTTTGATCATGTAAATTATTCAATAAAATTGATCACTTCATGATGCATCTTCTACCATATGAGAAAATTCATGAACTGTAAAGGATAAAAAAAAATGTATGAATTATAAGCTTTGTCGTAAGTTGTTTTATTTATTTGTGCTCGTTCCAATCGTTTCCTCTCAATATCTTTCACAATATCGTATGAAATGACGTATGAAAATATACAATCAGCCCGTGCTCTTAAATAACAACCAATATTCATTCCTAACCTTATTTACTGTTAACAATTTGGCTTGGTGATTCTTTGAATTTACAGTAAATTACGTTTATATATATATATTGGTTATATATATATATTGGTTGCTATTTAAGAGCACGGATAATCCAAGAAGAATCGCTTCCAATGAAAGCGGTTATGATTTGTTGAATAGCTGAGAAAATAGTGATATGTTATTCCTTTTTGAATAATCTCATTAATTGATAGCGCGCCATTATTGACGGAGAGAACGCAATGTTTTGAAGTTCAGAAATGCTCATTTTGCATTTGTTGACTTCCTCGCAACACTGAAAACTAAAAATTGAACACCCGTTTTCCATTGTTGCACTATCATTGTGAATATTGGAAATATTCAATCACAACAATTGCGTCTTTTGCATTAGCAACAATTCCACAGGCACACCCTTGTCCATTGTTGAACTCGCTGGACAGACGGAAAAGATTTTAGTAATATATAGATTAAGCGCCTGATGATGAATCCCATCATCATTCTTGATAAATCATGAACATCTCATATTACCTCCAAAATGGCTAACGAGTTATCATGTGACAAGTAGGAGTCAATCGTATAGCTCTATTGTCGCCAAGTTACTGGAAAAGTGAGTCCTTACTTCAAAGAGCGTCTCTTCGCGATTAGGATACAGTGACTATACAAATGTAAAGCCGTATATTACCAGTCATATACACATATAGGATGTTACAAAATTCGTGTGTCATATTCAAACCATATAGAAGGGCATGGCTAAGGATCAATATATTCCTAATGAACCCATGTCCGGAAATGCCCTATTAAGGCGCTAGGTGGTCCTAAAGTGAGCCTTTCCGAGAGAATATATCCTAAAGGATCACTTTAGATCCATGGGTTCATTAGGAATATATTGATCCTTAGCCATGCCCCTACATGGTTTGAATATTACTGTCACGGATTTTTAGCAAAGCGAAATAATAATGACAAAGAAAACCTAACGGCGAATAAACAACAATGTGGAAGCGATTAAACCACCTGCGGACAGGTGCGAGGGAGAAGGAGCGCCAGACCCAAAGACTCCATCTCTCAACGTTGATTAAGGGTGTGATTAATCAAGGTAAAAAAACAAAACAAAACACATTAATATCAAGAAAACAAGAAAATATAATTCTCAGATATGATTAAGATACAAGTAGCAAAGGAATCACGCCTTTTGGATAGTGATAAGCCTTTCAAAACGCTTACCTTTCGAGGTAAACTTCACACGGTTATGTTAAGCAATACATAATCAACCATATCAAATATCTAGAATCAAAGTAATAAGACAAGTGGAGCGTCGCCTCGCTTCCTAGCTTTCGAGAGAGCAGGTGCTAACACATGGTGAGTGGTGGATAAAAAGAACAGAAAACACCTTCACAACAGTGTGATAGACAAAATGAACCGCTCAGAAATTAAAGGAAGGGGAAAAAAAATAAAAAAAATGTTAGCAAAGTGCGACGCGAACTGGGAAAGGGCGGGAAAACGGACTAGCTAGGAAAGGAAGTTCTACTCATGCCGGCCGACTAAAAGAGGTAAAATATGTATAAAAGGCATGGTCATGACAAGTATCAAGTTTATAACAGTATCAATGGCAACATGAAAGTTAAACTTAAATGTAATGTGGCTAGATCAGATCCAATTAAGGTTCTCGAGTCGACGATGACTTTTCACCTAAAGTGTTCTATACTCTCCGCCTTTGTCTAGCGGTAATATTACGAATAACATGAAAGATTAAATACATATTATAAAAAAAATGATTAAATAAGATTTAATTGTGATTAATGAGTCGATGATGGCCTCTCACCTAAGGTGCTCTATTCTCCGCCTTTGTTTGGCGGTAAAATTAGCAATAACATGAAGGATTAAATGCATATCTAAAAATGATTAAATAAGATTTAATTATGACTCTTGAGTCAATGATGGTCTCACACCTAAAATACTCTACTTTTCACCTCCGTTTATCTGTCTAGTTCATTTAGCTACGTTTTTCTCACTCGAATAATTTTTAAGTCAGTTCGACTTAGGATCAAGTCGGGAACGTTTTTCGGCAGTCTCAGAATTTGCGGCAATAGTTCACTTCGCCACAGGCTAGCTTATATAGGTTCTCCAGGAGGACTCCAACGCGAGGTAACACATAAAATAAGCTACTTACAGTCTGTTGCGAGGTTCGGTGATCGTCTGGAGCATTTCAATGATTCCATCGGGAAAGGCTGTTGGGCGGTGATTGTTCCTTAGTCGGTGACTTGCACGGTCCTCGTTGTTAAAAGATGTCTAAACCACATCGCCCTGGATTACCGAGTTTCGCGGGTTATACTTCATAGCGATGAATTGCACACATTGATATATCAATGGGGATCACGTAGGCAGAGGTAGATGATAATAGGTTCCCGTCCGAACCTTGCGTAGCAACAAGTTCACAAAAAAAAAAAACCAAGAGTCCCAAGAGGAAAAAAAATGTTTTGCTTCCTCCCCTCATCACATTCTCAGAGACTGCTTTTCCTTACACGAATCTTTCCACTTGGAAACAAAATGCGCCAATCAGATATTAGCGCGCGAAATCCGCAACATAATTACGTTTACTGTAATCAGTTTACAATCGACGGAAAGTCTAAATGAATTGTCTTGAAAGCAAAACAGCGGAAATGTAAATTAACTAAAATTGTAAAAAAAAAAAAATAGAATCACACTAAGCAGGCGAAAATAAAGAAAAGAAATGAACATTAAAAAAAAATAATAAATTCTTACATTTTAGGTAAATCACTTTCCTCTAGAGGGTGAAAGAACAGAAAGAAAAGAAAATGATGGAAGAAGGGGAAAAAAAAATGAAAAGTGTCACGGTTTGGAAGGAGGGAGAAAAAAAAATACAGGGGAAAAAAAAAACGTGAATTTACACACGAATTTTGCAACTACCTGTGTATGGTAATGTAGGGCTTTATACACATATAGTTGCCAGCGCCATTTTTTTCAAATGGTGGCGAAATTTTGAACTAATTTTTTTTTTCTTTAGAAATCAAAACCCCATGGTCTAAATAATGTTCACAGAATATTTGGTGGAGTTTGGCCCAATAGGTTTTTGGTAATTGGACGCTTAACACCTCCTCTTTAATTATGTCCACCCGGTAAATATACTGTATCTAAATACACATATGTAAGCGGAATTTCAGCATTTTGATTGGGAGCAAACATTGAGCGAGGGAGGACTTGTATCGGGAAGGAATGGAATACCCCAAGGCGAAAAGAGGGGTCCGGAGGTCCTTCGCCGGAAAATTTGTTAAATAGTGGCCTGAAAAGTGTCCTATTAAGCTTATCCTGAACTTCTGAAAAGGTTAATATTTGGTACTATTTTAATACCTAAGTCAATCTAAATATGATGACTTCTACAATAAAAAATGTAAATTTTACAAAATAAGTCCAGACTGGAAAAAAATCTGCAAGATACCAACCAAGGAAATAAAATTTGATGGAACTCCCTTACCCAGCTAAAATAGTTTTGGAGCCAAGTACGAAAAAAGTTTAAATGCCCCAACAGGTTGTTAGGGATTGCGATAAGGAGGGGGGATATGTTAAGGGGTAAGTTTAGTTGGAACGGAGCCCAACAGAAATTGATAAGAAAGTTCAACTTAAAACAAAACTGATATTATTGCTTACTTACTTTAATTATTACTTATTTACATTAATTTTGTGGCTTTTGAAAAATATGTAAATGTAGGAAAATGAAAACTCAAAACTTTAAGCTTTTATAAAGTATATTCAGTTATTTAGTCTAAACTATCTCATCTTTTTATTCACTACTAGTTGTACCCGGCATGCGTTGCAATGCCACTCAAAGAAAGAAAGGACTCGGTGAGAAGGGGCCCTAAATATAAGGTCCCGGTGTCGGTCGGGGGTGGGACATTTCAGCCTTTGTGTTGCTTCCTCCCACCCAAGTGTGGTCCCTGCCCCCCCATAGGAGAGGGGAATTTTTCACTTTACACAATATTTGTGTAGTTCTCATTTTCACCACCAGGTGGATATTGGGTTTTTCAGGGATTTTACCCCTTTTCAACCCCTTGGGGGGGGGGTCCGGGTTCTAAGGTAGCCTATCTTTTCCGCAGGGTCCTAAAGAGTAATTCTGCAAAGTTTGGTCCAGATAGGTCAAAGGGCCTAGGAATGTATAAAGGACAAAGAAAGATAAAAAGAAAGAAAGAAAAATACATTCATTTTTATATATATATACTGGCTGCACCCGGCATGCGTTGCAATACCACTCAAAGAAAGAAAGGGCTCGGTTAGAAGGGGCCATAAATATAAGGTCCCGGTGTCGATCGAGGGTGGACATCTACGCCCTTGTGTCGCCATCCCCCCCCCCCCCGGGGGGGGGCCCGCCCCCCCCCCCCTTAGGAGAGCGAATTTTTCCTTTTTTGCAATTGACTTGGGGGGCCCGA